>JACEFZ010017910.1:5000-315000 GCA_014155875.1 Cepaea nemoralis | reverse complement strand
CCACGTTGAACTACAAAGTGATGAATGGGTGATATTAGAAGCAACGGGTGGATGAATGAGTCAATGCTTTAAATTGAATGAACTAAGCGATGAAAGATGGAAGTAAGGAACGAGTGATTGAATGAATGATCTTCTAACAACAGCAGCCCATCAACAGAGCCAGGTTAAGATTGTTTAGACCTTTGGGCTACATGTGCTTAGAACAGCTTTCCCTTTCTCCTCACTCCTCCTCCCAACTTCCGGGTCAATTAATAAGTTTATGTTCCAGATAATACGATTCGTAAAGAAGCTAGAAAGATCCCGTTTACATACTTTCAAGAGTACTGAGTATACAGTGCTAGATCCATGTTTTCATAGACCAATTGGCACTCCAGAGATCATGTGGTTATTATCACATTGGCTGCCTTTACTTCCCGAGATAGTTCATGGTTGCAATTGAAGGCTGGGTCAGCTGGAAGCCCAAGTGTATTTTCTAAATTCGTCTGGATGCGAGCTCGATCCCATGGCAACCGGGTCATCAGGTCAACGTCTATCCACAACAAGGCAGTACGATTCGTACACATACTTAAACTGTTGTGATTATGTACTTCATGCCATGCCTCACATCACCTCCCCCCTCCCCCCAAATTTGGCAAGATCCTCGAGGCTGCAGACCCTTCTTCTTCTTCCTCTTCTTCTTCTTCTTCTTCTTCTTCTTCTTCTTCTTCTTTCCAGTTAAAATTTACTTTCTATATCTGCTGCAATGTTATCTCTGGTATAAACGTCACTGTCGTGTTTTAGTTCACTCAGTGGTCCATAAAGTTTATCTTCCACTGTTGTCGTTAAACTACACATGTGGCAAGTCCTTACCAAGGAAACATATGAGTAACTTTTATGTATATTTTCATGTACAGGTTTTGATCTAGTTGTATCAGTGTATGTTTGTTTGTATGCTAACGTAGGCTTTAGCTGCAACTCCATTTTGTCACATGTGATCGTGTTCTGGTGAAGTTTATTCGACTAGAGATTGTTTCGAACTCAATCATGTTGTTTCTCGAGTCGGTTCTATGTTCTGCTCTTGTTTACGTTAAGTTAACTGAACGTAAGTTACGTTACTTGAACATAAGTTAAATTAAACTGAAAGTAAGTTAAATTAAGTGAACATAAATTAAGTTAATTCAGTGTTAGTTCTACTGTACACATGATTTGTTAAGTCTTAAGGTATGATAATCGCAGCATAATGATGAGAGGGTCGCAGATTATATTACTACCGTATTTACTTCCCACAGAGAATGCTGGTACCCATTTAACTAGGATGGTTTGACCCAAACTCAGTTCAAAGATTTAAGGTTGAGGTGATCAACCCCATTGCACCAGGTTAATGAGTAACTTGTATGTATATTTTCATGTATAGTTTTTCATCTAGTTGTATCAGTATATGTCTATTTGTGTGCTGACGAAGACTTTAGCCGCAACGTCCATTTTGTCACTTGGGATCGTGTTCTAGTAAACTCTATTCTATTTCTCGTTGTTGTTGTAACACTCACGGCATTTCTCTAGGCCAGAAAGTTTGCCTAGATATGTCATACTTTTGGGCAGTCTTCAAGTATGTAACTGCAGACTTTAATTCCCCTCTTTTAATCCAGCCCATTTAACAAAGTGTAGAAATGGGAAAAACAAAGGGTTGTACATAATCAGGCGTACTCACCGGGTTTCTGCAACTCTACACTCTGGCTCGACACGCACACACATCCAATTCAAATCGACAAGTGAAGACAGGTAGCACTTGTATAGACTTTCATACTCGTTTGTCGACCCGTGGAGGGTGTGAGCTAGGAGCAAAGTTGAAGCCAGTACTCAGACAAGCCACACGGACTGCGGTTCTTCGTCTCCCGCGCGGGAATAAATAGCTGTTATTATATCATGATCGCTTGTGTGTGTGTGTGTGTGCTGTGTGCGTGCGTGCGTGCGTGCGTGCGTGCGTGTGCGTGCGTATGCGCGCGAGTGTATGTGTTTGCTGCTGGAACAATCACTCTAGTGATACTGCATTCCTCAGTGTGGGCGTTAACTTACAGCCTGTCTAAAGAGGAGAACTAGCCAGTGTGTATGTGCATATGTTAAGCGAGGGAGGAACGCCAAAATTCCGACAGTATCCGCACTGATACTATCTTCTTTTAAAAGAATGATATATCAGTGATAGAGTACAGAAGAGTTTAAATATATGAGCGGTCAGGGTGTTGGCTCAGTTTGTTAAGTTAGATTTTTCAAGCCGTGTGGCATATTGTAAGACCTGTATGTCAAGTCTTAGTCGGATATGACTGAGCTACCGTATAACAGTAGATGGTAATACCTGCTTTATGTTAATGCCGAATGCTGGTCGGCGCTCATCATACCCGACACCCCACATTGTCCCAACGGCTTCAGAGGAAAATCGCAATTGGGAGAGTACAAGACTGAACCTAGTGCGAGGAAATGCAACCTAAAGACTAAATGTCATGGCAGGGCAGACCAGGTCCTAAGCATCTGGTCTAGGATGGAAGCACCGACAGACGGACAGTTAGCGCATTGCTCTGCTAATCCGGCAGCTTGTCTTTTTCCAGATGTATTGGTGTTACCTTTCAACTGCAGTAAACTAGGTAAGCCGAAGGAGGGTTCATTGCTGCATGGGCAACACATGGTCTCTAAATTCAGCCCAGGCTATGTGCTATGGAGAGGTATAACTCCATTTTGCAAACTATCGTTTGTCAAGACGGCAAGATGCCAGTCAGTCTATTGAAAACATGGTGCTAGACTCGTATTTTAAAACCAATCTGCATTCTATGCGGATGGGGTCAGTCACGCCAACCGCCTTCAACTGCACAAAGCATTTTAGTACCGATTGTATTGGGCTGAACTGACCCCGGAGTCACGTGGTCACTAAAGCAGGATTTTAATCCGGTTCTACCGAGCCTGCAGACCGGCGCTCTAGCCACAAAGCTACCGCGGATACAGAGATTCTCTCAGGTGGAATTACATTCTAAAACTGCAAGATAGTGGTGTAGGTAGACCGGGAAACCATGACCGCAAGGTCATAGGCCAGCGGGGCTCTGGCTCACCAGGGCTGACGTACTCACCTTGGTCAGATTTTTATCCTTAACCTGCGACTGGCCTAGCAGGGGATTTTCATACTGTTCGTAGAAACACTAAGAAGTATAATCGGACCATGGACTACGCGATAGATCTGCGATTCAAACAAATAACACAATAGCAAAATGAACATCTGCGGTTTTAATAGTAAAGGAGAAGAACTTATAGAAACAATGGAAAAGAGGAAAATTTGACTGATCAGAATAGCGGACACCAAAATAAAGGGGTGAGTGATCAAGGAGATCCACCAAAGTTACACGTTTCTCTCAAATTAAACTGCAAGTAAGGGGAGGCCATGGTGCAGGAATAGTCAATGAACCATGGCTAGCTAGTATAATTCTAGAAATATATATATATATATATATATATATATATATATATATATATATATATATATATATATATATATATATATATATATATGTATATGTATATATATATATATATATATATATATATATATATATATATATATATATATATATATATATATATATATATATATATATATATATATATATATATATATATATATCATCCGATTGAGATGAAATTTTCTTCTCATTCCCGTGCTGCCAACTGTCATAGTTTTTTTTTTTAGTTTACAAACAGTTATTTACGTAATAAAATTTAATTTTGTAATTACATTATAATTTATATATAGCAAGGGGACTTAACTTAAGAAAAGTTATATCAAGGGACGTAACTTTTAGTAGCTTTGCTATATATGTAATTAAAATAATTGTTGCATATTTTTCAAATAGGTGGACTTTTTCTCTACAGTTATCAATAGGCATATGCGTTATAATATATAATGATAAAATCTTTAAGGCATTTTCAAAGTTTTCATAAAAATAATGCATATATTTTAAATACGTGAAAATTGTCTAACTCATCTTTTTATTTCTCTTCGACATCTATACAGTCATCCCAGCATGTATTGGGGTTTCGTGATATCTTGGTGTAAGTTTACGTTCAGTAGTTTCAGGCTGCCCTGTTTAGTTATTGGGATGAAGATTGTTCTCTTCCAATCTGTTCGCCATATTTCCGGGAACGGGAACGGGAGCTTATATGACTAATAATATAAATTAAATTAGAAGCTCCCCGCCAGGGACTGGGCGAAGCCGGGCCGGGTCAGCTAGTAAAATATAAATCAGAAAGAATCATGGCAGTGAGAATAAAAGAAGAGACAATTATTGCATATGTACAAATATACGCACCATGTAGAACAAACAAAAATGAACAAGAATGCGAGAAGTTCTACGAAGACGTCCATGACGTACTAAATAAAACAGAGAACCGAGACAACATTATAGTTATTGGAGACTTCAATGCAAGAATAGGCTATAACAGAGCGGGCATAGGAAAACATCTTGGAGCATTTGGAGACCAACATAATGAAAGAAATGATAATGGAAGTGGACTGATAGAACTATGCAGCCAACATGACCTCTATATAACAAACACATTTTATAACTACAAGGCCTCACACATATACGCCTGGTATAAATGGAACGATCTAGATAGTTGTCTCTCTAGGCCAGAAGGTTTGCTAATGTGACGTTTTGCTAATCAAGATGAATCTATTCTCATCCTGCCTGTCTTCCAGTCTCTCTCCTCTCTGGTTCATGTGATCATAGCCCCAGCTCTGCGAGTGTCTGTTGAAATCGCCACACACAATCATTTTTCCTTTTAATGGTAGTGTGTTCAGTGCCTGTGGGCGGTCACTTGGACAGTAGTAATTGATCAGATGTAGGTCTTTATCTTAAGTTTAAGTGTCTGATACTCAGCCCCTTCCATGTAAACTTCAATTTGGGAAGCAGTGATGTTAAGTATCCCACCCTTTTGCCTGTCCTTTCGGTTAGATCGGTAACACTGGAAGCCTCTGATTCTGAAGGCTATATTTTCGTTCAGGTGAGTTTCTTGCAAGCAACATACACTTACTTATTCCTGGTCCAAGATGTTTTCTAGTTCTATTTTTTTTTTTTTTTTGTTGTTGCTGACTCTCTCCGCATTCCAGTGCATTATTTTTTTAGTCTTTCTTTGGTATGGTCAGACGCTCTATTCTCAGGTCCCCTGGCTTCACAGGACATCTGAGAAGGACCTCCAATAGTTGTGGTTGGACCCTTTCGAGGCATGTGGCCCGGCACTGCACCTGTCTAGGGGTCCAAAGTAGGGCGAGCACCATAACATTTAGCAGTAGTCGACATATTCCATTTTGCGTAATTGCGTGGCATCCTGATTTCTGTGGTGCGCCTCCTGGCTGGTTGCCTCCGTCTACAGCACCCTTCCTTTGCTAGAGCAGACTGTGGTCTTACTCGAGTGTAGATGTGTAGGCGCGCACACAAGTGTCTGCTCATGCATGTACGTGCAGACACATGTAGAGCGGACTCAAGTTATTTTTCGGCGCCAGAGACTCGCCGCCGCCCCATCTCCTGTTAGTTAAAACAGTTCCGCCATGTGAAGGCCAGGAGTTGGACATTTGCTGCAGAGGTGATGAATGCACGAGCCATTGGGGTATTTAAGCAATGTTGGGCGCTCACCCCAACTCTGCGCCCCGGCTACATAAAGCAACATTTGGAACCATCAAATGTTGTTATTTAGGGGACTATTATGTGTATAACTTCTGTAATACTTCATCCATCTGCTGTTATTTATTGGACTATTATGTGTGTAATTTCTTTAATACTTCATCCATCTCCTGTTATTTATTGGACTATTATGTGTGTAACTTCTGTAATACTTCATCCATCTCCTGTTATTTATTGGACTATTATGTGTGTAACTTCTGTAATACTTCATCCATCTGCTGTTATTTATTGGACTATTATGTGCGTAATTTCTGTAATACTTCATCCATCTGCTGTTATTTATTGGACTATTATGTATATAACTTCTGTAATACTTCATCCATTTGC
Source organism: Cepaea nemoralis (assembly GCA_014155875.1). Lineage (NCBI taxonomy): Eukaryota > Metazoa > Mollusca > Gastropoda > Stylommatophora > Helicidae > Cepaea > Cepaea nemoralis. The sequence goes on along the minus strand of JACEFZ010017910.1, from coordinate 308,977 downwards.
TGTTATTTATTGGACTATTATGTGTGTAATTTCTGTAATACTTCATCCATCTCCTGTTATTTATTGGACTATTATGTGCGGAATTTCTTTAATACTTCAACCATCTGTTGTTATTAAAGTACATTGCTGGTTTCAGACTAATTCCAATCATTTTGATGTTGCATTTGGGAAGAAATTTTTTTCTTTGAAACTACCACTACTTCTGTTTTTCTGATATTCAGAACTTTATTTTAAATTTCTGTCGCTTTTATGTTTGTCGTTTCTTGTAACATGGAATATGGCACTCTATAAATGGTTGCTGGTCCATGTGATAATGTATATTAGCGCTGTCAGTAGTAGCTAGATGCTCGCTTACCGGCCCGACGGTCAGGAGTTTCAATCCATATCGGGTTAACTCTTTAATCTCTCTTGGTCCCCCAGGGCGATTCTGCTTGACATAGGTACCAGGAAACGTCTTGGGAAGTAAAGGGACTTGGGTGATACTGACCACATCGCCCAGCGAGTGCCCATTGGTCTATAAAATGTGTCTAGCGAAATATGTCCAATATGCCTAAGGTTCGTAAAGGAGTCCCTCGCTATACAGTAGATGCTCATGTAGTTAATGAGTTAGACAAGTGGACATCTATAGGGTGTATTATTAATTAATGACTGTGCAGTTTGTGAAAATATTGCAGGTCCAAGTTTTGTATCATGTAAAGTTCTCTAAAGCTCTGTAAAGTTCTCTAAAGCTCTGTAAAGTTCATGCAACATAATCGGTAAATACAAAACTTGGACCAGCAATATTTTTAAACACTGCACAGTCATTAAAATTACACCCTTTACAACTGCCATTGTGGCTGTCTGTCAATGCAACCGCTGACTAGAAAATGTGTTTTTTCGGCTCAAAGTTCTACAACTCTTATAAACTATGTATGAATCCTAAAATATATAATTGTGTCCCTTGTATACTTATATAATGTCTTCGCCAACTACTGTAGCTTGTTTTTTAGTTTGATATGTTCACAAAGCTTCTTTAATACTTAATACATTACGTGACATTCTTAGTGGAAAACACATCAGGGCAAAATTAATGCACACCACTTCAGATGGTCCGAATTAAGCAACAGTCTCTAATGATGAATGTATAAATATTAAGCACAGCTATTATGTACATTTGTGTAACTCTTTTGCCTTCACTATCACTGTGGCATAACTGGAAATTTTGTTCAATGCTTCTCACATATATAACACTTGAATACGTAACACCGCAAAGTTTAACACGTTTATATGTAAGAATGTAACTACAGTAATACCATGGACAGAAAGAAAAACCAATGACCAAGTACTACAGGAGACAAATGAACATCGTAGACTGATTAGAGAAATTAGACGTAGACAGTCAAAATTTTTTGGACATGTTATGAGAAGAAATGGGTTGGAGAACTTAGTGACAACTGGCAAGATCGAGGGGAACAGACCAAGAGGAAGACCGAGAGGAAAATACCTGGATGGCTTGGCTACATGGCATGGACGAGACAGGAACACTGAGCTGATCCACGACACTGGTGATCGAGTGAAATGGCGAGTCATGACCGCCCACGCTTTCCGGCATGGCACATGATTGATTGATTGAACTACAGTAAATGACATTAAATTATGTGACAAAACATTTATCTCCCTTAATTGATTGAAAACCGAAGATAGTATATCGCCAAATGTGATCTTTCATTTGGACGGTTGGACGATATATCGCCATACTGGGGTCATCGTGATATTTGTTTTGTTTCGTGATATTTTCTGAAATTGTAAAGCTCAGTGAATGGAAATTTACCTATAATTTATTCAGTCTTTCATTCGGTAGTATGTCTGTTGCAGAACCTCGCTCCCATAACAACCTTCCAGAAAACTTATCGGTCATACACAAGATGTCCCGCATCCGATACACCGATCTGGAGATCATCTGCCAAATCCTGCACCCATCTTCTCTTTGGCCTTCCTCTTCCTCTCTTCCCGGGCATATAACCCTCTATTATTGTTCTCTACAAAGTTTCATGACATTTCAAGTGACCAAAATATGTCAAGTTTCTTTGTTTTATCGTATTTAGTAACCAACCTTCTTCAATATTCAGATCTTTTCATATGGATGCATTTGTTCTTTTCTGTATCCAATATATTCTTAGAACCCGCCTATAACATTTATATTCAAAAGCATTTATGCGGTGGTCAGTTGTTTAGTGTTTAGTAAGTGTCCAGGTCTCACATGCATATATTGCAATGGGAAAGATATATGCTCTTAAAAATCTAATTTTTTGTAGGTCTGTCTATCCCACGCCACAATTTATTCAGTTGTTTTAGTTTTTGAAGAGCAGTAGATATTCGTCTTTTAATTTCTTTATTATGTCACGATTATTGGTAATTAATGACCCAAGATATTCGAAATTGTCCATCACCTCCAATTTTTCGCCATTAACACATGTTTCTTTCTCCATATTAGTTGTATGTGTATACATTATAATACTTGTTCATGTGACCGTGTACCATGTTTGCTGTAAACCTACTTTTTGTTTGGAACTAAATAAATTAATATCATATTGTTTTCACGCGGTCCTACGGAAGTCTACCATCGGGAGAAGAAATCCCAAGACATTCTTGTCCACGTGAATAAGAAAGATCTAGGTTGTAGCAGACTGTGACAGTTTACAATCAAACAAAGATATGTCAAGATACCGGGAAGAAATCGTGCTTCTTGTTTCTGAATAGCAATTTGACACAACTATTTATTTCAAAGACCGTCTTGCGTTGGTTTTTACGAGATGGTATGGGTGACGGCCGTTCATAAAGCAATGGAAAACTACTAAACGTAAACAGTAGAAGAGATCACATCAGTAAAAAATGCTGGTGTTGACTGCAACGTCCTGTAAAAGATATGCAACAAACTTTTTTAACACTTTGTTTCATGTTTTGTTATTCTTGTCCACAGCTGTGTGCCTTCAGTGGTTGTTATTTAAAGTAAGCACACGACCCCTTTTCACCCTGGGGAGTCCTGAGTATATGGTGCCAGCCTCGCATGTTTAGACCAATCGGAACTCTCTGGGTGACGTGGTTAATAATATCACACACGCCGCCTTTACACCCTTACACATGTCATGGAACCCATTTTAGACGGAGTGGAAATTGGAAAACAAATCACTGAAAAAAAGCCCGCCTTGAAAAGAGTTTCGAACATAGGACCTCCGGACTAGCCTTTGCGCTACCCCGGCTCCAAGTTTCTGTTTTAACCTCATCTGAAAGTCACATTTCTGCAACGGTGGTTATATAGACGGCGGGGGGAGGAGGGGGGAAGAGGAATAGCATGAAAGAAGGGATTAAAGACGTATTTCGAACACTAGGGAGAAGACAGCCTTGTTGACTGAGATCAAGGTGGGTCTACTATGGTTCCCCGGCTACATAAAAGCTAAGAGATAAGCTCCTTGGTAAATTACTTGTTGGCGGGAAATGTGTGCAGGAGAAGTATAGCTTTACAAGTGTGTAGACATCAAGAGACTAACTGACAGAAGATGACAGTATGAGTACACCGTGAAGGTGTAGGACTGAGAGTGTTGACTCACGACAGTCGCCCTTCAATCTGGAGACGGCACGCGATGACTGGAGGAGTGGCGACTGAGACAATTAGCAGGATCAGCAACATTTAGTAGTTGCGTTTGTTGCACACAGTGGACAACTGGGGTTAGAATTAAATTGTAAAAAGACACAGATTGTGGTCGTCACTAGGAAGTAAAAAAAAAATACCACAATGTAATATACAAGTAAATGGGGATATTCTTCAACAAGTGAATCGGTACAATTATCTCGGAACAGTCATAACATCTGATGGGAGATGCCTTGAAGAGATTAGAACAAGAATCGTCATGGCTAAAGTAGCCTTTAGCAAGATGAAAAACATACTGACCAATAAAAAAGATGTCAACTGACACGAGAAAAAGAATGTTGAGGTGCTACATGGAGCCTGTACTTTTGTATGGATGTGAAACTTGGACAATGAACAGTCAAGCTGAAAAACATCTGATGGCTGTGGAAATGTGGTTTCTGAGGAGAATGCTAAAAATGCCATGGACAGACAGAAAAACCAATGACCAAGTACTATAGGACACAAATGAAAATAGTAAATTGATTAGAGAAATTACACGTAGACATTCAAAATTTTTGGGCATTTTATGAGAAGAAATGAATTGGAAAACTTGGTAACAACTTACAAGATCGAAGGGAACAGACCAAGGGGAAGACCGAGAAGTAAATACCTGGATGGCTTGGCCACATGGCATGGTCGGGACAGGACCATTGAGCTTGATCCACGACTCTAGTGATCGAGTGAAATGGCGATTCATGACCGCCCACGCTTTCCGGCATGGCACGTGATGGATAGATGGTGACAACTGGCAAGATCGACGGGAAGAGAACAGGGGGACGACAGAAAAGTAAATACCTGTTTGGCGTGGCCGCGTGGTATGGTCGAGACAGGAACACTGAGCTGATCCACGACTCTGGTGATCGAGTGAACTGGCGAGTCATGACCGCCCACGTTTACCGCCATGGCACATGATGGATGGATGGACTGAGATGTTACGATGCCCGCCTCAGAAGGTACCGGGTTTGGTCTCAGCATAGGGCTGAGAATGTTTCCAAGAACTACAGGTGATGATATCACTCGACCCTTGATTTCATTGGGTAGTTCGCCTGTGGGACCAGATGGAGAAGGTGGGGGAACAGATTGAGAACCCGTATGTGAAAAGAATTAGATCGCGGGGATCGGTAGGGTTCTGGAAGAATCTCAAAACTGAGAGGGAAGTCCAGAAGAACTTTCAATCGGACAGAGGTGGGAACGATTAGTAGTGTGACTCTTCGCTGGCTGTTGAATAGGGGGATGGAGCGCGTATGGGAATGTCCTGAGTGCAGTAAGTCGGTTCTTAGCTCACCTCAACTCTTGTGTAGTGAGATCGGATACCTAGCCTTCTAGGATATGGGCGAAAAACAGGAGATGGTGTAGGCTTGTTATGCACGTTAAGAATACCCGGGAATGCTAACCCGGTCAACAAATGCCCGCCAAAGTCGGATGTGTTGGCCTAAGGGCGCATAACCAGACACACCGCAATTACGTCGGGGGGGGGGGGGGGGGGGGGGGGGAACACTCCGGGATGAACGCAGCAGAAGAAGAAGAAGAAGAAGAAGAAGAAGAAGAAGAAGAAGAAGAAGAAGAAGAAGAAGAAGAAGAAGAAGAAGAAGAAGAAGAAGCATAGCAGTTTGAAATCGCAAAGAGTAGGCTGTATGGTCACCGCCCTTGCAAAATTGTTAGGAAAGAAAACCCACCCAGGAATAAAATAGCTCGTTACCTTGGGTGGAGTTAGAGGACGAGAACCATACACTAATGCATGCGAAGTCGAACACACTGACGTTTGTGTACCTAACTAGGTATAACAAACTCCCCTTGAAAAAGCACTTGATGATGATGATGAAATGTCAAACTGCGATGCACCAAGTTGTAAGTATAATGACCGCAAACAGCATGTCAGTTTATATTAATGCACTTTAAAAAAACAACAAACCTGGAACACTAATTCTCGCGAGTTGAATCAAGCGATAATTGTGTATACATCATTAGAAGTTTCGTCAACACCATGTGTCACATCGAACGGCGCAGGCAGTCATGTTTCTCCACAAATAAAAATTGTCCTTTGTGTTCTTGCTAAATTCTAAAACTAATAGTCTTCAGTGCCACTCTGACAAATCATCCAATATTATCTAGTTCTGTCGACCTTTGCCGCTTACATTCCCAAATCTTTCCGATTGTCGCGCTCTTCTCCAACCAATCTCATATTTCCAAAGAATGGCGATTCCTTTGTCCTGCCATGTGTAATCGAATGGTTGAGTGTTTAACAGAAATATTCACAAAGCTTCTGAGAGACACCTCAATGCAGCCAATGAGTTAAAGATACGAACGTAAGAGGCCACGCTCCTGTGCCATGGTGGTGCTTTCCGATGGGCTCATACTTTCAGACCACTGGGCATTCCATGAGCTATGGTTAGTTAGTTGTGAATCTTCTGGTAATTTTAACCCCTAAGTACTGTGCATTATGGTTCTATTCGTCTGAGCCCCCAAAAGGAGCTTGCATATATCAGCCAGGTTTGTGTATAGATGTGTCTTCCGATAAGTACGAAAATACTATAAACACAGGGCCTAGGTAACAGAAATGTTCCCTTCTTCAAGTACGGAAATCAGCTGGTTGTGCGGGACCGGCACTGGAACCTCACAACTAAGGGAGGCATAATACGAGAATGCAATCAGATTGTGATTCTACACGGCGAATACGGGTGCTGGATTTAGGCCGGGGTTGGTCATGTTTCCTGTAGAGGACTACAACCAATACCTTGAGGGAATCGTGGAAACATGGTCAGTACCACACGGACTCGCTTCTGTTTCTTAGAGACCATAATTTGGTACGCGCACTGTATGAGATTGGGTCGTCTTATAAACCAAATATAGTTTGAAGCCAGGACTAACTGGTCGACAAAATGTGCTACAGTGCTGTGGCTCTCCCGCAGTTGATGTTACAAAAGTTAGCTGCATATCCCTTACAGGACATCGCTGTCAATCCTAGTACGTTTTTTTTTTAAAACTGTTTGTGATTTCTTGCCAAGTTTACATTCAGTAGTTTGCTATTGCTTTCTGAACGACCGGGATTCATACCATTGCATGAAAATCAGCACAAGGCGATCTGCGCAATAGATGAACCTGATGAGAATTGATTGTCTTAGTCAGGAGGGGAAATCGGTATCTGATCTGTGTCCGATGTTTCCAAGCATTTGTCATGATGCGATGAGGTGTTCATGACGATTTCATGTCAGCCTACACAATGTGGTATTTCCCACTTATCTTCCGTGACAGGTGTTCTGTTCAACCTTCAGAAATCTTAAGTTTTGGTGATTTTGGTAAACCCGAAAGTACTTACTGTGGGTGATGGTTGAGGTATCTAGAGGTAGTATGCAGCAATGTAGACAAAAATATGATTAAGATATATGAATAACACAAAAGGTAGAGGAAATCAACAGCACAAGGCAACTTGAGAAGTCAAAAGTTATCCAAACTAGTACCAAACTGAGAATATTAACTCCTGCGTTAAATCAGTGCTATTACTGGAAGGCCCCACTATACGTCGTTTCGCTATAACGTCGTTGTCACAATGTGACATAACTTCACTTAACGTCGTCACCTGTGTACTATACGTGCTATACGTCGTTTCACTTAAAGTCGCGTTTTCCAAGAACGTAACCCCGACGTTAACCGGGATCTTCCTGTATTTGGATGAGAACCATGGAGAACAAGTGAAACAAGTACAAATAAACTACAAACATTTAACAGTTCACGCCCGCATAGAATAGAAAGACAAATTATGTGACAGAATTATCATTATCAATTAAGTCAAATTACGAGGGCGAGTCAATAAGTCACACAGTTCTGCGGGATGGCAAGTAAATGTAGTTGTTTTCTACAGGTGTCATTAGGTGACAGCAACATCGAACTTTATATTCCCGTTCATCAGATGGCGCTAGGTGTCTCATGCACATGCACAGTGCATAAACAAAATGGCGACTTACCTACGGAGTGCACAACCAAAGAGCAACGTGCTGTTGTGCGTTTTTTGTGGGCAAAGGACATTCATAAGGAAATGCTTCCCGTTTATGCTGACAAATGTTTGTCCCGTAAAGCAGTGCATAGCTGGGTAGAAACATTTTCTCAAGGACGCTCTAAAATTTGTTGATGAAATCCGATCTGGTCATCCTGTTGAGATTGCAGCAGAAGCATCCGTGCAGCGGTTGGAGGAGATGATAAGAGGTGACAGGCGAGTAACGATACTCTGTAACATCTGCAACAGAGTGCTCACGTGGTTCAGAATACAGCATAAGGCATGATCGATTGAAATTTAAGAAAGTGTACTCAGGGTGGGTACCCAGATAATTGAAGGAGGAACACAAAATGAATCAATTAACTCAGGAAAAAATTAACCAACTAAAGTGGGAAGTTCTGGAACATCCACCTTACAGCTCCGACTTAGCCCCTAGCGATTTCTACCTTTTTGGTCCACTGAAAACCCACCTTGACGGGAGACATTTCACGAATGACGCCGAAGTTGAATGTGAAGTGAAAATGTGGTTTAGAAAACAGAGCACGCAGATCTGTGCAGCCGGTTAGGGAGGAGCATAAATGTTGGTGGAAATTATGTTGAGAAATAAAGGGACAATGTATGTATAAAAATAAACTGGTTTCAAGTTGTTATCATATTTAGTTATTTTTCTACAGCCATTTGTGACTTACTTATTGACTTCCCCTCATAAGTTGAACCTAATTTGAAACTCAAGCGATACATAACATACAAACATGGATATCAAAACAATGCACAATATCTCAGAAATCAAGGCTCCCCTTATATAGAAATTAGAAAGTTGAGAAGAGCAAACAAAAGACACTAAGCAGCAAAAGGAAACTGCAGAGACCTTTACAGCACCAAAAATAAAAATAGTCAACCAAGAGGGCGGACTGTAAAACAGAAGCTGAAGAAATAACAGCAGACTGCAGCAAAGGATATCTGTTGAACCATAACAAAGGGAACCTGCAGGGAAAATATTAAGCTGGATCATTCTGGAGAGATTAAGAGATGCCAATGGCAATCTATGGGATGAATAACCATGCTTCTGGTCTGGCCATAAGAAGCAAAGCAATGAACTGAACTGATCATATTGCATTGTATTTGTGGGCAATGAAAAGGCCTTCAACAGGAATATCTTTGGAAATGTAGGCAGTGTGGGATGCCATACCGTCTGGATGTTACTGGGACCCCTAAGGAGGACACCGTCTGGGTGTTACTGGGACCCCTAAGGAGGACACCGTCCGGGTGTTACTGGGACCCCTAAGGAGGACACCGTCTGGGTGTTACTGGGACCCCTAAGGAGGACACCACCCAGGTGTTACTGGGACCCTAAGGAGGACATCATTTGGGTGTTACTGGGACCCTAAGGAGGACATCATCTGGGAGTTACTGGGACCCCTAAGGAGGACACTGTCCGGGTATTACTGGGACCCCTAAGGAGGATATCATCTGGGAGTTACTGGGACCCCTAAGGAGGACATCTTGGAGTTACTAGGACCCCTAAGGAGGACACCGTCCAGGTGTTACTGGACCCTTAAGGGAAGCAAAGAATAGTATCACGCTGTAACCTACCATACAGGAGGTGACAAAAGAAGGGTTGGGCTTGGGGCTGGCTTCCTCATCTTGTAGATAAAACTTTAGCCACAAGATATAACCAATTATGAACAAGTCCAATAACGAAAAATAGAAAAAAAAATGTAAATTTAGCATGAAACTTAGAATATTCAATTATAATGTTAAATCAGTACTGTTGTATGGATCAGAAACTTTTAAAAAAGTTGTTTAAAAGTTGACAGGGTCAACTTCATTGCACCGGGTTTTTATCCCATATGGCTCAGTCTCTTTTTGCAGCATGGAAAGCAGTCGCACAAAGCACAAACTCCGCAGCTCCAGCGATGACCCCCAGGAGTCTCTGAAAAAATTCACTCATGAACCTAAGGGCACAGCCCGGAATCGAACCCACAACCTTTGGAGCCTGAGTCAAACGGCTTGACCACTTCGCCGCGTAGACATCAGAAACATGTAGAACAACAGAAATGATTACAAATAAACAAATGTTCACTAATTGGTGCCTGCACAAAACAGACATAATAAAATGGTATGACAAAATCACAAATGTGGAGCTAATGGAGAAAACTAGATAAATACCAATGAACCAAGAGGTAAAGAATAGAAGCTGGCACTGGATAGGTCATACATTGAGAAAACCTGAGAATAGTATAACCAGAAAAGCCCTAGTCTAGAATCCATAGGACAAAAGAAACAGAGGAAGACCTAAAAACTCACAAGGAAGAGTATAAACAGAAATGAACAATATGGATAGGACATGGGCAGAGCTGCAAGGGACAGCTAAAGATAGGTGAGCTTGGGCCGAGTTAGCTGAGGATCTATGCCCCTATGGGGGATAGAGGACAAGAGAAGAGTACAAGCATTAATTGGTGAGTGTGCATAACACAGCTGATATGGTTTGATATCATCACTTATGTGGAGTTTAGGCAAAGTAGATTCCAGTGACTTGAATTTTTTTTCCCGCTCGCTTGCTTTGAAATCAAGTTAGTCCATATACATTACTTCTAGTAATGCTGGATTGAATTGTCAATTGTGCGAGTGGACCCACATCGGCACACCGGATGTTTAAGAACACACGTTCTCATCCATTCAGCCATGCTGACCTACAGTCACTTGAATGACGGCCTATGCTCCAAAGGAGGATAAATTGCAAAAGAAGAATGAATTTAGCTAAAGCATTCACAATTAATTAGGCACAATTGTTTCTACTACTACTACCTGTCTTCAATCATTTCCACAGATCAGGGGTAGACAAATCCAGACGCACGGTTGTCATAGCAACTTTACACGTAAAATTCATGACACCTCTAATTCTCTTCACTGTGTGTTTTCAGCTTTCCCTCTATTTTGTTTGCCCTGTCAGTTTCAGAAAAGAATTTTCTAGCTACACTATTCTCAGGTTTCCTCAACGTTTGTACCATCCAGTACCAGTATCTTGACCTCACCTCATGATTCACCGGTATCCGTTTCTCTCCATGAGCTACACTAGGGTGATTCTATCATACAATCTGAACTATTTTGCCCAGGCACCACTTACCAAATGTTTATAGATTATTAGTATTCATTGCAGCCATCCTTAATGTGTCTACTCCATACCAACATAGTTAAACATTCTAAGTTTTGTACAAAGTTCATTTTTACTTCCATAAGTTTCCTAGTGTGATGAAAGCCCTTTCCTTTTGTATTATTATTTGAATATCTCTGTTGCTGCATGTTTGTCTACATCGGTACTAGATAGGTGTCAAGCTGACCATTCATTCAGTAGCATGTCCGTTGCAGAACCTCGCTCCCGTAACAACCCTCCAGAAAACGTCTCAATCACAAGCAAGATGTCCTGCGTCCGATACACCAATCTAGAGATCATCTGCCACATCCTGCACCCATCTTCTCTTTGACCTTCCTCTCTCCCAGGCATACACCCCTCCATTATTGTTCTCTCTAAACTTTCATGACGTTTCAAGTGAACACAATATATCAATTTTCTTTGTTTTATCGTCTTTAATAGCCAACCTTCTTTAATATTCAGCTCTTGAAGTATGGATGCATTTGTTCTTTTCTTTACCCAAGATGTTCTTAGAACCTGTCTATAATATTTATATTAAAAAGCATTTATGCGCTGTTCAGCTTATTTAGCAAGTGTCCAAGTCTCACAGGCGTATGTTGCAATGGGAAAGATGCATGCTCTTAAAAATCTATTTTTTGTAGTTCTATCTATCCCACTCCATAATTTATTAAGTTTTAGTCTTTGAAGAGCAACTGATAATCATTTAATTTCTTTCATTGTGTCACCATTGTTGGTAATCAATGACCCAAAATTATACTCGAAAAGTTTCCACCACCTCCAATTTTTCCTCATTAACATATATTTCTTTCTCCATTGTAGTTTTATCTGTATGCATTATTTTTGTTTTTGATGTTCACTATTTCTTTGGGTTGTGTTTATTAAGTTTTCTATACCAGTCCTCTGTGATGTGGATAGTAATACTGTATCATCTGCATATTGAATTTCTGGTATTTCATGACCACCGATATTTAGGGCCATTAATATCTTAAAATATAACTTCCAAACCAATAGATGCATCAAATCTGTTGTTTATTTCTGTTTTATCTCAACACGAAAACTGCTCAAATCAAAACTAGCATGAACAAAACACATTATAATATCACAGAATATAAAACAAGTCTGGTCTTACAAAAGAAAGTGATAACAACTAATGTTACTTCCAGCAGTAATAATGGAACCCCACATGTAACACCAGTACAGCAAACAACTTGAAGGGTAAACAAACTGCAAGCATACTACATTGGAAACACCCATACAAGAAGTGGAAAGTATTAGAGAATACAGGAAAATCAAAATGCTAGACAATACAGAACACCAAAGTGCTAGACAATACAGTAACACCAAAGTGCTAGACAATACAGTAACACCAACGTGCTAGACAATACAGTAACACCAACATGCTAGACAATACAGTAACACCAACGTGCTAGACAATACAGTAACACCAAAGTGCTAGACAATACAGTAACACCAAAGTGCTAGACATTACAGTAACACCAAGTGCTAGACATTACAGTAACACCAAATTGCTAGACAATACAGTAACACCAAAGTGCTAGACAATACAGTAACACCAACATGCTAGACAATACAGTAACACCAACATGCTAGACAATACAGTAACACCAAAGTTACACCATTTCTGTGCATAAAAGCATTGTAGATAGTGTTAGGTTCACCCCACTAACTTGCACGGTTACACATATTTATTGCTGTGAACACATATTTGTGGCTCAGTGCAAATATGTGTGTTCACAGCAATAAATATGTGTAACTGATAGAGAACATTGAAACCAAAGATGTGACACATGTTGGGAAATTCTGTCAGTATTGTAACAGAGAAAACAATGGTAAACAAGGATTAGTCATCACACATGTTGAGAAATATTGTCAGTATTATGTGTGTGTGTGAGAGAGAGAGAGAGAGAGAGAGAGAGAGAGAGAGAGAGAGAGAGAGAGAGAGAGAGAGAGAGAGAGAGAGAGAGAGAGAGAGAGAGAGAGAGAGAGAGAGAGAGAGAGAGAATTGGTATGCAAGGATTAATCTTCACACTTGCAAAATATCCAAGCACTGAATAAGACTCATGTTGGGAAATATACAAGGATCAAACGTGGCGTGTTGAGATATATACAAGCAGAAAACTTGTTGGAAAATAAGTCAGCTTTACAAGTGAGAGACAAAACATTTGCACTGAAGGATCAAACCTAACATGCTGTGAAACATGTTAGGGATCTTATCAGGACTGCCACGCCTACTTTAATCTTTCCATGGACACCCTTAGCACCCTTTTATGAGGGCCAAATCAAGCCCAAAGGCATTGACTAGGAAACCAGGGTACGAAACCACCACATAAAAGAAAAAGAGAGCATAATGTTGATGCATACAAGACACACATTTATAGATTATATCCTGGATACAAGAAATACACCTCCTAAAGTAAAACTACCTGTAAATTAGACTAACTCTGTTTACATCTTACTGCAAACTACTTTGGAGATAGAATGCACCACATATTTCTGGTGATGGAATGGCACAAGATGTGGATGCCACACACAAGAATCTGAGTAGCCGATGTAATTGGTTAGTGTTAGCTTCAACACTGTCAGGGCAAGAATCTTGTGTGCTAGTTACTAAACCTGGACCCCTGTGTCAGCAAGTCCTTGCTCTATCACGACCTCATAGAAACATTCAGCTTTGTTTAATTCTGCAGTGAGCTTCAATGAAAACTTGCTGTGCAATAAGATAACTAAACAAATGGAGAAGGGAGAAGAGGGAAGCGGGAGAGGGATTTGGAGCCGTGCAATTAATTAAACACAGATAACAGGCACTAAACAATTCACAAGTCATGCCTAAATCACGTGGTTCTTTATCAGTAAACAATACAGGTACAACAAATGACAAACTTGAGACAATGTAACAATTACTGACAAGCAGCAGACAAGCACATCCCTCGTGTTTGATACAGAAGTTACAACACTCTATCTGTCCTACATTGTTTAGATCAAAAGCTTGCTGCAGTCACCACAGATTTATGAGGCTGAGGTTAGTGGCGTGATAAACCACACAATGTAGATAGATGTTAGACGGATATGCAACAAAGACTCTACACTGAACTTTGAAGGTTTGGTTGTTGACCAAGCTAAATGTGACCGGCAGAGAAAGAAGAATGTGAATGAGGCAAACTGTAAAGAATGTATATCCTAATCGCCTTATGTCTTTGTGAAGATTTGATATGTGAAATAAAGGAAAGCCCATATGTTAATATCTGATTTGAGACAAACCTGATGATGAGAAGCTGATACTATATATTTGTTTTATCAGAGAAACATTCAGCTTTGTTTAATTCTGCAATGAGCTTCAATGAAAACTTGCTGTGCAATAAGATAACTAAACAAATGGAGAAGGGAGAAGAGGGAAGCGGGAGAGGGGTTTGGAGCCGTGCAATTAATTAAAGAGTTTCATTTTTAAAGAGTGTCATCAAGACATTTCTGTCTATTGTATCACTGGAAGATGCAACAAGTGATGGGTACTTGAAAGCTATAGAGACTGAATTGTTGCAATTAGGGTTTGGGGAAATATTAACAGGTTCAAAACTAGTTGGATTAGGGACCAATGGAACAGCAAGTATGATTGGTGTCTGAAATGGTTTGGTAATTAAGATGTCTGAAAAACTTGAGAACTTGATATGCTTTTGTAGTGCTTCATTAAAGGTTTTAATGGCACATTTCAATATATGTAATGTTATCTGAGTTTCATACACGTTTTAGTTCATGTTTTTCAAAGAAACAGGAGCTGGCTCCCCAAAAACTTCAGATTTATCTACCCCTGACATTAACTCCCATGTGTGACATTAACATATCAGAATAATACAACACATGGCTCATTATTTTCTCTTAATACATCATTCAACACAAGTAACCCAACCAGACACATTACTTTCTGTTAATAACATTCTACGCATGGACACTAACATGACTTAGTCATTACTTTCTGTTCATGTAACATTCAGCACACATGCACTATCATGACTCAGTCCTTATCTTCTGTTAATATAATACAGCACATGCATACAAACATAATTCATCATTAATCAGAAGTGGTAAAACATGATTCACAGTAAACCTTTGCAAGACATTATTTTCTGCTTACATCACACTCATTACATACAAAGATGGCTCAATGACATACGTATGACCTGCAGTGTTCCCTACTGCTAACAATGTCCAACACATTAACTTACATGGCCAAAGAAAGCTAGAAAATACACTGAAGTAGAAAGAATCCAGACTTTCAGACAACTGTTCCCAATATCAAGTCACACAGCAACAAATCAAATGTACAAACATATCTAACAATATAAACACAAGTTCCTGCAAACTCAAAAACTCAATTCATGGACATATTGGTTTTAATAATTCTCAATAGAAAACAACTGTTTTGATTTGCGTTTTCTTGTACTTGTTCTTGCTGAAGAGATGGTGTCTATCACTTTGCCACTTCTCAGGTGAGATAGTTTTGAATTTGCGGATTCGGCAGGGATATGGGATGTGTGTGCACTATCCCTTGCCACTAATTCAGAACGAGCTCCTGATGAGTGTTTTTGACTGCTGCTGACTGATGAGCTAACAGTAGACAAGGACTTTTGTCTTAAACCTGAAGAAGCAGGGCTTTCTTCACATTCCATATGACAAGAAACTGAAGATAGCCGAGACGACGAAGTCTGCTTTTTTCTATTGTTGTCCACATATTGTAATGTCTGATCTTGATGTAACAATGAAGATGATTGTTTTCGCAACTTCTTCCTATTCTGTCTATGATTTTCAAAACTTTCATTATATTCATGGTCTATTTCACCACCTGCACTACCAAAGGCTTTCTGCAGACGCTGAAACTTCCGCCACAGGCGCTGTTCCTGCTTTGACATGTTCAGGCTGTTCTGAGGCACGAGGATCCGTTGAGCTGGTTCAGCAGCTAGCAAGCCACTATCGTTGGGAACATGATGATGCCTCATAAAATGAGACACTGGCAGATACTGGAAACACGTGGAGCAGAGAACACACGCAGAGTTTCGCCGGGTGAACAAGTCTAAATAGAGGTCTGCAGACTGGGGCGGCAGCTGTGATTCTACACCCTGATCAGAAGATGCTGCCTGGTGTTTAACAGGCAGTGTTCGTAATGATCCACCCATTGTCAGTGAAGTGGTGGGACTGCCAGAAGACAAGTTTCCTTTGTGATGTGATAAGCCCTTCTTGTGCTTGCATTTCTTCACTGAATTTTTCACTTTACACTTCTCAGTCTGGCACGTCTTACTCTGTGACAACCCAGGACTGCTTCTAGAGTCAGTCCCTGAATATTTACTTTTTGATAGCTTCATTCCCATTTCACCATTAGTGTCTTTTTTATTGTGCCTTCCGTCAACTTTGTGAATGTGTCTTATTTTCTTACTCTTCTTTTGATGAACATGTGAACATCTTTTATGCCCAACATCTTTGCTATAGTGCTTTAACTTTGTCTTCCCGGATATCTTGATTGAGTGCTTATCACATGTTTGGCTTGATGTAGTCTTTACGGCAGATTCAGATTCCTTGATTGTAGACTCAGAAGATTTCTCTTTTTATTATCTTTCAGTACACCAATATCATTAGATTTCTTGTGCCTTTTTTGCTTGCCATTTGAAACTGATGAGAAAATATTAACAGAAGTCTCACAATTATTAACTGTGTCTTCTTCAATGTATCGTGGCTTCCCAGGATCCATGGACACTGACGCACTGAAAAACAAAATGTTTGTTTTTGTTAATAGACATTATAACCTAAAGCTATAACATTATTATAACCATTCATGTGCCAAAGGCACCAGTCAATGAATGCTAAAACAAATGTCAGTACAATAAACACAAGATCTTTACTGGCTAAAACTAAGTCAATATTTTAGTCCAATAGAAATATAACTAAGTACATACTTTGCAAATATCAGGTAACAGAGTAGGCATAAAGATTACCATAATGGCTGAATCTCAGAATGTCAGCGTGTTGGGGAATAGAGACAGGACATAAGAGGACAAGGGACATAATAGAGACAGGACATAGGCAGGGATGCAGTGATGTCATTGACAGGACATCTACAGGACCACAGAGATATGATAGACAGGACATAGGTAAGGGCGCAGAGATGTCATAGACAGGACATCTACAGGACATTAGAGATATCAGAGACAGGATATAGGCAGGACAAGACCCAGTTATAAAAAGGGACACAAGTCTACGGGACTCCGTCCTGGATTGACCAGACAGCCTTGCACTGAAGGACCCGACACAACACGGGCAAACAGCAGTACGACATGTCTGTTGAGACGGCCTGGTTGTCCGGAGAGACACAGGGTCCAGTACCACGTGACCAACCGGCCAGCGTGAGGAGACGGCAGACTGGGACTCGACGGTTTAGGGGAAGGACGCATGTGTTTCAGGAGCGAGTGTATGGATTTTGTGAGAGTGCTAGCTGGCGTTGCCATGTTGAAGATAGCGAGTATTTGAGTGCAGGGTTTCGTGTGATTGCCTGAGTGATATAATGATGATGTAATAACTTAACCGCCGTATGTGCGCATTTTGACGTTAATCAGGTTCTCCTGAATAAATACTTGATACCACATGCAAGACTGATATTTTCTTGAGTGCATGTGAAGGATCTAAGAATACCTGTGTACGTGTGAGACGACACAGAAGCTGTTAAAATTGCAGAAGATTTAAATTTTAAAACACACAAACATAAAGGCAGTCAGGACTTAACAGTCTGAAAGACAATTAAGAATGTCTTCAATCTGTACAAGGAAGTGAACAGAATAGAGGAAAGAATTTAACAGCAAACTAAGATTAGTTCTGGTTGAAATGTGTTCAAACTGACATCCTCCAGTCATTTCTTGACTTTGTTCAGAAGATGGTGATCCACTGCAACCAAGATCTTCAGTGTGGCGACAGCAGGTGATTGATTGATTCTGTTATTTATCCATTAAATCCTACATCCACTATATCTGGGTCCATTAAGGCAACGGTTTACAATACCTTCAATCAAAGGTATATTAATTATAGTTAAATCAATGTGTGGACTTTACTCAAATATATACGGCAGCACAGAGATTAATCCTGCTGCTGTTAACAATGCTGCACCATGCTTACAGTCCTGATTCCAACTTCTAGGTCATTTATAGAAATGTGACTAAATTAGGTTAGTTTACACTTTTCTCTTTTTGTCTTTCATTTCTCGGTAGAGACTGGGAGATAATAAACTTGTTCATGATTGCTGGCTTTTACAGCTGCAGGATGAGGTAGCTACGCCTGACACCAACTCCACTTAGTCGCCCCTTACCACATGCGTAGCAGATGAGTGTGACTATTGTTCTTCCTGTATGGATCCTGCTTACACACAAGGAAGCATAACACGGGGCCCATCAGGGAAGTGGAGAATAGTAACACTGTGACCTACTTTGCATGTGGCAAGAGTCAAGTGAAGAGTGCAGGTGTGGGACATACTGCTACCTACCACAGAAAACTTTAGCTACAGAACTGAACCAATCATGAACAAGTCTACACAGGGGTTGGTGTGAGCTGGTTAGGTGAGGCCAATGACTGCACTGTACAGGGTGTATTTTTAATGACTGTGCAGTGTTTAAAAATATTGCTGGTCCAAGTTTTGTATTTACCCTTGTAAAGTTCATGCAACATAACAGGTAAATACAAAACTTGGACCGGCAATATTTTCAAACACTGCACAGTAATTAAAAATACACCCCGTTTAACAAACCAAATGAAGTCCCGTAGCAGGAGTCTGCTGTGGGTATCTGACATGTTAGGACCATGACATTTTGTAGGCACTGAGGGCAGGAGGTCAGTCTTCCCCTCCCTACAGCAAACATGTTAGGACCATGACATTTTGTAGGCACTGAGGGCAGTCTTCCCCTCCCTACAGCAAACAACACCAGTTGACATAAAACTTGTCCAGCTGCACTCCTGCCATTGTTAGTGTAATGACCTAACCTTTACAGCAAAACCTTTACACGGTTAAGTGGCCACAAAATGATATGCTATCAATTAATTTGTTCCTGTGAACAAAAGGGACAGCACAGACTCAAATTCATTGTGCACTTGAATCTAAGTATCACCTAACCATAACTGCAATATGTGAGAAAATGATTTAATTTAGTGGTGGTGGAGTTTATGTGTGACAGGTGAAGAAAGGAGCCAGTGCTCTACATCAGCAGATCTTGTCCCTGCAATTATCAATATAACTGTTCACGTGGCAGAATCTCAAGACCTGACCATAATCATTTACAGTACTGAAAAGCCAGGGTAGACAAATACAGGGTGCATAGTTCTCATGGAACCTGGAAATGTTAGCCTGTCGCCTGAATGTTCCCATTCAGGTCTAAAATATATTAGCCCATGTTTGTTTTTGTTTTTAAATATCCTATTTATAGGATATTGCTGTCAACACCAGCACTGCTGCTGTTGATACAATTCACGGCAACAACCAGCCTAGAGAAAATCATGAGGTCTTTTACAGGAGTAATGTGCATGTGGAACAACTGTTCACTGTGTTTGAGAAGGCCAGATATTCAATTCACTGTGCAGAAACCAGACAATCATGTTCTCCTGAAACTGGATTTCAACTACAGGTGAAAGAAACACCTCTAAACCACGCTGATACTCATCTGTCAGAAAGAGTCTGGTTTCATTTTCAAAAACAAGACTTTACAAGGCACCTAAATTATTTCTTTAAATGTTACCCTATTATGTGAGCTATTCAAATGGCTTGTATTCAAAGGGTTCGGATAGTCAAAAATATAAACAAGGGCAGAAGTAAAACAATGACCAGCCAACAAATAAAACAAAATGGGAAAACAAAACAAGAATGTAGGGCACACATAGGAGATACTGGTGAGAACAGACACAAAACATACAAGATCCTGGACTGGTTGTTATCATACAGAGGGAACAAAGAATGCAGGAAAAGATAACGAGGCCAAAAGAATCAACATCAACATGATTATCTGTTCCTGATTTTCTTATCTGCTACTTCTAGATCAAACTGACAAGTGATGTGACGAGCTTAGACGAGCTAGTCACCCCTATTTCACTTTCTGATGCTGACAGGGAGAGTACTATAAAGACAAATACACTCGTGACCTTTTCTAGTTAAAGTAACCTCAAGTTTTATTAATAGGTGTCCTATCCAGCACCTTCTGCTCATCTGATTCACTGGTACTTATTTCTCTCCATTGGTGATTATGTCACATAATTATAGCACTATTATTCTGCCAGGCATCATTTAATAAGATTGTAGATCATAAGTAATTATCTTATTTCTCCATGTTTCTGAGCCACACAACAGTACTGATTTCGGGTTAGAGACCAACACTTGATGTTTGGTCATCATCATCAAGTGCCATGCCAGCTGGCGTAGGCATTCATGGCTCTCCACAGATCTGTCTCTGATGTTCTGGATCAACTCTGCCATTGATATTCCTCCGTCTGCCAAATTTCCTAGTGTGATTAAAGCTCTTGCCCCTTATTGTACTCTTACTTCAGTATCTCTATTCCCCCATGATTTTGTATAATGCTACCTAGAAAGGTGTATGCTTCCGCCTTTTGCTTGTGGGGTTTCACCATGGAAGATTGTGTTGCTATTTGCTTGATTTCTTCACATTTTTCCCCTTCCCCCTAGAAATGTTTTAAAATCTAATTGTGGCCTGCTACAACCAAGTGTATTTAGTTATCTTCTATCTGATTTTATTTGTGGGACAGGACAGCAATTTCAGCGCAGTCCAGATCATCAAAATAAGTTGGCCACATAATTCCATTTCTAGTGGTGGTTATTGTCTTCATAATAGTCAGCCTATAGTCAGTCAGAAAAATAACGGTGACAAAAGGCATTCTTTTTGCTTTCCCTTAAACACACTCTAGGATAGTAAAAATCCGACTGGGGATTAAACGCTTTAGTTCAGTCATAAGATAAAACCCAATCTCACATCGAGGGAACAACTTTTCAAAAATACATCTTAACTTTCAACTAGGAGGTAAAACTACTAACTTAGATGCTAAACTGGAGATAGGTAATGCAAATAAAATAATTTAAACACAACTCTAATCTCAGCTGAGAAAAAAAAACAACACTAAAAAGTATGTTTGTAAAGTGAGAGAATAAAATGCTAACTTACCTCTGTGATCCTGAAGCTTTCTTTGATTCATTACTGCCATGTTTACTACCACTGGATTGTGCGTGAAAGAGATCATTCCTGTTTGTGTGAATCTTCTGATCATGGCTAGGTCTGCCAGCACGAGATTGTGGGCTAGCGTAATACGCAATCAGATCTGACGCATGATTTTTAGAAACAATGACAGTGCTCTTTGAGTTACAAGCTCTGCCGTACTGCACCAAGAAATGACGCTGCATCTCTGAACAGTTGAGTAAGGGTATCTTCAGCAGCTGGCAGCGCTTCTTCAGGATACCTGTATCTTTGGCTGGCAGTATCTGTTTGTAGATGTCCACAAGGCGAATATATGGCTGGTTGTTGATCATAATTGCAGGCATATCATTTAAATATAAGGTAATGGTTACAATCCATGGGGTGTCATCAGGATATGGGGTGGTTATTAGAGAGGGTTCAGCTTGCGTATGGTCAAAAACATCGTCTTTTCTGTACAGATAATCAATAGTTTTTTCTATGGACCTGAGCCTATCAGGAGATGATGCCACCTGAGGTATTTCCACTGAACTAAGATCAGGTTTCAATGTTTTCATGTCTAATTTATCGGAGTCTGCATGTAGATTTTCAGGTGGAAACAGGACTTCTTTAGTCTCTAACATCAACGACAAGTCATCAAAAAGAGAGGCATCAGTTACGCAGTCACTTTGAGGCAGATGAAAGCAATGATCTGAATCATTATGATGACCACTGTGTAATATCTGATTATCTGAACTGGTGATTTGTAACTCACCCCCAGAATTAACACTGTGGATGATGTTAGCGTCGCCACAAAATGCTGCTTCTGAATTTCCCGCATGATCAACCATGGTGCTATCTGACGTGAGAGGTGGAAGGAAGCCTGAGGTACCAGCTCCTGGTACACAATCACTGTCAGTAAACCCATCATCTTTCACCAAACTGAGGAGATAGCTTAGGACATGTTCTGATGTAATGGTGGGATCTCCACTCATCAACCTCAAGCTTTCAGTCAGTGCTGGTTGGTTGGGGTTTAAACTTGATGTACTGATGGTGTCTGGTGCTTGAGGAGATGATGGGTAAGAAACACTGTCACTCTCCATGCTGAGAATGGTGCTGACGATGTGACTGTCTACATCAGCCATGTGTTCCACAGAATGATCTGAAAATGAGCTGACTGACTGGTAAGGCACCTGAGTGTGATGAAGCACTTGTGGAGTGAGGTCGTACTGGCTGGTTGAGGGCAGCACGGCCTGTTAAACGCACTGCTTCTATATCAGCATCTGTTAAGTGAGGAATAACAATATCCCCTAGATTTGGCACTGGTGCAGGATTTTTGTCAGGATGTGTGGGAAGACGTTTGTCTTCCTCTGCTTGAGGTCCTGGATGATTTGGATAAGTAATACACATACTGATCCTGAAACTTCCCAGTAATTTTCATTTTCTTTTCAATCTCTGGATCAATATCCTGTACATTTTTATTAATCATTCTCTTCCTTTGTCTTCCAACACACTTTGAATTTGGTTTTGTTACAGCAGGACTAGTAAGTGTAGGTTTAGGACTTAAAGCTGGCTTTAAAGAACTGTCTTTCTTTAACAACTCTTTCTTAAGATACTTGGCTTTCAATATTTTCTCATTTAATTCACTTATTTTATTCCTTTTTGTGTATTTTCTTTTTGCATCCTTAAACATGCCAACATTATTAAATGGCTTCAACTTTTTGGATCCACCATCAAACCTGATATGATTGGGGGCCTTTGAACAGTAGTCATGATCATGAAATATTGATTGCAACTGTTCAGCCACCTTGCTTGCATCATCTGGAGATGTGGACAGTGGAACTCTTGTCTCAGGCATTCCCTCCGACTCGGTTTCTGATATGTCCTGGTCAAAGCCAGAAGAGCGAGATATTGGCATCACGCTGTCTGAATGCATGGGATCGTTTGTATCATGAAACTCTGTTGTAGTTCCCTTGCTGATCAGTTTGCTGTGCGTGCTGTTTTTGTGATTTAAGAACCGATGCTGTGTATGACTGCTGAGCTCAAGTGGTGTTATTGCTCTGGCTTTATACTTCTCATGTTTGTGAGAAAGTCTTGAAGGTGAGTTAGTAAATGCAAAGTCAGGTGGTGGTGATAATGGTGAGCCGGTCTCCATAAGCATATCATCACTTTCATCGCCACTAAGAACAGAGAAAGATGAACTTGAAGCTAAATCTGCAGTCAGAGAAGATGTTGACGATGCCGGAGACAGTGGTTTAAACCCCATATAATTTTTGCTAAAATCCATGCAGCTAGCGAACACCTGCTCTTGTATCCCAAGCTTTTGGTTATTGCAAATGGTAGATTGATTACTGTAGTTTTCTGTATTCCCAAATAGCATACGGTTGTTAGAATACCCATCTTGTGACTTACCAAAAGGACGTGCATATGAATGGTCAAGAGCAATGGCATCAGTGATGAATCCACCACAAGTTGCTTGATCATTTTGCAATGCAACAGCACTAAAAGTTGCACTTTCATGACCATTGCCAACCAACATATTTTTCAATAACAAACTATGCCTTTCATTATCTGCTCCTTTTTTCTTGGTATCATTATCAGTAGCTAAGTTTAGATTCGAGACTTCAGATGCCATTTCCCTGCGACTGTACATTTCATTCTTAGCTTTATCACACAAATCTTTCTGAACACCACTACCAAAAATTTCTTCAACCTCCATTTCCAAAACATTTTTCTTAATGTCCAATAGCATCTCAAACAAACTATCAGCAGCACTCTCAAAATTACTTGGCAGCATCGTCTCTGCGCTCCAGATTTTAATTTGTGTCAGTGAATCAACAGCAAAATCCGTGGAACTGTCTACAGAATTTAAATCATCGCTTGTTGTTCTACCCATTTTTCCATCAGCATCATCATGAAACTTACTATCAGCGGACTCAAATGTCACTTCTTGGCTGGTATTAGAGATGGTGCTGGAATCTGAAGATGCCGAGTTGGTCAATGTAAATGCCAATGTCAATATGTTGGATAAACTGAATTCCATAAGCTGATGGTTAATTCTTCAGGAAAACTATGGATCCGTGCGAAACTGTTATTTTTTCTATTAGTTATCTTCACAGATCTGCAAGAACATAGACATCAAAATGAGAATACAAAAGGCAAGATTAAAATCAACAGGCAATTTAAAATATTCAACTAACATCAAGGTATGTTAAATCATTACTGCACAGAACATAATGAGTGCCAATGAGAATGCTCAGGAGGATAGAGATGGGGTGGCTCCGAAGAGAGTGGCTGCTGTCTCTGGAGTGGTCTCGGCTGGCAAAGATTAGTTTCATCTTCGTGCCAGGGCATGTGGGTGTACAAGGGAATGAGCAGGCTGACAGACTTGCAGGTAGGGCTACTGTGGAAGGCTGACGAGCCATGGAGCAGGCAGACATTCTGAATGCTCTACGAGAAGTAAGTCGTTTACGAGAACCAAGCGATGACTAGGAATCTACAACCATGGTCAGGCTGCGAGAACAGCAAGTTAAAAGAGGTGTGGCCAAATAAGAACACTACGCAGGAAGCCAAAGAAGAGTAAACGAACAAGAACTGATGTCGTGAGCCGCTACACACTGCAGGATTTGCTGAGGAGGGGATTCCGAGCACTTATGAACTGAATGGTTCAATGTGCATTGAGGATGATCTGTCGACTAACTAACTAACTAACATAATGAGTAAAATGGTATGAGAGAATTATCAGTGTGGAGCTGACCAGAACTAAAAAAATTAAAGTGAATGAGCTGATGGAGCTTATAAACCCTGGAAGGAAATCTATCTACGAGAAGGATACACTATTTATCAGCTCTAGTTTTTGAGATAACTAAGAATGACCTTCTTAGTAGGGAAATTGTTATGTACAAGGCTAGAGTTTGGTGCCATCAGTGGCATTTTGACTGTAATCTGCATTCATATTATATTTAACTACTGTGCATTTATTACCTTAATTTAAAACACCAAAAATGTATTGAAACTTTATCACTAGTATTTATTTTTTAAATCTTTAGTCAACACACAAAAAGCTTCTTTTCGAGAACTTCCTGGAATGTGATATGCCTGGACAGTCGCGCTTTAGGGTACAAATGTAATCTGCCATCATTTGGGCATCCCAGAGTCCCTGGTATCTTTTTATCATTGTTTTCATATCTTGGCAAAATCTTTCACTTTGCTACTCATTAAAGTCGACAAGATTCTCCGGAAAGAAATATAAATGGTTATGGAGGTAGTGCAATTTTATGCTCAAGTTTCATCCAAGCTTTTTAAAACCTTGATAGCATGTTTCCAACTAATTCAGTATAAATGTAATTTGTTCCTTTCTATCTTGAAGCCAAAAGTTCTGAGGATTCCTTGGAGAGATATGGATCTCGGATAAGTTCATTAAATTCATGCTGGTCGAAGCATTAAGCAGCTAGAAAATCATCTTCAAAATCACTATCACTTGTCGTTCCACATGCCACTGCTGTCTCATCTTCTAGCAGGGAATCCGAAATCTGACTGACAGTTGGAAATGGTATGTCACTCAGTGTGGAACAGGCTGTCTCACAGAATCATAAATCTGGATATTTCAATTTTTATTTAATTTTTCCATTGATTCCCTTAGTATTGACAACATGGAAGTAAGTCTTCATAGTGGTTCTTGGACTCTCTCCAAACCACTGGAATTTCAAATTGTTAACATTTCTTCAGTAATATGCTTCTAATATGCTAAAACCTTTCAAAGTGTACTCTCCACAAATATAACAACATAAATCTGGTGAAAGAAAACTTCCTCTTCCTGAAGATGCCATTCTGTTAGAAATGTAAGAAAGTAACTAGCATACTAACAGGCATACTAACTCTTCCTGAAAATGCCATTCTGTTAGAAATGTAAGAAAGTAACTAGCATACTAACAGGCATACTAACTCTTCCTGAAGATGCCATTCTGTTAGAAATGTAAGAAAGTAACTAGCATACTAACAGGCATACTAACTCTTCCTGAAGATGCCATTCTGTTAGAAATGTAAGAAAGTAACAAGCATACTAACAGGCATACTAACTCTTCCTGAAGATGCCATTCTGTTAGAAATGTAAGAAAGTAACTAGCATACTAACAGGCATGCAGTGAGTTAAAATCTTTCAAAAAAACAAAGGCAATTCTTTGAAGATTCTTGGAAAACAAACTAAGCAAACAAGCAGTTTCATTTTGTAAGGCACAAGATAGCATCTATAATATATTACCTGGGAATGGAACCAGCCACCTCACGTCATCTAGAATATATTACCCGGGAATGGAACCAGCAACCTCACATGTCATCTAGAATATATTACCCGGGAATGGAACCAGTCACCTCACATGTCATCTAGAATATATTACCCGGGAATGGAACCAGCCACCTCACATGTCATCTAGAATATATTACCCGGGAATGGAACCAGCCACCTCACATGTCATCTAGAATATATTACCCGGGAATGGAACCAGTCACCTCACATGTCATCTAGAATATATTACCCGGGAATGGAACCAGTAACCTCATAAGTCATCTAGAATATATTACCCGGGAATGGAACCAGCCACCTCAGATGTCATCTAGAATATATTACCCGGGAATGGAACCAGTCACCTCACATGTCATCTAGAATATATTACCCGGGAATGGAACCAGCCACCTCACATGTCATCTAGAATATATTACCCGGGAATGGAACCAGCCACCTCACATGTCATCTAGAATATATTACCCGGGAATGGAACCAGCCACCTCACATGTCATCTAGAATATATTACCCGGGAATGGAACCAGCCACCTCACATGTCATCTAGAATATATTACCCGGGAATGGAACCAGTCACCTCACAAGTCATCTAGAATATATTACCCTGGAATGGAACCAGCAACCTCACATGTCATCTAGAATATATTACCTGGGAATGGAACCAGTCACCTCACATGTCATCTAGAATATATTACCCGGGAATGGAACCAGCCACCTCACATGTCATCTAGAATATATTACCCGGGAATGGAACCAGCCACCTCACATGTCATCTAGAATATATTACCCAGGAATGGAACCAGCCACCTCACATGTCATCTAGAATATATTACCCGGGAATGGAACCAGCCACCTCACATGTCATCTAGAATATATTACCCGGGAATGGAACCAGCCACCTCACATGTCATCTAGAATATATTACCTGGGAATGGAACCAGCCACCTCACATGTCATCTAGAATATATTACCTGGGAATGGAACCAGTCACCTCACATGTCATCTAGAATATATTACCTGGGAATGGAACCAGTCACCTCACATGTCATCTAGAATATATTACCCGGGAATGGAACTAGCCACCTCACATATCTAGAATATATTACCTGGGAATGGAACTAGCCACCTCACATGTCATTTAGAATATATTACCCGGAAATGGAACCAGTCACCTCACATGTCATCTAGAATATATTACCCGGGAATGGAACCAGTCACCTCACATGTCATCTCGAATATATTACCCGGGAATGGAACCAGCCACCTCACGTCATCTAGAATATATTACCTGGGAATGGAACCAGTCACCTCACATGTCATCTAGAATATATTACCTGGGAATGGAACCAGCCACCTCACATGTCATCTCAAATATATTACCTGGGAATGGAACCAGTCACCTCACATGTCATCTAGAAT
Source organism: Cepaea nemoralis (assembly GCA_014155875.1). NCBI lineage: Eukaryota > Metazoa > Mollusca > Gastropoda > Stylommatophora > Helicidae > Cepaea > Cepaea nemoralis. Next base: position 281,233 of record JACEFZ010017910.1, on the reverse strand, counting down.
ATATTACCCGGAAATGGAACAAGTCACCTCACAAGTCATCTAGAATATATTACCCGGGAATTGAACCAGCCACCTCACATGTCATCTAGAATATATTACCCAGGAATGGAACCAGCCACCTCACATGTCATCTAGAATATATTACCCGGGAATGGAACCAGTCACCTCACGTCATCTAGAATATATTACCCGGGAATGGAACCAGTCACCTCACATGTCATCTAGAATATATTACCTGGGAATGGAACCAGCCACCTCACATGTCATCTCAAATATATTACCCGGGAATGGAACCAGCCACCTCACGTCATCTAGAATATATTACCCGGGAATGGAACCAGTCACCTCACATGTCATCTAGAATATATTACCCGGAAATGGAACAAGTCACCTCACAAGTCATCTAGAATATATTACCCGGGAATGGAACCAGCCACCTCACATGTCATCTAGAATATATTACCTGGGAATGGAACCAGCCACCTCACATCATCTAGAATATATTACCCGGGAATGGATCTAGCCACGTCACATGTCATCTAGAATATATTACCCGGGAATGGAACTAACCACCTCACATGTCATCTCGAATATATTACCCGGGAAAGGAACCAGCCACCTCACAAGTCATCTAGAATATATTACCCGGGAATGGAACCAGCCACCTCACATGACATCTAGAATATATTACCTGGGAATGGAACCAGCCACCTCACGTCATCTAGAATATATTACCCGGAAATGGAACCAGTCACCTCACATGTCATCTATAATATATTACCCGGAAATGGAACCAGCAACCTCACATGTCATCTAGAATATATTACCCGGGAATGGAACCAGTCACCTCACATGTCATCTAGAATATATTACCCGGGAATGGAACCAGCCACCTCACATGTCATCTAGAATATATTACCCGGGAATGGAACCAGCCACCTCACATGTCATCTAGAATATATTACCCGGGAATGGAACCAGTCACCTCACATGTCATCTAGAATATATTACCCGGGAATGGAACCAGTAACCTCATAAGTCATCTAGAATATATTACCCGGGAATGGAACCAGCCACCTCAGATGTCATCTAGAATATATTACCCGGGAATGGAACCAGTCACCTCACATGTCATCTAGAATATATTACCCGGGAATGGAACCAGCCACCTCACATGTCATCTAGAATATATTACCCGGGAATGGAACCAGCCACCTCACATGTCATCTAGAATATATTACCCGGGAATGGAACCAGCCACCTCACATGTCATCTAGAATATATTACCCGGGAATGGAACCAGCCACCTCACATGTCATCTAGAATATATTACCCGGGAATGGAACCAGTCACCTCACAAGTCATCTAGAATATATTACCCGGGAATGGAACCAGCAACCTCACATGTCATCTAGAATATATTACCTGGGAATGGAACCAGTCACCTCACATGTCATCTAGAATATATTACCCGGGAATGGAACCAGCCACCTCACATGTCATCTAGAATATATTACCCGGGAATGGAACCAGCCACCTCACATGTCATCTAGAATATATTACCCAGGAATGGAACCAGCCACCTCACATGTCATCTAGAATATATTACCCGGGAATGGAACCAGCCACCTCACATGTCATCTAGAATATATTACCCGGGAATGGAACCAGCCACCTCACATGTCATCTAGAATATATTACCTGGGAATGGAACCAGCCACCTCACATGTCATCTAGAATATATTACCTGGGAATGGAACCAGTCACCTCACATGTCATCTAGAATATATTACCTGGGAATGGAACCAGTCACCTCACATGTCATCTAGAATATATTACCCGGGAATGGAACTAGCCACCTCACATATCTAGAATATATTACCTGGGAATGGAACTAGCCACCTCACATGTCATTTAGAATATATTACCCGGAAATGGAACCAGTCACCTCACATGTCATCTAGAATATATTACCCGGGAATGGAACCAGTCACCTCACATGTCATCTCGAATATATTACCCGGGAATGGAACCAGCCACCTCACGTCATCTAGAATATATTACCTGGGAATGGAACCAGTCACCTCACATGTCATCTAGAATATATTACCTGGGAATGGAACCAGCCACCTCACATGTCATCTCAAATATATTACCTGGGAATGGAACCAGTCACCTCACATGTCATCTAGAATATATTACCCGGAAATGGAACAAGTCACCTCACAAGTCATCTAGAATATATTACCCGGGAATTGAACCAGCCACCTCACATGTCATCTAGAATATATTACCCAGGAATGGAACCAGCCACCTCACATGTCATCTAGAATATATTACCCGGGAATGGAACCAGTCACCTCACGTCATCTAGAATATATTACCCGGGAATGGAACCAGTCACCTCACATGTCATCTAGAATATATTACCTGGGAATGGAACCAGCCACCTCACATGTCATCTCAAATATATTACCCGGGAATGGAACCAGCCACCTCACGTCATCTAGAATATATTACCCGGGAATGGAACCAGTCACCTCACATGTCATCTAGAATATATTACCCGGAAATGGAACAAGTCACCTCACAAGTCATCTAGAATATATTACCCGGGAATGGAACCAGCCACCTCACATGTCATCTAGAATATATTACCTGGGAATGGAACCAGCCACCTCACATCATCTAGAATATATTACCCGGGAATGGATCTAGCCACGTCACATGTCATCTAGAATATATTACCCGGGAATGGAACTAACCACCTCACATGTCATCTCGAATATATTACCCGGGAAAGGAACCAGCCACCTCACAAGTCATCTAGAATATATTACCCGGGAATGGAACCAGCCACCTCACATGACATCTAGAATATATTACCTGGGAATGGAACCAGCCACCTCACGTCATCTAGAATATATTACCCGGAAATGGAACCAGTCACCTCACATGTCATCTATAATATATTACCCGGAAATGGAACCAGTCACCTCACATGTCATCTATAATATATTACGCGGGAATGGAACCAGCCACCTCACATGTCATCTAGAATATATTACCTGGGAATGGAACCAGTCACCTCACATGTCATCTATAATATATTACCCGGGAATGGAACCAGCCACCTCACATGTCATCTAGAATATATTACCCGGAAATGGAACCAGTCACCTCACATGTCATCTAGAATATATTACCCGGGAATGGAACCAGTCACCTCACATGTCATCTAGAATATATTACCCGGGAATGGAACCAGCCACCTCACATGTCATCTAGAATATATTACCCGGGAATGGAACCAGTCACCTCACAAGTCATCTAGAATATATTACCCGGGAATGGAACCAGCAACCTCACATGTCATCTAGAATATATTACCTGGGAATGGAACCAGTCACCTCACATGTCATCTAGAATATATTACCCGGGAATGGAACCAGCCATCTCACATGTCATCTAGAATATATTACCCAGGAATGGAACCAGCCACCTCACATGTCATCTAGAATATATTACCCGGGAATGGAACCAGTCACCTCACATGTCATCTAGAATATATTACCTGGGAATGGAACCAGTCACCTCACATGTCATCTAGAATATATTACCCGGGAATGGAACCAGCCACCTCACATGTCATCTAGAATATATTACCCAGGAATGGAACCAGCCACCTCACATGTCATCTAGAATATATTACCCGGGAATGGAACCAGTCACCTCACGTAATCTAGAATATATTACCTGGGAATGGAACCAGTCACCTCACATGTCATCTAGAATATATTACCCGGGAATGGAACCAGTCACCTCACATGTCATCTAGAATATATTACCTGGGAATGGAACCAGTCACCTCACATGTCATCTAGAATATATTACCCGGGAATGGAACTAGCCACCTCACATGTCATCTAGAATATATTACCTGGGAATGGAACTAGCCACCTCACATGTCATTTAGAATATATTACCCGGAAATGGAACTAGCCACCTCACATGTCATCTAGAATATATTACCCGGGAATGGAACCAGTCACCTCACATGTCATCTCGAATATATTACCCGGGAATGGAACCAGCCACCTCACGTCATCTAGAATATATTACCTGGGAATGGAACCAGTCACCTCACATGTCATCTAGAATATATTACCTGGGAATGGAACCAGCCACCTCACATGTCATCGCAAATATATTACCCGGGAATGGAACCAGCCACCTCACGTCATCTAGAATATATTACCCGGGAATGGAACCAGCCACCTCACATGTCATCTAGAATATATTACCCAGGAATGGAACCAGCCACCTCACATGTCATCTAGAATATATTACCCGGGAATGGAACCAGTCACCTCACGTAATCTAGAATATATTACCTGGGAATGGAACCAGTCACCTCACATGTCATCTAGAATATATTACCCGGGAATGGAACCAGTCACCTCACATGTCATCTAGAATATATTACCTGGGAATGGAACCAGTCACCTCACATGTCATCTAGAATATATTACCCGGGAATGGAACTAGCCACCTCACATGTCATCTAGAATATATTACCTGGGAATGGAACTAGCCACCTCACATGTCATTTAGAATATATTACCCGGAAATGGAACTAGCCACCTCACATGTCATCTAGAATATATTACCCGGGAATGGAACCAGTCACCTCACATGTCATCTCGAATATATTACCCGGGAATGGAACCAGCCACCTCACGTCATCTAGAATATATTACCTGGGAATGGAACCAGTCACCTCACATGTCATCTAGAATATATTACCTGGGAATGGAACCAGCCACCTCACATGTCATCGCAAATATATTACCCGGGAATGGAACCAGCCACCTCACGTCATCTAGAATATATTACCCGGGAATGGAACCAGTCACCTCACGTCATCTAGAATATATTACCTGGGAATGGAACCTGTCACCTCACATGTCATCTAGAATATATTACCCGGGAATGGAACCAGTCACCTCACATGTCATCTAGAATATATTACCCGGAAATGGAACAAGCCACCTCACATGTCATCTCAAATATATTACCCGGGAATGGAACCAGCCACCTCACGTCATCTAGAATATATTACCCGGGAATGGAACCAGTCACCTCACATGTCATCTAGAATATATTACCCGGAAATGGAACAAGTCACCTCACAAGTCATCTAGAATATATTACCCGGGAATGGAACTAGCCACCTCACATGTCATCTAGAATATATTACCCGGGAATGGAACTAGCCACCTCACATGTCATCTTGAATATATTACCCGGGAAAAGGGAAAGCCACCTCACAAGTCATCTAGAATATATTACCCCGGGGGTGGAACCAGCCCCTCACATGTCATCTAGAATATATTACCTGGGAATGGAACCAGCCACCTCAAAAGTCATCTAGAATATATTACCCGGGAATGGAACCAGCCACCTCAGATGTCATCTAGAATATATTACCCGGGAATGGAACCAGTCACCTCACATGTCATCTAGAATATATTACCCGGGAATGGAACCAGCCACCTCACATGTCATCTAGAATATATTACCCGGGAATGGAACCAGCCACCTCACATGTCATCTAGAATATATTACCCGGGAATGGAACCAGCCACCTCACATGTCATCTATAATATATTACCCGGGAATGGAACCAGCCACCTCACATGTCATCTAGAATATATTACCCGGGAATGGAACCAGTCACCTCACAAGTCATCTAGAATATATTACCCGGGAATGGAACCAGCAACCTCACATGTCATCTAGAATATATTACCTGGGAATGGAACCAGTCACCTCACATGTCATCTAGAATATATTACCCGGGAATGGAACCAGCCACCTCACATGTCATCTAGAATATATTACCCGGGAATGGAACCAGCCACCTCACATGTCATCTAGAATATATTACCCAGGGAATGGAACCAGCCACCTCACATGTCATCTAGAATATATTACCCGGGAAAGGAACCAGCCACCTCACAAGTCATCTAGAATATATTACCCGGGAATGGAACCAGCCACCTCACATGTCATCTAGAATATATTACCTGGGAATGGAACCAGCCACCTCACATGTCATCTAGAATATATTACCTGGGAATGGAACCAGTCACCTCACATGTCATCTAGAATATATTACCCTGGGAATGGAACCAGTCACCTCACATGTCATCTAGAATATATTACCCGGGAATGGAACTAGCCACCTCACATATCTAGAATATATTACCTGGGAATGGAACTAGCCACCTCACATGTCATTTAGAATATATTACCCGGAAATGGAACCAGTCACCTCACATGTCATCTAGAATATATTACCCGGGAATGGAACCAGTCACCTCACATGTCATCTCGAATATATTACCCGGGAATGGAACCAGTCACCTCACATGTCATCTCGAATATATTACCCGGGAATGGAACCAGCCACCTCACGTCATCTAGAATATATTACCTGGGAATGGAACCAGTCACCTCACATGTCATCTAGAATATATTACCTGGGAATGGAACCAGCCACCTCACATGCCATCTCAAATATATTACCTGGGAATGGAACCAGTCACCTCACATGTCATCTAGAATATATTACCCGGAAATGGAACAAGTCACCTCACAAGTCATCTAGAATATATTACCCGGGAATTGAACCAGCCACCTCACATGTCATCTAGAATATATTACCCAGGAATGGAACCAGCCACCTCACATGTCATCTAGAATATATTACCCGGGAATGGAACCAGTCACCTCACGTCATCTAGAATATATTACCCGGGAATGGAACCAGTCACCTCACATGTCATCTAGAATATATTACCTGGGAATGGAACCAGCCACCTCACATGTCATCTCAAATATATTACCCGGGAATGGAACCAGCCACCTCACGTCATCTAGAATATATTACCCGGGAATGGAACCAGTCACCTCACATGTCATCTAGAATATATTACCCGGAAATGGGAACAAGTCACCTCACAAGTCATCTAGAATATATTACCCGGGAATGGAACCAGCCACCTCACATGTCATCTAGAATATATTACCTGGGAATGGAACCAGCCACCTCACATCATCTAGAATATATTACCCGGGAATGGATCTAGCCACGTCACATGTCATCTAGAATATATTACCCGGGAATGGAACTAACCACCTCACATGTCATCTCGAATATATTACCCGGGAAAGGAACCAGCCACCTCACAAGTCATCTAGAATATATTACCCGGGAATGGAACCAGCCACCTCACAATGACATCTAGAATATATTACCTGGGAATGGAACCAGCCACCTCACGTCATCTAGAATATATTACCCGGAAATGGAACCAGTCACCTCACATGTCATCTATAATATATTACCCGGAAATGGAACCAGTCACCTCACATGTCATCTATAATATATTACGCGGGAATGGAACCAGCCACCTCACATGTCATCTAGAATATATTACCTGGGAATGGAACCAGTCACCTCACATGTCATCTATAATATATTACCCGGGAATGGAACCAGCCACCTCACATGTCATCTAGAATATATTACCCGGAAATGGAACCAGTCACCTCACATGTCATCTAGAATATATTACCCGGGAATGGAACCAGTCACCTCACATGTCATCTAGAATATATTACCCGGGAATGGAACCAGCCACCTCACATGTCATCTAGAATATATTACCCGGGAAGTGGAACCAGTCCACCTCACAAGTCATCTAGAATATATTACCCGGAAATGGAAACTAGCCACCTCACATGTCATCTCGAATATATTACCCTGGAGAAGGAAACCAGTCCACCTCACATGTCATCTAGAATAATCATTACCCGGGAATGGAACCAGGCCATCTCGACGATGACTATCTAGAATATATTACCATGGGAATGGAACCAGCCACCTCACATGTCATCTAGAATATATTACCCGGGAATGGAACCAGAACCTCACATGTCATCTAGAATATATTACCTGGGAATGGAACCAGCACCTCACATGTCATCTAGAAATATTACCCGGGAATGGAACCAGCCACCTCACATGTCATCTAGAATATATTACCCGGGAATGGAACCAGCAACCTCATAGTCATCTAGAATCATTACCCGGAATGGAACCAGCCACCTCAATGTCATCTAGAATATATTACCCGGGATGGAACCAGCCACCTCACATGTCATCTAGAATATATTACCCGGAATGGAACCAGCCACCTCACATGTCATCTAGAATATATTACCTGGGAATGGAACCAGCCACCTCACATGTCATCTAGAATATATTACCTGGGAATGGAACCAGTCACCCGGAATGTAAACCACCTCCATGTCATCGAATATATTACCCAGGATGGAACCACTACCTCCAGTCATCGAATTATTACCCGAATGGAACAGTTACCTCACGAATCTAGAATATATTACCTCGGGAATGGAACCAGTCACCTCACATGTCATCTAGAATATATTACCGGGAATGGAACCAGCCACCTCACATGTCATCTAGAATATATTACCCATGGAATGGAACCAGTCCACCTCACATGTCATCTAGAATATATTACCCTGGAATGGAAACCAGTCACCTCACATGTCATCTAGAATATATTACCTGGGAATGGAACCAGCCACCTCACTGTCATCTAGAATATATTACCGGAATGGAACTCAGCCACCTCAATGTCATCTAGAATATATTACCCGGGAATGGAACCAGTCACCTCACATGTCATCCGAATATTATTACCCGGGAATGGAACCATGTCACCTCACGTCATCTAGAATATATTACCTGGGATGGAACCAGTCACCTCACATGGATGGAACAGATACATTACCTGGAATTTACCCAGCACTCCAGTCACTCAAATTCTACCTGGAATGAACATTACCCGGAATGGAAACCACCCCGATGACAGTCACCTCACTGTCATGAGAATATATTACCCGGAAATGGAACAATACCCGAATCATCTAGAATATATTACCTGGGAATGGAACCAGTCACCTCACATGTCATCTAGAATATATTACCTGGGAATGAACTACCACCGAATCTAGAATATATTACCCGGGAATGGATCTAGCCACTACATGTCATCTAGAATATATTACCCGGAATGGAACTAACACCTCACATGTCATCTGAATATATTACCGGGAAAGGAACCAGCCACCTCACCGAATGTAGCACTACCCGGAATGGAACCAGCACTCCTGGGAATGGAACACCACCTCCATGTCATCTAAATATTTACCCGGGAATGGAACCAACACCCGAGTCATCTAAATATATTACCGGAATGGAACATCTTACCCAGATCTAGAATATATTACCCGGGAATGGAACCAGTTACCACATCATCTAGAATATATTACCGGATGGAACCAGCCACCTCACATCATCTAGAATATATTACCGGATGGAACCAGCCACCCGAATGATCTAGAATATTACCGGGATGGAACTACTACCCGGAATGCATATTCCCGGAATGGAACTATTTACCTCAAATGACAGTATATACCGGGAATGGAACCAGTCACCTCACGATCAACAACATTACCGGGAATGGAACCATCCACCCAGGAATGGAACATACTTACCCGGGAATGGAATAGCCACCCACGTTCAACCAGATATTCACCGATGGAATATCACCTCACATGTCATCTAGTATATTCCCGGAATGGAACAGCTACCTGAATGTATCTAGAAATTCACCGATGGAATATATTACCTAGAAATGATCTAGCCACCTCACATGTCATTGGAATATATTACCCGGAATGAAATCTAGTCACCTCACATGTCATTAGAATATATTACCCGGGAATGGAACCAGTCACCTCACATGTCATCTATAATATATTACCCGGGAATGGAACCAGCCACCTCACATGTCATCTAGAATATATTACCCGGGAATGGAACCTAGCCACCTCACATGTCATCTAGAATATATTACCCTGGGAATGGAACTAGCCACCTCACATGTCATCTAGAATATATTACCTGGGAATGGAACCAGTCCACCTCACATGTCATCTAGAATATATTACCGGGAATGGAACCAGTCACCTCACATGTCATCTAGAATATATTACCCTGGGAATGGAACCAGCCACCTCACTGTCATCTAGAATATATTACCCTGGGAATGGAACCAGTCCACCTCACATGTCATCTAGAATATATTACCTGGGAATGGAACCAGCACCTCACATGTCATCTAGAATATATTACCCGGGAATGGAACCAGTCCACCTCACATGTCATCTAGAATATATTACCCGGGAATGGAACCAGTCACCTCACATGTCATCTCGAATATATTACCCGGGAATGGAACAAGCCACCTCACGTCATCTAGAATATATTACCCGGGAATGGAACCAGTCACCTCACATGTCATCTAGAATATATTACCCGGAAATGGAACAAGTCACCTCACAAGTCATCTAGAATATATTACCCGGGAATGGAACTAGCCACCTCACATGTCATCTAGAATATATTACCCGGGAATGGAACTCAGCCACCTCACATGTCATCTAGAATATATTACCCGGGAAATGGAACCAGCCACCTCACAAGTCATCTAGAATATATTACCCCGGGAATGGAACCAGCCACCTCACATATCTAGAATATATTACCTGGGAATGGAACCAGCCACCTCACATGTCATCTATAATATATTACCCGGGAATGGAACCAGCCACCTCACATGTCATCTAGAATATATTACCCGGAAATGGAACCAGTCCACCTCACATGTCATCTAGAATATATTACCCGGGAATGGAACCAGTCCACCTCACATGTCATCTAGAATATATTACCCGGGAATGGAACCAGCCACCTCACATGTCATCTGGAATATATTACCCGGGAATGGAACCAGCCACCTCACATGTCATCTAGAATATATTACCCGGGAATGGAACCAGCCACCTCACATGTCATCTAGAATATATTACCCGGGAATGGAACCAGGAACCTCATAAGTCATCTAGAATATATTACCCGGGAATGGAACCAGTCACCTCACATGTCATCTAGAATATATTACCCGGGAATGGAACCAGCCACCTCACATGTCATCTAGAATATATTACCCGGGAATGGAACTAGCCACCTCACATGTCATCTAGAATATATTACCCGGGAATGGAACCAGCCACCTCACATGTCATCTAGAATATATTACCCGGGAATGGAACCAGCCACCTCACATGTCATCTAGAATATATTACCCGGGAATGGAACCAGCCACCTCACATGTCATCTAGAAAATATTACCTGGGAATGGAACCAGTCACCTCACAAGTCATCTAGAATATATTACCCGGGAATGGAACCAGCAACCTCACATGTCATCTAGAATATATTACCTGGGAATGGAACCAGTCACCTCACATGTCATCTAGAATATATTACCTGGGAATGGAACCAGTCACCTCACATGTCATCTAGAATATATTACCCGGGAATGGAACCAGCCACCTCACATGTCATCTAGAATATATTACCCAGGAATGGAACCAGCCACCTCACATGTCATCTAGAATATATTACCCGGGAATGGAACCAGTCACCTCACGTCATCTAGAATATATTACCTGGGAATGGAACCAGTCACCTCACATGTCATCTAGAATATATTACCCGGGAATGGAACCAGTCACCTCACATGTCATCTAGAATATATTACCTGGGAATGGAACCAGTCACCTCACATGTCATCTAGAATATATTACCCGGGAATGGAACTAGCCACCTCACATGTCATCTAGAATATATTACCTGGGAATGGAACTAGCCACCTCACATGTCATTTAGAATATATTACCCGGAAATGGAACCAGTCACCTCACATGTCATCTAGAATATATTACCCGGGAATGGAACCAGTCACCTCACATGTCATCTCGAATATATTACCCGGGAATGGAACCAGCCACCTCACGTCATCTAGAATATATTACCTGGGAATGGAACCAGTCACCTCACATGTCATCTAGAATATATTACCTGGGAATGGAACTAGCCACCTCACATGTCATCTCAAATATATTACCCGGGAATGGAACCAGCCACCTCACATGTCATCTAGAATATATTACCCGGGAATGGAACCAGTCACCTCACATGTCATCTAGAATATATTACCCGGAAATGGAACAAGTCACCTCACAAGTCATCTAGAATATATTACCCGGGAATGGAACCAGCCACCTCACATGTCATCTAGAATATATTACCTGGGAATGGAACCAGCCACCTCACGTCATCTAGAATATATTACCCGGGAATGGAACTAGCCACCTCACATGTCATCTAGAATATATTACCCGGGAATGGAACTAGCCACCTCACATGTCATCTCGAATATATTACCCGGGAAAGGAACCAGCCACTTCACAAGTCATCTAGAATATATTACCCGGGAATGGAACCAGCCACCTCACGTCATCTAGAATATATTACCTGGGAATGGAACCAGTCACCTCACATGTCATCTAGAATATATTACCCGGGAATGGAACCAGCCACCTCACATGTCATCTAGAATATATTACCTGGGAATGGAACCAGTCACCTCACATGTCATCTAGAATATATTACCTGGGAATGGAACCAGTCACCTCACATGTCATCTAGAATATATTACCCGGGAATGGAACCAGCCACCTCACATGTCATCTAGAATATATTACCCGGGAATGGAACCAGTCACCTCACATGTCATCTAGAATATATTACCCGGGAATGGAACCAGTCACCTCACAAGTCATCTAGAATATATTACCCGGGAATGGAACCAGCCACCTCACATGTCATATAGAATATATTACCTGGGAATGGAACTAGCCACGTCACATGTCATTTAGAATATATTACCCGGAAATGGAACCAGTCACCTCACATGTCATCTAGAATATATTACCCGGGAATGGAACCAGTCACCTCACATGTCATCTAGAATATATTACCCGGGAATGGAACCAGCCACCTCACATGTCATCTAGAATATATTACCTGGGAATGGAACCAGTCACCTCACAAGTCATCTAGAATATATTACCCGGGAATGGAACCAGCCACCTCACATGTCATCTAGGATATATTACCTGGGAATGGAACCAGCCACCTCACGTCATCTAGAATATATTACCCGGGAATGGAACTAGCCACCTCACGTCATCTAGAATATATTACCCGGGAATGGAACTAGCCACCTCACATGTCATCTCAAATATATTACCCGGGAAAGGGACCAGCCACCTCACAAGTCATCTAGAATATATTACCCGGGAATGGAACCAGCCACCTCACATGTCATCTAGAATATATTACCTGGGAATGGAACCAGCCACCTCACGTCATCTAGAATATATTACCCGGGAATGGAACTAGCCACCTCACATGTCATCTAGAATATATTACCCGGGAATGGAACTAGCCACCTCACATGTCATCTCGAATATATTACCCGGGAATGGAACTAGCCACCCCACAAGTCATCTAGAATATATTACCCGGGAATGTAACTAGTCACCTTACATGTCATCTATAATATATTACCCGGGAATGGAACCAACCACCTCACATGTCATCTAGAATATATTACCCGGGAATGTAAAGCGGCCAACAAATGCCTGAAGAAGTCGGATGTGTTGTCCGAAAGGTTCAAGCATTACAGCTGTGCTGTAAACAGGCACAACGCAATTAATCTAAAACGACATTCCGGACGAACGAAGAAGAATATATTAAGGCCTAAAACTTTACACCAAAACTGTAGTATTTGTTGTAGGAGTAAAAATGATACACAAGATGTATACACTTTATACAAAGACTATAGTATAGTATATAATTAACTTATAGGTTATCTAAGGCTCTAATCCTTGGTTGGCAACTGGTCTAGGATCGAAGCTCCGACAGGTGGACAGTTAAGAGCATTGCTTTGCTGATCCGGCAGCTTCTGCGGCTTGTCTTGTTCCAGACGTATATTAGTGTTACCTTTCCTATGGAGTACACTAGACAGGCCGAGAGAGGGATCATGCTGCATGGGCAACACATGGTCTCTAAATTCAGCCTAGGTAGGCTTTGTGTTATGGAGAGGTATAACTCCATTTTACAAACTTTTGTCTGTCAAGGCAGCAAGGTGCCAGTCAGTCATTGGATAACTAACTTAGCTTTTAACATCCTCCGCGAGAAGCCTATACATGAAACTGTCATTAATCCAGCAAAACATGTCGTGCGTCATTCGTTGCATTCGCACTGCGAGCGCTAACAAGTCAAGTCACCTGAACAAGTCAAGAAGCCCGATACGGGAGAAAATGTCACGTGGAAAGTCCAACAACAAGAATCAGCTGTAGCCAAGATGTGCAGTGTGGGAGCCGACAAGAAGAAGAAGAACGTGGAGAGCCTACCTGCTAGCTGCATCAAAGAGCCTGATACTACAGCTATTACTGAAGCTACCACGAGGGAGAAGATCAACAGCCCATCACAGACAAGAGTCAAGACAGAGAAGGAGGAGAAAGACAACAGAGCCAGGAACACTTGACTCAAAAACAGTCCGATGGGTTGTCAAACGGATTCAAGTGGAGCTGACAGACGAAGAAATCCTGAAGCAGCTACAAGAAGAGAATCTTCACATCCAATTCTTGAAGGCGGAATGGCTCCTCACCTACTCCAAGATACCTACAACCTTGGCAGTGGTGACGTCGGAGGGCAGCGAAATGCTGACCACAGTATCAATCAGCAAGCAAATACAACAGCCAGAGAGATTCATCCCAAGAGTCAATCAATGTTCCAGATGCCAGAGGACCAGCCACAGCAGAGCAACATGCCGCAGTAAGACGGAAATATGTCGATACTGCGCCAATCAACACGAGCACCCAACAACAAAAGAAAGTGCGCCAACTGCTTGAGCAAACATGGAGCAAGATACTTGGGCTGTCCGTACCTCCAAAGACACCGAGACATGTTAAAGATCGCCATCAACACCAAGACGCCATATAAGGAAGCAATGCGGCGGTGCGGGACAGCCACGGGCATCTCGCAAGATGAAAGAGCACCACAACTACAAAGCCAGATCGACGAGTTAAAGAAACAAGTCAAGGCACTGCTGACGCCTAACCCGACCAGTGACAACGAGAATCTACTGGCAGAAATAAAGGAGATCCAGCAAAACATCAATCGAGAAGTAGAACAGATGACCGCGTTGAAGCAGGAAAACGAAGAAATGCTACGCACCATAAAAGCGGAGAGAGAGCGGCTAAAAGCTGAAATAAAACCAACTCAAAACAAACCAACAGAAGCCATGTGAGAGACCACAGAGAAGCCGCAAGAAACCCAACAAAAAACCGAGCTGAAACCACAAGATAAAACCAGCAGCCGAACATGACACCCGAAACACCAAAGGGGAAACCAACATCCCGACAGACAGCTGAAGAAAGACAAGATGAGGAACCTTTCGACGCCAGGGAGTGGTACACAATGTAACCCACTCCGGAGGAAATGGAGGAGTACATGTAAGGAAGAAGAAAAAAAACGGGCAAGGCAAGAGGAGACAGGAAGCAAAAGGAAAGAAGGTGAAGAAACTCAAGGGAAAACCCATAGAATACCCGAAGATAATCTCTGACTATGATACCGGGATTGAGTACTATATCGAGGACGGAGAGATCGTCCCATGGCTGACAACAGAGGAAGCAATCGAAAAACAGCAAGAACTTAAACACGAAAGTGAAACAAAGCGCAAGGAGGTAAAAAAAACATTGAAAAGCTTCTACGGGCAATACACAGAACAGGGGGCAAAAATACTAAATAAAAAGTCCTTATAAGGTAGCAAGAACTATCACGATTTTAAATTTCAGTATTTACTAATGAGACCGTCATAGAAGATAGGCCTTGAAATTCAAAATCTAATGGTTGGTACCTCAATGATGGCTGTGTGTCACTTCTAAGTGAAGATATTCACAATTTTGTGAAGGTGAGACGAGTTGCGATTTCTCATGTTATTCACCCGTAATGAGAACTCTCTAGTGTGTCTGATTACGTCCTCCAGTGACAACCGCTGGTGTCTGCGCGTCTGTGCATGCGAGATTGTCTCAAACGGTCATATGAAAACTGACTTCAAAAATATATTCGGTCATGTTAAATGATTACAAAATAGTACAAGTATACAAATAAATTATTAATAATCTTTAAACTTGTGTTCTCTTTAACTTTAGTAGGTCAAATCGCACGTTTTGTGTGTTGAAAAGTGTAGCACAATTGATATGTGGCGGCCGTCATGACCCGTGGGTTTCCAATTCACAAAGTCACATCTTCGCAGAAAATCTGTTTTTTGATCACAATTTGAGCAAGTTTAGCGATGAAACTATGCTGATTCAGGGGCTATATTTTATATGGCAATTAAAATTCACATTAAACAAAGACATCTATTGGATTCATCGATTCCGATACGCGATCATTCCGCTGCCTCTGTGGGATGCGCTCCCCGGCAGTCGGCAGCTTGCACAGATCCATAGAGCACACTTTATTCACAAACTTCCAGTTTCTTAGTTCTATATAATATTTAGTTCGTAATGTTTAATAGTTTCTATTATATCACCTAATAATGTGAACAATTTTTTTTTTTTAAATGCCCAGCCGGGAACAGAACCCCGACCTCCCGCGTGACTGGTGGACTGCTTACAACTTACACTAGCGAGGACACAACGCTTGCTCTACAAAGATATTTATATAGTCAAGCGCCGTTTTGGGTTTCATGATTGTAACATTTTCGCCTGTTTTTCAACCACAATTAAAGCATGTTTAGCAATGAAGCTTTCCAACTTCTGTAAAACTGAATACAGAATTCGAAGATCCATCTACAATTGATGGTTTTCTATTGAAAGCGCCAGAAAAAAAATTATTTACGGTTCAGTGTGCCGTTTCCATTTTTCTCTGCATGCGCGGTTGGTCTCAACCAACACGTGTCATAAGCGCATTATGAAAACTGACTTTAAAAATATGTTCTGTCACATTAAATGATTAAGAAATAGCACAAGTATACAAATAAATTATTAATAATCTTTAACCTTGTGTTCTCTTTAATGTTAGTAGTTCAAATTGCACGTTTTGTGTGTTAAAAAGTGAAAGTGGACATGCCAGTCCAAACGATATGCGCATGCACAGCTGCCATGGCCCATTGCATTGCGTTTCCCCATTCATGAAAAGCACATCTTCAAGAAAAATGTTGATTTCATCGATAAGTTAAGCTTGTCTAGCGATGAAACTTTCCAAATATATGTAAATTTGCATGCAGGACTTGAAAATTCATCTAAAAGTTATGCCTATCTATTACCAGCGCCAGAATAGTGTTGCAAAGTGTACAGGCCGGTCCGATCAATAATGCGCAAAGAACGAAAACAATCCTTTGCAGAAAATGTGATTTCATCGACTAGTTAAGCTTGTCTAGCGAAGAAACTTTCCAAATATATGTAAATTTACATGCAGAACTTGAAAATTCATCTAAAAGTTATGCCTATCTATTACCAGCGCCTTTAAAAAAATTAATTATGGTTAGTATGAAATATGTTATTTATATAAAAGGTCACGATGATTTCAACCAATCGCTGTGCACGGAATATTAGGCATACCTTTCCTGGAAAACCCCGGATGACACGTGTTATTGTCATGTGATTTTTTTGTGAGATTTGAATGAATGAATGACGTCGAAAGAATGCATGGTTTGAACTAGCGCGAACTGGGAGACACGTTGAATCATGGCTATATGATTCCGTACATAATTTTGGTTTTCATTTCCGGTTGTAGCACGATGGAACTCGCTACCTTATAAGGACTATAGCCAGTCAAGCCAGGAGCATGCACAAAGAAAACCACAAGAACAGACGAGTACAAAGGAGAACAGACGAGCACAAAGGATAGCCGCCGACCGATCCCCCTGCTGACGTCACAGACACAAACCAACATAATCAGTCAGAGATAGGCCTCACAAGACAAGAATTAGGGTGAATGAACCCACAAATACCACGGACCTCAACAATAACCACAGCTGAAAAACGCAGGTTGAACGAGGCCGAATTTATAATTTTGGTTTTGAAAATTGGAATTGGAATCCAGCAAAAACCACATGGTTCCTAACTATCAGAGTGATATATTGTAAAAACCTAGCCATGACGTGGCATCTGCAAGGACTTTGTATAATGCAATGTAATTAGCTTTTTATATAATTATTTAATTAGGGAAATTCAAGAATGAGTCTAGTGTATGATAACACAAATCAACACAGAGTGTTTACACAGTATTGTTCCAGCACATGAATAACATTAGATGGGAGATGTATCACAAAGATGAAAATAATAGAAAATAAAACATTTAATAAAATAAGCATCTTATACTTGAAAATTTTAATTTTAATTTTAATAAAATCATTGCCATTTGAGGTTTCAATAGAAAAAATAAAACTTGCATATTATTATATAAAACAAATGTTAACAAAACATTGCTGTGAATTCTGAACAATTAGTATAGTACTAGTTAACAAGCTTCGGGGATGTAGATGTAGTTTTATTTTATAGAGAATGCTGAAAATTCCTTGGACAGCCAATTTGAGTAACATTCATAAATGCTTTCTTTAACAAACAAAAAAAAGCTGAGGCACAAATAAATAAGTGAAAGTGTCATTACTGTCACTGTGACTGTGTCAGGTATAATTTTCTGGGTACATCATGACTAGAAAATAAACATACAGACTACAGCGAGTCTCAGTGAAATAACTGGACAGATTTGTGGAAAGATATGGTAGTAGTAAAATTTAATAAAATAGCATAGTCCGACAGAAGATTCTAGTAATTCTTGACAGGTTTTTGCCATGGCACGAATGGAACCTGGAAAGGTTTCAACACGAATTGATGCATGCTGCCGGAGACCTTAAGATGTGGAGAAGCATGATCGCCCTCGCCAGTCGGCAAGGCTTAGACTGTGATGAAACTACAAAATATTTTTTTAACCTAGATCTTGACTCAATAATTATATTATAGCGGTAAACTAAATAATTTAAGTTTTCAGTTTTCACATTTCTTAGTCGCGTGTTTCTGAGAAGCAACGTGTTCCGCGTTGCGTGTAGTAGTACTAGCGTCCTTGTCTGAGGGCATGGTGGCATCACGCCGGTTTCACCTCACAGCCATCTCACGTAAATAAACCCACACCACAATATCGATTATCTATTTCTATTCTATTGCATGACCTACTATTTTATTTTACCGCCATTTCCTCTTCAAACGCGCAGGTGATGCAGTAGTAAACACAGAAACAAACCGTGCAGCGACAAATATCCTTGTTGTATTCCCTATCGATTCTAATGGCCTGGCAGATATTCGCAAAAACAGTTTGTTGTGTCCAGCCGTGGATGTGGATCGACGACAAGCAGGGAGGAAGTGAGCGTGCAGAGATCCGCCAACAATCTGAACCTTCACGCTGGCTGTCGGCTGTCGGCGGCCCCCATGAGTCTGCGTCACCCAGGCCTGCCGTAAAAATAGAACTTACGTAGTGCTAATAAACGAAACGCAAAAAGCCAAAAACAAAACGCTGCAACGCCATAGAGTGGTTGCAATTGTTTCAACAATAACATACGAGGGGAAAATTGAAATCTTATGCTGTTGTTGGAATTTTTGGTAGTTAGCAGATAGATACATGTATCTTAAGCAAAATTAAAGATAGTGGAAGTGTGTGTGTGTGTGTGTGGGGGGGGGGGGGGCATAGCCAATCAGTGCCAGGCGTAAACAAAGGCAAAGGCCACACAGTTTCGTCAGCTGTTATATAACTGTTGTTATATAACTGACTTTCACTTACATAACTGAGCACTCGTTGCAACGTAGAATAATGCTTGTGATTGTAAGGAAGTGTTAGGAAACTCCTGACGCCAATGGCAAAAAAATTAAGTATAGGTATTAAGTGGCTTTCGTAGAAGATACATTAGAGGGGGAGGGGAATAAATATACTAAGGCGTCTTTTAGGCCCAGCGCCGAAGTCTCAGTTTTGTTTTTGTTTGTTTTTTTAAGTCGACTACGTCATTTGGAGATGATAGATGGGTTGCAATCAAGGACTCATATAGCTTTAAGTCTTGGGTTGTCTACTGCGCCTGTTCAGAATGGTGTTCTGAGGGAGGTAGCGGTATTGCGGTTACACTCTCCTACCTACCCACACAGTGGCCTAGTGTTCGATCCCTAGCAATCTCCGAGTTTAATTTGTTCCCTCAAGAGCTGGTTCTGGGATCGATTCGCCGCATTAAAGTGAGGCGACCGGCATACTACTGACCATATTACCCTCCCCTGTGTGTGTCATTCTGTTGTGATAAGAGACCCGGCTAAAGAAGACACCTATTGTTGTTTGTGGTGTCTAGTTGGTCACAACGTACAATTGTTCATTCAGCAAGGCACTGTCGTCATTAGATAAGGAGGTGGCAGGTCGGAATCCTGTTGTTGAATCGCTATATCTTTCAATATGTATATTGTCTAGTGTATTCTCAGCTGGCTTCCTGGCCTAGAGATTAGCGACTTTTCTCCGTAATCTCGTATAGGCCTACTCTCGTAGGTAACGTGACGATGGTGAGAATTAGCAATGGTTCGAATCGCGTCGGTGACTTACGGGGTATGTGAGCCGGCAGCTCAGAACGCAATGGCAAACTACTGACCGTAATTTTGCCAAGAAATCAACAATCAGCTGAAAGATGCTGATGTTGACAGCGATGTCATGTAAAGGATATGCAAACAAACAAAAAAAGTGTATTCTCAAATCTCGACTTCTAATCAATGAGTGTCCTCAAAATCTTCTGACTTGATTTATCATGCTAGTGAGAGGGCAGGAGATGTGACACAGAGATAAAGAAAAAGAGTTATAAAATCCAAAGATCATTTAACAACAATGAGCAACGTCGTGAATATCAGAAATATCACTAGTACACAAATCTGTGTACTGAAAAGTTGTGTGTGGATGTGACTGACAGGCGGAGGTGTGTTTTTTAGAAGAATGCTACACATATTGTGATACAAATAGTACATATAATAAATGATAGAAATGGCAATACATTAACATACAATTCAATTATATTAGAAAGATGTAACGAGTACTGCGGAGAAATGCAATATGTGGCGGGGTAGGGGTATTCCCTATCAAAGGAGAGGTACGGTGCCTCCTTCCCTCAGCTAGCCAACGGGACACCCTTGGGCAAGGTGGAGTACATGTTTAGTTCCCCCCCCCCCCCCCCGATCAGGGTTACGTGAAGCCATGGGTGCAAGTAGTGGATGAAGTTGAAGAGCAGCCAACAGATAGTTGTAAGTTATGGTCTCCAACTTCACGACGGCAGGCAGAGGATCTCTTTTTTTTTTGGGGGGGGGGGGGGGAGACAATGGCTACGGTCATCGACCAGTATGGTCACCGTTAGGAGGGAAAGCAATGGCAAACTACCTTCTTTACAGATACCAAAAATATCATGTACTGCAGTCCTTATCGATAATCAGAGAAACGGTTAAATGGGTGCTCCATAGGAGCATCCTCACCCGGTAGGGGTAGTAATGTGCACCATGTGACTCCAGACCGTCAGCAGGCGATTGAGTGCAAAAGAATATCAACATTGAAAGTAGGAACTTGGAATGTAAGAACTATGAGTGGGGATGGAAAATTTTATAACATTAAGAATGAAATGAGAAGATCAAATATTAACCTGTTAGGTATATGTGAGACTAGATGGACAGGAATGGGCATTATAACAACTGAGGAATATAGAATAATATATTCTGGTGGAGAGAAACAACAGCGAGGAGCAGCAATTATAATGTATACAGAGAGATCAAAATCGATCACAGGATATTGAACTTTATCAGACAGAGTGTTACTGGTGAAGTTGAGTGGAAGACCTTTTGATGTCAACGTCATACAAGTTTATGCACCAACAGCAGACAGTAGTGATGACAGCATTGATGAATTTTATAATGATTTAGAGAAAGCCTTCAAGCAATGCAAGAATTCTGAAGTAAATCATAATGGGTGACTTGAATGCCAAAGTTGGAAATCAACAGGACGGATGCATAGTAGGCAAGTATGGACTAGGGGAACAGAATGAAAGAGGTTGCAGACTTGTACAGTGGGCAAAAGAGCATGATTTGATTATTGGAAACACCTGGTATCAACAGCACCCAAGGAGATAATGGACATGGAGGATTCCTGACCATAAGATCAGAAATCAGATTGATTACATTCTTATCAACAGAAGATTTCGAAATGCCTTAAAAGTCGCAAAAACTATACCAAGCGCAGACTGCTACAGCGACCATAGATTAATCTTAAACAATTTACATATAAAATTAAAGAAAGTCAAATATTCACCAAGAAACACAAAATTTTATCAACAGGCACTGAAGAGTGAGGAACTAAAAGATAAATTCAATGTAGTGGTAAAGAACAGATTCGATGCATCATCCGATATGGAAATATTATTTCAAGACGTCAGTGACCAATGGGAATTATTAAAATCAGTCAACCAAGCTGCAGAAACAACCAAAAATAAAGATAAAAGGATGCAAGAAATGGATGACGGAAGACATCTTAAAACTCATGGAAGTAAGAAGAAATAACAAAAATAACAAGGAAAAATATGAAGAGATTCACAGGAAAATTAGGAAGCTATGCAAAGAGGCAAAAGAAACATGGCTTGAGGAAAATTGCAAGGAATTGAAAACCAACACAACACCCGGAATACCAAATTAATGCACAAAAGAATTAATGACATCACTAACAAAAGAACACACACATCAACGGGTTGCCTAAAAACCAAAGATGGCAAAATCATAATAGAAAAAGATCAGATTTTACATGCGTGGTCAGATTATGTGAAAGACCTTTATGATGATACAAGAGAAGAACAATATGATCATCGGAATAATAATGAAGGACCATCAATTTTGAAGATGGAAGTTCAGAATGCTCTTAACCATATGAAAACTGGCAAGACCCCGGGTACAGATAACATCACAATAGAAATGATCAATGCCTTAGAAGAATATGGAATAGACCAAGTCACCAGACTGCTGAACGCAATATACGATACTGGAGATATACCTCCTGAATTATGTAATTCTATATTTATTGCAATCCCGAAGAAATCAGGAGCCTTGGAATGCGATCAACATCGAACAATTAGTATAATGAGCCACATCACGAAGATTCTGCTGAGAATTATCATGCAAAGAGTTAGGAAGAAAATACAACCCGAAATAGGAGAAGAACAATGTGGGTTTGTAGAAGGCAAGGGCACAGTAAATGCTGTGTATATACTGAGAACAGTAATTGAACGTTCTATAGAAGTAAACAAAGATCTATATCTTTGCTTTATTGACTACACAAAGGCTTTCGATAAAGTGAGACATGTCGACATGATAAGGATGCTTGAAGATTTACAAATTGATGGAAAAGACCTTAGACTTGTAAATAACAATGTTGGAAACAACAAGCTGCCATCAGAATTGATAACGATGTAGGTCAATATCAGCCTATTAAAAGAGGTGTGAGACAGGGATGTGTAATGTCTCCAGATCTTTTTTCCCTGTACAGTGAAAATATTTTCAGAAATATAGAAGATATGGAAGGAATCAACATTGGGGGACGATACATCAATAACATTAGATATGCAGATGATACAGTCTTGATTGCAGACAATGAACAGGACCTGCAAAATTTAGTAGATGCGGTTGTTGCACACAGTGAACAACTAGGGTTAGAACTGAATATTAAGAAGACACAGATTATGGTCGTCACTGGGAAGAAGGAAATACCACAATGTGATATACGAGTAAATGGGCATATTCTTAAGCAAGTGAATCGATACAGTTATCTCGGCACAGTCATAACATCTGATGGGAGATGCCTTGAAGAGATTAGAACAAGAATTGCCATTGCGAAGGTAGCCTTTTGCAAGATGAAAAACACACTGAAAAGATATCAATTGAAACGAGAAAAAGAGTGTTGAAGTGCTACATAGAACCTATACTTTTGTATGGATGTGAAGCGTGGACAATGAGCAGTCAAGCTGAAAAACATCTGATGGCTGTGGAAATGTGGTTTCTGAGGAAAATGCAAAGAATACCATGGACAGACAGAAAAACCAATGAACAAGTCCTTCAAGAAACAAATGAAGATCGTAAACTGATTAGAGTCATTAGACGTAGACAGTCAAAATTTTTGGGCATGTTATGAGAAGAAATGACTTGGAGAACTTGGTGACGACTGGCAAGATCGAAGGGAAGAGACCAAGGGGAAGACCGAGAAGTAAATACCTGGATGGCTTGGCCACATGGCATGGTCGAGACAGGAACACAGAGCTGATCCACGACTCTGGTGATCGAGTGAGATGGCAGAACATGACCGCCCACGCTTACCGGCATGGAACATGATGGATATATATATATATATATATATATATATATATATATATATATATATATATATATATATATATATATATATATATATATTTATTTATTTTTTTTTTTTCATATCCTTTACAGGACATCGCTGTCAACACCAGCATCTTTCAGCTGTATGTTGATTTCTTGGCAAGATTACGCTCAGTAGTTTGCCATTGCTTTCTGAGCGGCCGGCTCACATACCCCGTAAGTTACCGATGCGATTCGAACCACTGCTGATTCTCACCGTCATCACGTTACCAACGAGAGTATACGAGATTACGGAGAAAAGTCATAACCTCTAAGCCACGAAGCCGGCTCCATATATATATATATATATATATATATATATATATATATATATATATATATATATATATATATATATATATATATATATATATATATATACACCAAGCAATGCAGATAATATAGTTTGAAAGTGAAATGAGTGGGCAAAATTTTAGTAGATCAGCATTATAATACAAAGTCTGAAGAATTGAAAGCTCATTGAGAAAAGCAGAAAGTACAGTGTATATTATTTGTTTCTTACACTACAGTAAGGCTTCAACTGTGTTAAATATCAGAAACTGTGGAACATCATGAGATACATGTGATTTTCAGCACATTATCCACTTAATTGAAACACTGTATAACTAATAGCAAGTAGCTGTCAGTGTAGCTAGCTAGTGAAACATCAAACTGGCTTGAATTGCAAGGGGATGTAAGACAGGGTTGCAATATCTCCCCATACCTGTTCAACGTCTATACACAAAGTGTAATGAGAAAAGTAAAAAAACAATGATTAAACCTGCAACAACTTTGATCCATTCATAACTGGTAGAAATCTAAATCTAGGTCTCACTTATGCAGATGATAAAGTCCTCCTTTCAAAAAGGCTTAAGGTTTCAGAACAGTCAATCCTGTCTGTCAAAAAATTACTGAACATAATTTCTTTTGGCTTCCATGCAGCTGCTGTTTTATGGTAATACATGCCTGTGTCAGAAACAGTTAAAAGAATAACCGTTTGTGACAGAAAGGTGTTAGGTAACAACTTTCTCAGACAGAAGTCAAAATAATAACTGTCTGGGGAGAAAGATATTAAGTAACAACTTTCTCTTTTAGATGGAGTTAAAAGAACAACTGTTTGGGACAGAAAGATTTTAAGTAATAACTTCCTTGGATAGGAGGAGTCGAAGTAATAATAAATGTGTCATCATAAGTTAAAATAAATGTTTTGGACAGAAAGAGTTACATGAAAAGACAACCAAGCAAACAATTTGTAACTACCACTGATTCTATATTTCTTCATGAAACATTAAATATCTTCTTTTCTTTCAATTTTTCACTGACATTATGAAAGGTACGTCTACAACACATACTTTTTGTAGAATTCATCATGGTCCTTTTTAAAGTTTATGTTTATTTAGTCTCCAGTGAAATAAACAAAACACCAAGAGATATATATGTATATTCAACAATTCACAAGCATGTATATACCCCAAGCATGTATATAACACAACATGTTTAAAATGGTACCGTTGTGATGCAGATTAAATATAAACTATTACTTTACATCCTCATTACCTGGATTTGATTACCGTAATCACAATCATGTGATATGCTGATAGACTTAGCTAGACTCAGTTTGTTGCCACCTAACATGATCGCCAGCCTTGAATCAGGTCTGTGTTCTAGTCCCAATTATGCCATGCGGCCTATCTCTTTGCTTTCCCCTTGCTTTTCTCCCATCAACTTTGCCTGCTGTCATTACATTTTAAAGTTTAGTTCTCCTCATAACGTGCACACAAATATCCATTTTCTGTCTGTAATTGGCATTCTTTGCATTTTCCTCAGAAACCACATTTCCTCTGCCATTAGATGTTTCTCAGCTTGTCAGTTACATCAAAAACTTTATTTTATTTGAATAAAACACTCTACAGAAGCAGTAACTGACTGACAGCAGCATAATAGTGCACTTGCTTACCAAGATAGTGGGCAGGATCAATCTACGGCAGTAGCCTCATTATCAGTACACATAATATAGTATTAGATAATTTTCAGAATTTTCTGGAAAGGACAGGTGAAGAGAGAGTGAAAAGTGGTGAGAGAGGAAACTGGCAATTTCATCTGATTGTACTATTGCCTAGAATATATGAAAGCAAAACAATTCACACCTCAATAGTATCAGCTGTGAATCTACTTTTACCTTTACAGAAGCAGTACACATATTGCATCCTATAAAAAGGACCCTCTTCCATGCCTTGAGGCATACTGGATATAAGTTGCTAGCCTCATAGGTCTATAGACCATCCACATTCAGTGGGTGATGCAATCAGCGAACTGGAGCTAGCCATATCAAAACTGAAAATGAGAAAGTCACCAGGAGCTGATGGTATCTCCAATGAAATGATCAGGAACCTAGGAACAGAGGCCAAAACAAAGCTGTTGCAGATCTTCAATAACAGCTGGACCTTAGGCAGTGTTCCACAAGCCTGGAGAGAAGCAATCATGATACCCCTCCTAAAATCAGGGAAAGATGGTTCCATTGCCTCTAGCTACAGACCAATTAGCCTCACCAGCTGTCTCTGCAAAACACTGGAGCGCATCATCAATCACAGACTGCAGTGGTACATTGAAAGTAAAAACATCCTTGTGCCACAGCAGGCTGGCTTTAGGCAGTGCTACTCTACGGAAGATCAGACAACCTACCTCTCTCAAGAAATTGAGGATGCATTCCAAGAGAAGAAGCTGGTGCTTGCGGCATGGATAGATCTGAAGAAAGCCTTTGACAAAGTCTGGAAAGAAGGTCTGATGAAGAAACTGAGAAACTGCAAAGTCAATGGAAGAATGTACAAATGGGTGAAAGCATACTTGCACAACAGAAGAGCCCGAGTACAGATAGACGGACTCAAGAGCAAGAAAGTACTACTGCGTCACGGTGTCCCCCAGGGCGGAGTCTTGTCCCCCACACTTTTTCTAATCTTCATCAATGATCTTGTTGCTCACCTACCGCATGGAATTAAAGCGGCAATGTACGCCGATGACCTGGTTCTATGGAGCACAAATGAATATGCATCAGTGGCCACCAGATTGCTACAAAGAGCTGTAGATACATTTGCTGCATGGGCAAATAGATGGTGTGTCAGCATAAACACTGACAAGTGCAGCACAACCCTATTTACCCTCTCTCCAAACAAAAGGCAGGGATCATCCAGATAAATGGAACACCCCTAAGAGAAGATAAAGAACCAACATACCTTGGAGTAACATTTGATGGCAAGCTGACATGGAGAAAGCACATCAACAAAGCAGTAGCAAAAGCCAGAAGGAAAATAGCCATCCTGAGAAAGCTAAGTGGAACCACATGGGGAGCCAGTACGAAAATACTTAGCAAAGTTTACCAACAGAGCATACGACCACACCTGGAATATGGGTCAACTGCGTGGTGTTCAGCATCAAATACCACACTACAAGAGCTGGACAAGGTGCAAAATCAAGCACTTAGAGTCACCACAGGAGGGATGAGATCAACCCCTATAGTGGAAATGGAGAAGATGGGGAGGACACAGGCACTGAGTGAGCGCAGAGATACGAAAACGCTAATACAAGCAGAAAAGTTCCTCAGCTTGCCAGGCCACCCTATGAAGAACAGATTTGAAAACCTAGCTATGGGGGGTTTGAAAAGAAGTAGTTTTATCCACCAGGCCAAACGACTCTGCAGAGAAACCACTGATCTGCCCACAGTTGGTATCCCCCTAACAACTATTCCAGAGCGAACTCCATGGAAAGATGAGCATAGACTATCGTTACAAATCCAGACAAAAGTGAGAGGAATATTTGACAAGGAAGAACAGAACAGTGTGCAGCGCAGAACAGCCACTCTCAGCTTCCTTGATGAAGAATACCCACAGGACCTCTGGATCCGAGTCTACACAGATGGGTCAGCACAAAATGCTGTTCGAAATGGAGGAGCGGGAGTGTACATAGAATACCCAAATAATACTAGGGACACAGCCAGAGTACCGACAGGAAAGTACTGCCATAACTATGATGCCGAAATTGAGGCAATCAAGATAGCAACAGAGAAATTACTAAATAACAGCAATGGTACTCAACCTGTGGTGCTACTAACAGATGCAAAATCAGTACTCGAGGCGCTCCTCTCTGGGAAATTGCCAGTACTAAGGACACTACTTTCTGAACTTAGCAGTCAGCATAAAGTTACCATACAGTGGATACCATCCCACTGTGGAGTACCCGGAAACGACAGAGCTGATCAATTGGCTAAGGAAGGAGCCAAAGAGGAACAGCCTGATGTGCCTGTTACATACCACCAAAAGAAAAGAATGATCAAATCAGTCAGAAAGCCACCAAAACCTGCTCAAGATGACTACCACATTATGGACAGACCAGAACAAGTCATTATTCTGCGCCTCAGAACAGGACACAATAGATTACGCAACCACATGTATACAAAATTCAAGATTGGCGAAACAGCCATGTGCACATGTGGATTGGCAGTCGCAGACAGCAGAGCACATACTCCAAGACTGCCCAAAATATAACATGTCTAGGCAAACCTTCTGGCCTAGAGAGACGACAGTGGAAGATAAACTCTATGGACCACTGTGTGAACTGAAAAAAACAGTTCAATTCATGCAAGAGACGACATTGCAGATATAGACATATTTCAAGCGAACGAAAGAAGAAGAAGAAGTGGGTGATGTGGTCATTATCATGCCAGTTACCTTTACTTTCCAGGAAATCTCCTGTATCTATTCTAGACTGGGTTTACCTGGGAGTCCAGGTCAGCTAGCTATTGAAGTTAGTTGCATATCCTTTACAGGGCCCCAGAATTTCTTGGCTGTTTGTGATTTCTTGGCAAGTTTACATTCAATAGCTTGCCTTTGCTTTCTGAATGACCGGCATTCATACCATTTAATAACCATCACAAGGCACTCTGCTGCTAAATTGCCTCAGTTGTGTTTCGAACACAGTATGCGGGATTACAAATTGTGTCCGCAACCCCTTTGCCACAGAGCAAAATATACTATGTCAAATATGTCTTTAGCATACAAATAGTTATTTCTTTGCAGCATAATTTGTTGTACATTAATTAAGTAAACACTTTAAAATCCTTTAAAATATATGTAATATTTTGACAGACAGTTCCAAGTTTAAACGTCAGTGAATGCTTGCCAATGTTCCTAAAGTAAGTTCTCCCGTCACACTGTACCTGATTTATAAAACGAAGGAGCCATACTTTCAGAAGATGGTTTCTGGCTTCTTAGATGATGCAACAGCATTAAACAAGACCTTGTAAACTATTTCTTTTTATAGCTGCTTTAGCAGAATTGATCAAGATCACTATTGTCATCATATATTGAGTTTCTTTGAGAGACAAGTGTTCACTGATCTCTAAACTTGAATGTGTGTTTAAGATCACGACGTGGAGGTTTTGGTGGTGTAGCAGCTCTAATAACTTGTCTGCCGTACTCTGTAGTGTGCAAGCCTGCTTCACGTAATTTCTGCTCTAGTCTCACCCTGTGATCTGATGTGATCTGTAACATATATTTCATAATTTACTGCAATGTAACTTAATTCTGATGCTAACCTCTTTTAGGATATAATAACTTTGCGTTTTTGATGCTGATTTCTTTCTATGAGTTTTCATTGACTATAATAATAATAATAATAATAATAATAATAATAATAATAATAATAATAATAATAATAATAATAATAATAATAATAATAATAATAATAATAACGGATGGGTTGGTGTAACAATTATGACATCACACTGACAATAGCATGAACAATGTCGGAAAAGGGCTCAATGCCAGCTCTCATTGTTACCTACAGAAGGGTCAGACTGGCCACAAATTCCTCCATGTACTCAGGCCTACAGAAATGTGATGGTCAACCCTTCACATACATACAGCAGGTTGCAGCTACAGGACTTTTTGTTTCTTACATTATAATGTTCTAATGTTCCTACATGTGTATATATATACTATATATATATGGTAATAAAAGAAATATTTCAAAACTATAATCAGGACAAGAATGGAATTAAATGTCTGGTAAAAGTGATTGCCCCAAATATTGGTGTGTCCTGACCTTTGTGAATAAATGCACTTTCTTCAACTTATTCCTTTCATTTTCCAATGGAGCCTAAGCCCTCAACTAACTCATGCTAAGCCCTGTGTAAACTTGTTCATGACTCATCGAAAGTTAAAGCTTAAGTTTTTTTATGGGATGAGGCAGCCAGTCTCACACCAACCTTCCTTTAGTAGCCTCTTATGATATGCATGGTAGGTTACAGTGTTACTAATTTTTGCTTCCCTCATGGGCCTCGGTAAAACACAAGCATAATGCCACTTTACATATCCTTTAATGTCCTATGTGTAGAAATAAAGTCACAAGGTCTTGAGAGAACGACAGTCATTAATGAACAGAATGTTCACATATCATGTCATGTCAGGTTAAGAATGTTATGAAGATTTTGCACATGTCAAGCCTCCATTCCAGCCTGCTCATTCCTGAGTAGATAATGTGCTGGTTTTCCATAACCTTCCACGTCCACAAAGTTGGCACTCTGGTGTCATGGTTAGGACAATATGCTGACAAAGGCGTGAGCGCAGTCGGACAAGGGTTCGGTGTCAGTTCTTGTCGTTTGCTATGGAAGGGAAGGACTGGCCACCTATTCCTCCATGCAGTCCGGCCAATAACACTGATGCTGCTAACACTATGGAAGGGAAGGACTGGTCTCCTATTCCTCCATGCAGTCCGGCCAATAACAACGTGATGCTGCATGCTCACAGCAGGTTTCTGCTAAAGAACTTTTTTTTTTTTGGTTTGTTTTTCCACATGAATGGTTTGTGACTTCTGCCTCTGATAACAATTTCTGGCTGTCAGAGCATGTGAGTTCCCTGTTCTACTCTGTTGCAGAATTATCCATTTGTTCAAATGGATACCCAGGCTCCTAAACTACATTTGCCACACTCTTGTGTGCTGCCCATCCTCTACCACCAGGAGTTGCAGTTGGGAGTTTCCCTTCATCAAGCTGACCTCATGATGACATTTTCTATACTCTTAATGTTCACATCTTCTTCTTATAGTCCATACCTTGTGGCGATGGTGATCATGTGTACTGCCAATTATTTCTGATACTGATGTTCTTCCAATGTTCACACAATAAACTAAAATTTACTTGTTTGCTATCAAGAGCATGTTAAGATACCTGAACCCCCTCTGACGTGTCTCCACCTTGTTGTGGTAGAGGGGCTTACATGTCCCAATGACCCCGAGAGCTCTGCCGACGGAAGCACAACTACATGTCGGACAGGCCTTGGGATAGGGACCAGACCAAGAGAGACACAACCTGCTGCTCTGCAGGTAGACTGAGGATAGGCAGTCAAAGATCAAATCAGGCGCACGATGCCACTAATTCTTGGTCTGGACACATACTCTAAGGCTCTCCACTGAGGGATATGACTGAACGCCTCTAAGTCAACATCCCCCGGATGTGAGAGCCGGGCCGATACTCACAAACTGAAAAATGGTGGTGAGATGCTAAGAGGGATCCCCGGATGAGAAAGCCTGGCTGTTACTCACTCTCTACTGCATGGAGGTAAGGTGCTGAGCTAGCAGCACATGTAGCCTACCTCGAGAGCACTACTAAAGGTGGAAAAGTGTCCCAATTGCACGTAGTGGTTACGATGCAAGTCTGTACTAGAGCTCACTGCGTGAGCGTAGACAAAGGTTGGAAAAACGCCTCATAAACACAGAATGGAACATTTGGCTAGCGAATCCATAATGTGGAAGTCCAAAGTGAAAAACTGCAGAGTGAATGTCGTCTGCAGACTAAGGTAGAAAAACGTATCATTAACATGAAATGGAATGCTTGGCTAGCGAATCCATTACGTGGAAGTCCAAAGCGAAAGCTTGCTGAATGGACTTCGTCTGCAGACTAACCATTTCTGGTCTGTGCAGGGAGCAGCCAGGGAAATGCCCAATACATGGAAGTGAGGAATTAAAGCAGCCATAAGCATGGCATGGCGATTTCTCGGGTGAGCCCAATTTCAGAGCACTAAGTGCCGGCTCTGCAATTATGGCAGCCTCCTTGGATAGCAGGGTATGCCCATGGACTGTCCCTGCTTTCCATTGAGGACTGACCATAAAGTACATAGCCCTTTTAACTTGACCAGCAGAGATGTGGCCGATACCACAACAGAATGTCCCTTGAAACCCCCAGGAAAGCCAACCTGATTAAAAAATGCCAGCAGAAGTCAGATGTGCCAGCGTAAGGATGCAAATAAATTGCCACAATGCAAAACCGTCCTGAGTGAAATGTCCCTCGTGCCCGGAACAGCTCTGCCTATCTTGTCTTCCAGGCCGGAACAGCTCTGACTATCTAGTTTTCTGGCTGGGAACAGCTCTGACGATCTAGTTTTCCTGGCACAGCTGTCCGTACACGTCCGAACAGAAAACTCGCTGAGTGGAAGTCGTCTGCAGGCTGACTGTTCCTGGTTTGTGCAGGAGCGGCATGTGGCAAACGAAATGCCCATTACATGGAAGTGAGGAATTGAAGCAGCCATGTGCAGGACGTGGCGATTCCTAGGGTGAGCCCAGCACCAGAGCACTATGTGCCGGCTCTGCAATTATGGAAGTCACCCTGGATGATGGAAAATGCCATGGACTGCTCCTGCCTTCCCTTGAGGGCTGACCGTGAAGTCCTCGACCGTTCTAATTTGATCAGCTGGGATGTGGATGGCACCGCAACAGTGAGAGTCCCCCAGGACTGCTAACCTGAATAAAAAAATGCACTCTAATGTCGGATGTGTTGGTATAAGGGTCTTGGCCCAAGGGTGCCTAACTTAGACACACCGCAATTACGTCTGAAAAAAACACTCCGGATGAACGCAGAAAAAGAAGAAGATACCTGAACAAATGACAGTGGACCATGGGTTCAATCCCCAGCTTGGGTAGGATTCTTTTTTTTTTTAATCAATATGGTTCTGGGGTCAACCAAGCTTCATAAAATGTGTACAGGATAATGTTAAGAATTTTCTAGTGGTGAGGAAGGGAACTGGCCACCTTCATCTCATTATGCTGTGGCCTGGAATATATGAAGGCCTCCAATATATGAAGGTCTGGAATATATGAAAGCCTCCAATATATGAAGGCCTCCAATATATGAATGCCTCTAATATATGAATGCCTCCAATATATGAAGGCCTGGAATCTATGCAGGCCTGGAATATATGAAGGCCTGGAATATATGAAATCCTCCAATATATGAGGCCTCCAATATATGAAGGCCTCCAATATATGAAGGCCTCCAATAAATGAAGGCCTCCAATATATGAAGGCCTCCAATATATGAAGGCCTCCAATATATGAAGGCTGGAATATATGAAGGCCTCCAATATATGAAGGCCTCCAATATATGAAGGTCTCCAATATATGAAGGCCTCCAATATATGAAGGACTGGAATATATGAAATCCTCCAATATATGAAGGCCTCCAATATATATAGGCCTCCAATATATGAAGGCCTCCAATATATGAAGGCCTCCAATATGTGAAGGCCTCCAATATGTGAAGGCCTCCAATATGTGAAGGCCTCCAATATATGAAGGCCTGGAATATATGAAATCCTCCAATATATGAAGGCCTGGAATATATGAAGGCCTGGAATGTATGAAGGCCTCCAATATATAAAGGTCTCCAATATATGAAGGTCTAACACTTCCCACCCATAAAACCGAATCTGCCATGGGACTACTTTAACCTTACACTCAGGGATGGTGTCATGAAGAAAACACTCAAATGTATTTTATCTTCAACGTTTTATCTTCCAACGGAGCATAGTCCCTCAACCAACTCTTGCTAAGCCTTCCTAACCCTTTACTGTCAACTGCAGCTTTTCCTATGTCCTCCTTATATTATTCATCTATATCTCCAATTGGCTCCGTGACGAAAGGGTTACGAATGCAAGTCATTAATCACACATACAGCGTTCAAAACACAGCTGCAGGAAGTTTGGAAACAGACCGCGTTTCATTGGTTTCCATACAATGGTATGAGTGCCAGCCGTCCAGAAAGTAATTTCAAACTACTGAACGTAAACTTACCCAGGAATCACAAACAGCCAAAATATTCCGGAGATGACTGCTACGTCCTGTAAAGAATATGCAACTAACTAATTAACCTCTAATTATTTTCTTTATGGTTTCTTTTTAGGTCTTTCTCTATTTCTTGTGCCCTGTGGGTTCCAGAGACTGGACTTTCTAGTTGTACTATCATCACATTTTGTTCAGTGTGTATCCTTTCTATTACCAGCCTCTTTTCCTCATCTTTGTATCCACTGGAATTTGTTCAGTTCACTCAGTGAGCTCCACACTGCTGTTTCTGTCATACTATTTTAGTCTGCATAGAAAAGATAACTGGCATCATATTGACCACATCATCGATCCAATGCTGATTGGTCTATAAAAATATGAGGTTAATCCCATATATCCAAAACTCCTGAAGGCATGTAAAAGAGTCCATTACTTCTTTGTTACTAAGTTCTTTCCTGTGGAAAGACTTTTGATACTTCACCAGTTCCATCATGCATCCTAAACACTTTATGCATTTTTATGCCCAGGGTGTCTTTAATGTCCTTTGTTAACCATCATATTGGTCATCCCCTCATCTTCCAGGGACTATACCTCCCATTACTATTCTTTCTAACCCACTGTACTGTTTGATGTGGCCAAAGTATTGCAGTTTCCAAGACATGGCACTGTGTATGAGCCTGTTTTCTTCAATCTTCAGATCTTTTAGAATCTTTGTAATTTATTTTGTATTCCCCAAATACTTTTCAATATTATACTATAAGAGCAGATTGCAGAGTATAGAACAGAAAAGAAAGAAATAATTATTTTCATAATACCTGATTTGAGGTGTAGCCATGAACTTTGAACAGAGGCATTAGCATAGCCATCTCCTCATTATCTTCCTGCTTGTGGTGGGCTTCCCATGCCTAGAGGAATACATCACAAAATTATAATTAAGCTAAAACATTGCAATATAGGAATTTATTGATCATTGTTTGATCAGAAGATTTCTTTTCAAGCTGGGGTATACAGACAACTTGTCCTAGTTATTGCTGCTTTATATTACCTCAAACAGGTAAACATCTTTTTCAACTAGGATTGAAAACACATGTCTCCACAACTAAAGGCTGGTAACCTATGAATCTCATGCGTAATCTATGGTATGAGACCAGTCCTCCCTTTACTAAACATGGTAAAAGGCCACTATCTTATACTTACAGTGTAAGGTACCACTATATCTTACACTATTTAGTTAGTCAATCACGGTTCCAACTTCACATCAAAGGGTCGTCTCATTATACTCTGTTACTGTACTTGTGAATATCAGACAAAATGCTCCTCACTGCCCCATGTGATAAGTGGAACAGACAGGAGTCTCAAAAAGCCATCAGCCTGCACAGGTATACTATGCATAATGCCGCTGCAAGAATGCCAACACAAAAGTCCACCACGAAAAATACATTTCATCCTCGATGGAAGCAACAGTCACTAGAAAACCAGCAATCACACATTACTGCATAAGGCAACCCAGTTAGTTTAGTGATCGGCCAGACGCCATTTTTCTGAACATGCAGTTCATGTTACAAACAACCGCAGACAGTTGTAAAAGCACTCCACATGAAATTCACAGCTCACAGTGTCGCTCCATGCACTCAACTCAGTAGCAGGGTTGCAGAACCATGCAATACCTGTCCAACATGAGGAAAATGCAGTAAACCACCCGTAGCCACAAGCATAAACACTCCAGAGGTCTTCACAGCTATACACCGCCTATCTTCCATGTTGGGGACCAGAAGTCAGGTGCCATCTTACACTATAAATTGCAAGAGACCTCTCTGTCTTACACTATGCATTGTAATAGACCACTCTATTCTTATACTACACATTATAACAGACCACCCATCTTGCACTATACATTATAAGAGACTACCCATCTTACACTATACATTATAAGAGACTACCCATCTTACACTATACATTATAAGAGACTACCCATTTTACACTATACATTGTAAAAGACCACTCTGTATTACAATATAAATTGTAAGAGACAACTCTATTCTCATACTATACATTGTATGTACTATACATAAGATGTAAATGTTGCTGTTCTTTTTCTAGAACTCACTCTATTAGTGTTTTCTTTGCCTCTTTAGGCCACTGCTTCACTGTAAAGGAAATTTTCCTCCATAAGGCTTAACAACAGTAATATTTCACCTTTCAGCTTTCTGCTCGAGCCATTCCATTTTGTTTTGCATACTCTCAAGATGCTAATCTTATATTTCATTTCTTCAACCACCTGTAATTCCTAATTTATACATTCCAGGTGCTATATTTTAGATTTTCCTATGCAAAAGAAAGTTCCTTACGTCTTTCTCCTCATCACATCATACTTCTTTTAAAAGAGCCCCTTTCAACTTGATTAACAGTGTTTCTACTTTTCTTATCTTTAGACTTGTAATAGTTATTAGGAATCTGCTGCTAAAGTGTTCTCCAGGATTTGGTAGCCAGTCCCACACCAATCCGCTTTAGTCGCCTCTTACAACATGCATGATAGTTTACAATGTTACTAATGTTCCCTTCCCTTAAGTGCCCCGGTTACACTTGACTGACATTTTTTTTTACTACAAAACAAATTAAAGTTGTCTACCTTTGTTCCTTGAACAATTCGTGCAGGATCACTTTCTGCTATCACACGCACCTGTTAATAAAAACACAATAAACAAGACCAATAAAAAGTTAGTCCAAATACAGATTAAAAACATGACAAATCAAAATTAAAGAACTAAACCAATTAGCACTTGATTTTAAAAGTTTTGTTAAAAAGTAATGGACCCCTTCGGGTACATATGTTTGGACTAATTGGCACTCGATGGGTTATGTGGTCAATATTTTCTACTTCTTCTACTTTCGTTTGCTTGAAATATGTCTATAACTGCAATGTTGTCTCTTTAAAAAAAAAATTTTTTGTTTCCACTGTTGTCTCTCTAGGCCAGAAGGTTTGCCTAGACATGTTGTATTTTGAGCAGTCTTGGAGTATGTGCTCTGCTGTCTGCGATGCCAATCCACATGTGCACATGGCTGATTCACCAATCTTGAATTTTGTATACATGTAGTTGTGTAATCTATTGTGTCCTGTTCTGAAGATGTGGTCAATATCACGCCACTTTTACTTCCCAAATTTTCTGGTACCTATTTTAGACTAGGCCAATCCAGTCTGTGGAAACAAGATGAAACTGAACCATCTGCTCCACTGTCCTACAATCAGAAAGCAGGGTAACATCACATAATTCTTTCATTCTGTGCAAATGCACGACAGTGATTTAAATTCGGTCTTCTTGAGTCAGAGTTAGATGCCACATCCCCAAGACACTCATACACCAATTTAAGTAGCAATGTAGACAAAAAGATGAGGAACAGATAGAGATGCTAAAATAATAATTCAACAGGCAAGAGGAGCTTTCATAGTACTAGGAAATGTGTGGAAGCCAATGGAAATGGAACCATGTACCAAACCTATATATTTAAACCTAATGTAAAATCAGCAAGGATTAGAAACATGGAGAATGACTAAAACAATTGCTGATAAACTGTCAGTAACCGACGCCTGCAGAGAATACGACTAAAATGGTATGACAGAATCACCCGTGTGGAGCTCAGGGAGATAACAAGACAGATTCCAGCAGACCACGAGATGAAATAAAAATGCTAATATTTAATGGCTGGTCTCCCTGGCGAAGGAGTTAACGATGCTGTTCGTAATCCTGTATACTCTCACAAGAAACACAGGTGCACGAGATTCGGCAGCGGATCGCTGTCGTGATTGGTTACATACGGGGGTATGTGAGCCGGTCATTCAGAAAGCAACGACAAACTACTGAACATAAAACTTGCCAAGACATCAACAGCAGCTGAAAGATGCTGGTGTTGACTGCAATGTCATGTAAAGGATATGCGTGGGGGGAAAAATATTTAATGGGACACACACTGAGAAAACCTGATAATCGTATAATTAGAAAGTACTTTGTTTATACCCCACAGGGCAAACAAAATAGAGGGGGAAATGAAGCACAAGAAGAAAATAGTTAGGGGCAGAGATGAATGGAAATAGGGTGAGCTTAATGAGAAAGAGAAAAATGAGACAGGTTGCATGAGTTGGTTGAGGGCCCACACTCCATTAGAGGATAAAAGACAGTAGATACACATAGGCAGTCCCAGCTTGTTATGCTTGTCAGAAAAGCTAGGAATCAATTTAAGGCTAGGAATCAATTGACTATCCTGATAATGGTGCATTTGTACAAACTGACAGTGATTTGCACCTGGTATCCTTAAGATAACACTATTACTACTTAAGATAAATGCCTCATCTAAAAGTCATTGAACTGCCATTTCGCACTAAGTTGCATAAGAAAATATATCAGTGTCTGTGTGCGTTCTGTATTTCAGCCACAGGGATTCATTTGTTTGCTTCAATGTTATTCATCTCTGTAGTATGTATCTGATGTGTTGAGTAAATATGCCAGGTAATAAATTATGCAATTTGTTGTTTGTGTCTTCTTTGTTGAAATTTTAAAAAAACAGAAATTACCTGTGCTCGCAATGCTTCAAGTCTGACTTCCATTTCTTCATTTTCTTTAACTCTTTCCATCTGTTTCTTTCTTTGTTCTTCAAGTTTAGTTGACAGTTGCTCTTCTCTAAAGTTAAAGTGTAATGAAAGAGAGATTAAAATGAAACACATGACTTGCATAACCTCGGCCGCACAAGCACATGTTCACACATTATTTAATTTCACAGAAATTTATATACTCTTTAAATAGACATGTTACATGAAATCAAAATTAATACAGCGGTGAATAATGAAATACATAATGTCATTAAAAATGTGCTAAAATATTCATTAAATTAGTTACAATAGTCACTGCTATGGTCTAATGTTGATTTGGGGAAGCTGGAAAGTACCAATGAAATATTCATTATAACAGGTGTTGGAAATGTCTACCAAGGGCTTCAAGACATGACTGTACACGTCTCTTCATATTGTCAAATACCTTCTGCAACATTTTCATTTTTATTTCTTGAATGGTAATTCTGATTGCTTCTTTCAGGTCCTCAATTGTGTGTTTATTATTTTTGTAAACATTTCCAGTAGCAAGAAACTTATTCAACACATTTCTAACCATTATGCGATGAGGAGGTTGTTTATCAGGAAATCTTGCTATAAATCTTTGAACAACCATCCATGTGTATCAACCGCCATTTCCGTTGATAACAGCATTCTGTTTGGAGTGTTTGGAGTGCAAAGAATTGCTCCAACAGACAACAGCCAATCGCTGCATGCTTCATGATAGGACTGTGAAGCACATTTTTTATGACATCTCATCTCATCTCATCTCATCATGTTCCTCTTGTACCTTGTTTTTATGACATCATGTACTTCATTTTTCACATTTGTTCTACATACAAAGTGTAGTGAGACTTTACAAACACCTGATATAACACACACTTGTGTACAGTACACATGCTTGAGTTAACCCAAAATTTTCAGGTAAGATGGAAAATCACAACCATAATCTTTTGAAGATGTTATTTTCTTAATCAATTTTACAGCAATATATTAGTTAAGCAGGGGATTGAATTTCCATTGACCGGGCCTTAATAACCAAGTTAATATCTAAGCTCATACAGAGAATTTGATTGAATGGCATTGAAGATACTGGGTTTGTACTGCAGGCATCATTATCCAAAAGGGCACACTTTCTCTATGACTGTTGGGTCATTCATTTTGTAACTCCTCCTTTTGTGCTGGAGAAGATAACTATGCTTAGAGGTTCAACTGGGGTTTACAGAGATGCATTCCCCACTTATTACATGCTGCATTTCTTAGTTCTGTGACAGTTTTCACTG
The DNA here is from genome assembly GCA_014155875.1 of Cepaea nemoralis. Lineage (NCBI taxonomy): Eukaryota > Metazoa > Mollusca > Gastropoda > Stylommatophora > Helicidae > Cepaea > Cepaea nemoralis. The sequence goes on along the minus strand of JACEFZ010017910.1, from coordinate 240,688 downwards.
TGGTCAGGCCATATCCTGCATTCTGTCTTCACAAATCTATTTAATGCTGTGGCTCCTTATGTCCCCGAAGCCTGAGTGGTTTCAGCGCTAAATCACATGTCAAAATTGGGGCAAGTTCTGATGGTATATGCAATGTTAGGTCACATTGTGGTCCTCATTGCTGGGACATTTAGCATGGTGCAGATCCCTATCAGGTTTGAAGACAATAGCCCTTTAGGGATCGTTTGGTGTAGTGAAAAATAAACATGACAGAGTGATAATTTAGTGACATAAAGTTAATCAGATAAAACCTTTGAGTGGGGTTTAGACTAGTTAGTTAGTTAGTCGACAGATCATCCTCATTGCACATCGAACCATTCAGTCCATAAGTGCTTGGATCCCCTCCTCAGCAAATCCCACAGCGTGTTGCGGCTAACGACACCAGTTCTGTGTTGGTTTATCAATCTTCTGTGGCTTCTTGCATAGTGTTCTTGTTTGGCCACACCTCTTTTAATTTGCTGTTCTCGCAATCTGACCATGGTTGTAGATTCACAGTCATCACTTGGTTCTTGCAAAAGTCTTACTTCTAAGACGTTTAGACTGGTGCCAGCCAGACATATTCTACTCTCCAGTCAGTACAGCGCCCTTGTGTTGACGGATTCCAAACTTCACTCAACCAGATAAAACTACTGGGCAGTCAGATTACCCCATAGCTAAGTGTGAGAACATGGTCACCACAAGAAGATTGTGTGATGACCACGTTAGCATAGGAAAGGTCAAGAGAAAATAATACTTCCATAGCTAACAGTCCACCTTGAAAGAGGTTGTTTGCTGCACATCAACATTCATTTGTGTAGGCTGAAAATCAAGACCCAGACACTACATTGAGCCTACAGGCACAGTGACAGTAAATAACCATTAAAGGAATTACTGAGACACTGGTGGTGTTTTTATATGATAACTTTTTTGTCTAAAGATTACAAACATGAAAATGCAACATTCTTGAGATTATAGGCACTATAATGCAATATTCTTTCAGGAAGAGAGAAGTGTGAAACAATTCTTTGGAGTAAACCATCATAGAAAATAGCAATACAGAAACTAGAACAGTATAACTATTATTAAACACTAATAATATATATCATGCAGGAAAGTGAGTATATGCATTATCCCAATACTGAAGACAAGCATAAAAACACTGAAGCTACAGATAAATGGGATGCACTGCTCACAGAGCACAGAAGCTTACAGGCTCATCAGACCAAGAAAAAAAATGCATTTGTCAATGAAAATACTTAGTTTTGTTTATAGAAATACTAGCTGACCCGGCCCAGCTTCGCCCAGTCCCTGGTGGGGAGCATCTCATTAAATTCATATAAGTAGTCATATAAGTTCTCGTTCCCGTTGCCGACTGTCTGTCTGTCTGTCTGTCTGTCTGTCTGTCTGTCTGTCAACTTACAAAAAGCATTAGAAAGAGCACTTGAAAGATCTTTACATCTTCCCCCAACAATTAATTTGGGTAAATGGAGCGGCGGCAGCAGCAGCAGAAGAAGGAAAAGGAGGAGTAGGAGGAGGGAGAAGGAAGAGGGAGGGAGGAGGGAGGAGGAGGGAGAGGGAGAATGAGGAGGGAGGAGGAGCGATGAGGCGGAGGAGGAAGGAGGAAGAGGGAAAAGGAGGAGGGGGGAGGAGAAGGAAGAGGGAGAAGGGGAAGGAGGAGGAGGAGGGCAGAGGAGGATGAGGGAGGAGAGCGAGGAGGAGGGGGAGGAGGGAGGAGGAGAGTGAGGAGGAGGAGGAGGAGAGGATGGAGGAGGAGGAGAGAGAGGGAGGAGGGGGAGGGGAGGAGGAAGAGGGTAGAAGGAGGAGGAGGGGAGAGGATTATAACGCATATGCCTTTAGATAACTGTCTGTCTCTCTGTCTATCTGTCTGTCTGTCTGAGCCGGCCCGGCTTCACCCAGTCCCTGGTGGGGAGCATCTCATTTAATTCATATAAGTAGTCATATAAGCTCCCGTTCCCGACTATCTGTCTGTCTATCTATCTGACCCGGCGTGGCTTCGCCCAGCTCCTGGCGTTGAGCGTCTCATTAAATTCATACAACAACAACAAAAATAACTTAAAAGAATGTCCTTCCACACACCATCCATTATTTTTAATGAAAACTGTTTTTAATCACCAACATGACTGTAGATAACTTCTTTAAGCATAAAAAGATGAGTTACAATGTTATGCATTATGCATTATTTTTATGAAAACTTTGAAAATGCCTTAAAGATTATATCATTATTTATTATAACTCATATGCCGGTAAATAACTATAGACAAAGAGTTTATAAGTCTTTGAAAACCATGCAACAATATGACTATAAAGTATATAGCAATGTTATTAAAAGTTATGCCCCTTGAAATAACTTTTACAGAGTTAAGTCCCCTTGCTATATTAAAATTATAATGAAAAATGAAATATTAAATAATATTAAGTAAGTAGCCGATTTCACACTAAAAAAATGTGACAGTTGGCAGCGCGGGAATGAGAGGAAGACGTGTAGAAAATTTCATCTCAATCGGATGGACCGTTCGCGAACGCATAAAGGACATACACACATACAGTCTCTTTTATATATAAAGATGAAAACAATATTTCAGTGCTTATTTGGCTAAAGCAAATCATAAGTAACTCTTTACCTGAATTTAATTCTTTCCCTGTCATGGACAGCTTGCTCTTCCATCTGTTTCTTCAGCTCCTTTAGTCTCAGTTCTGCAATTTCTTGTATCTTTTTGTGCTCCTCTTCTTGCAGCTCATGATAATGACATATCTATATTTTAAAATAATATAACTGAGAGATTCTGAGAACTATAATGCTGTCAAATCTAGTCTTTTTCCTATAAAAATACCAGACTAACTGAAATATACAGTTCTAATATTATAAACTAGCAATGCAAGTGTAAGGTTCTCATCATAATACTTTCTTTTTCATTCATCTTCTACTTTTAAAGTGTAGAGGTAACTTATAGTCTTAATTTTACTTATATTCCTTCATTAGCAACTGTGACCTCCAACAACAAAAGTCCTTTTCAGCAAGTTACTGAACTTGTACAACTGGGATGCAGAAGTGTAGATGTGTCAAATTCATGGCTCACCTTTACATCAAAGCATCCTGGGTAGAAACTAGTCTGTGGGACATCGTGGACTGACACTAGTTTGTGGGACATCCTAGGAAGATACTAGTCAATGAGGCATTGTGGGCAGACACTAGTCTGTGGGGCATTCTTGTCTCACACTATCTTCAGGACATCCTGGGCAGACACTAGTCTGTGGGACATCCTGAGCAGACGCCAGTCTGTGGGACATCCTGGGCAGATGCTAGTCTGTGAGACATCCTGGGCAGACACTAGCCTGTGGGACATCCTGGGCAGACACTAGTCTGATGAACAAAGGGAGAATTGACCATGATTTCTATTGAGATGAAATCTGTCGAGGACTCAAACTGTGTTTGTCATGAGGCTGCAAGAGAGACACAGTAACTCCCCATTTGTATAAGGCTTGCTTCCTCTAGACAGATTCCGTCCAAGGTAACAGCTTAAGGCTCTGTCTACCCATGGGTAGGTTTTTCTAAATTTTGAAGTTTCGTCCTTGACTTCGGGATGTAAATTACAAGCAGCTCAGAAGTCGGAGTGGGTTCGCCTGATGACGAGGGACACTGGTAAAAGGGAAAGCTAATTCACACCCAAAAGAAAAAGTCCAGTGTCTAGAAGTAGTAGCATGTGTATGGACAACGCTTGAGTTTAAAGCGAGTGAACAAAACAAAATGTTGCCAGTGCAGCTGCCTTTTGGGATACTCATTGCAATTTCCAATTGTCATGAGGATCTTAATGTGCACAACTTGCACAGGTCCTCCTGTTTTGATTTGTTTTGCCCTTATCCAAGAAGACTAGGTGTTCTATCTACCCACCCAAAGAGATCATGTGATATCATTATATACCAACTTTTCTTAGAAAAAATCCCAGCACTATGCTGAGATTGAACCCAGTACCTTCTGAGCTTTAAGTGGACACCATAGCCTTTCAGCCACAGCTGCCCCATATGTCCAGTCAATACCAAACTTAAATAATTGCAAATAGCAACTTCAAACGTACAGACAATTAACACAAGGTTATATTTAACACACACATAGATGATCTGACCACCAGGAAAGAACATGAATTATTTACTTGTAATGAACCCATTATTTCTCTACAGAAGAGGGATAAGTTACCAAAGCATATTTCATTAAGCTTCAACAATTAATTTTACTCTCTGGAAACTGTTGAACGTACATTTTTCTTTTCCTTTGATCTCCTCCTGATCTCTGCTTCTTTCTCTTGTGCCTCTTTTGCCTCCATCTGTTTTCTTCTTTCTTCATTTAACTGAGCTTCAATCTGCATGGCCTCCATTTTATTATTTCTCCATTCCTTCACCTGCAAAATGTATGTTAATGTTTGTTAAGTATGTAACACAACACAATAAAACATAACAATAAGTGTTACACTACCATACAAACTACATATTTATTATATTACCATGGTATGTATATCCTGTATGCAGTGACAGCCTTCATCATCAAACAACAACAAAACACAACAGCATACAAATCATTAAGATGAAACTGCAGTGACAACATTACAATATAATACACAGAATAAAAAGAAAACATAATTTAAAATGTGCAGCACTAATCTCAAAGGCTCTAAATATGAAATAGGTTGTAAGTTGTTGTTTGTTGGTCATTGGTGTGGTTGGAAGTGAACAGGCAGACAGATTGGCTGGTGCCACATTATTAAGAGGTGATTTGATGCAGTATAAGACAGATGTGGTGAAGTCCCTCTGGGAGAATGTGATTAATGCAGAAGAACAGATGGACTATCATGGTCTAGAGAGAATGCAGCAGCATGGGGTGGTCAGAGGATCTGGTCGACAGTCGTCACTCATAGGTAAAGCAAGACGGACATATAATCAGATTGCAACAGGCACCTTTAGTATTGGAACTCTTCGCTGGCTGATGAAGATGGGAACTTGGTGCTTATTGAAATGCCCCGAGTGCAGTGATGTTGGTTCTTGTCTCAGCTCAACCCTGTTGTATATATGGCACTCTGTGTGTGATATCTGGTACTCTGTGTGTGTGATGTGTGTTATATCTGGCACTCTGTGTGTGTGATGTGTGTTATATCTGGCACTCTGTGTGTGATGTGGTAAGTACCATCCTGCCGCCTTTACTACCCAAGACATATTCTGACACCCATTTTAAGCCGGGTCGACCTGGGAGCTCAGATCAATTTTAAAAATCTGTTCCGCTGCAGGTTCAAATCCATGACCCAGCCAGCAAGCATCTAGTCACAGTGCTACCCTGACTGCCATATATACATAGACACACACAGATTGTGTATAGAATCATTGTCCAAAATATGACAATAATTAAACGTTAGGGTCACTAAAGCTGCAGGATCAGAACCAGGTTTCTCACTGTCCCAGACTCTGAGGCACATCTTCAAGTTGATGTCAGTCTACAGACTGGGTCACCAGTTTGGCCAATGTTCCAATGCTCCACAGATGTGAAGTTAAAGTACCCGAGTCAAGCAAATCCCTCTGGTTTCTGAGCTTGAAGAGGGGAAGGAGAGTTCTACAACACAATCCCCATAGCGATGGTACTCTGCTACCAGGTCAAGAGGTAAGTCTTTATAACAGCCTCACTCTGGCAGATATACACTTCTTTTTTTTCAGGGTCCAGATGAGTTGAATGTCAATACATCAGACCTAAAAGTTAAAACTCACAGTCTTCTCTAGAGGCCCTTTAATCAACCATACAAAAATATATTTTAAAATAAAATGATTCCATAGTTTAAAAACAAGTGTTGCTTTAGTTACAAAGATTCATTCATTAATTTTATTTTTCAAACATTTTCATATTCTTTCGGAGTAATTTCTATAACAACTTGCCATGTGGTGTTTCATGTTTTTACACAAATGTATAGGCAAATGGAGCAGCTGGCTGAGTGACTTGAACGCCGGACTCTCCTTCGGGAGACCCGGGTTCGATCCCTCGGTAAGGTGTGGGATTTTTTTCTGTCGGGGGCAAAAAAGAAAATCCTAACCTGCACAGTTTGCCGCGACTGCACTAGCCAGGCGGCCTTTATTTCTCAGGCTCAAAGACTCCTCTGCCATACACCGCAAGGTATGATATTGGCAGTAAATGACAGTTTTTGACAGTATAGGCAAATGGCAATGAAATACTGTTGTAAAATTCTAGTTACACAAAGTAATAAAATTAATATTTTACTTATAGATACCAGAATGAACATTAATGTAAGATAAGAAAAACTTAAGCCTAAGACCGATTTTAACAATTCATAAGATTCATGGACAACAAGTTAAAGGTGTATTGTATATTCTAGCATCACAGTATAAGAAAGAATTTATGCTGCAATTGCCAAACAGCATTTAAGACAAGTTGTGATGACAGTTGGATCGCTAACACCTGTAAGTAAGTCACTTGATCAGGAAGAAATTAAGAATATATAGCGTTCAACAAAAATACTGATACAACAACCATCCCAGTTATGGAACACAGATAGAAAAGGTAAAGATAGTCCCATGGCAGATACTGCCATATGGGTATGAAGTGTAAGGCCTTCGTATATTCTAGGCAATGACATATGAGGTCGGGTGGCCCTTCCTCATCACCTTTCCTTTTCAGATAGTCTGATACTCATTTTTGTGTGGCTGGGTTATCCCAGAGAGCCATCCTCGTTGAAACAATAATCCTGTCTCTTTTTAGAATGGAACCTAGACTACTGTCTTGGCAGACAACACATTAACCACTATGTCACCACAGTTGCAATAAGAAAGATTCATTCCTTATTTTGCTGTTGTTAAGTTAATCCTAATGCTGATGAGTTGTATGCTCTTGGCAGCTCAATGCCCTATTTATTATGAGGATGCAGGTCTATTTTTTTTGCTAATAAAATAAGCACAAACTGTTTACCATCTAAGAAAAACGTAACATGTTTTAACCGTAACATTTGGAGATGCACTGAAGGACATCTTGAAGGAGGCTACTTCAACAAGCAGAAGAGAAAAGAACAGTCCAAAAGGTATGCCAGGCTATGGAGCCGGAGGTTTCCTGCTCATTAAAATAAAAAACAAGTCCTGTAGCAGGAACCTGTTGCAAGTGAAGTATGAGCACCATCACATTGTGTAGGCCTGAGTGCATGGAGGAATAGGTGGTCAGTCTTTCCCTCTCGTAGCAAATGACAAGAGCTGGCATCGAATCCTTGTCCGTCCATGCTCATGCCACTGTCAATGTAAATAACACGAGAAGATGCACTGTAAGGAATCTTTAAGGCATCTCTTCAACAAAAAAGTTAGTTATATATCCTGTACAGTATGTTGCAGTCAACCCCAGCATTTTTGGCTGTTTGTGATTTCTTGGCACGTTTACTTTCACTAGTTTCCCATTGATTGCTGAACGACCGGCACTCATACCATTTTATAAACTAACCAGTGCAAGGCGGTCTGCTGCTAAATTACCTGCAGCTGTGTTTCGAACACAGTATGCAGGATTACGAACTGCGTCCATAACCCCTTCGCCACAGAACTGGCCTTTCAACAAGCACAGGAGAAAAGAACCGGCTGAAAGGAATGCTGGGCTATGTGGCTGGAACCTTCTGACCTTTGGGCATATCAGCTTCCGTAGTTAGATATACTGGAGGTGGGTATTATTAATTTTTATAAAATTTTTATAAACTGCTACATACTTTTTCATATAACACATCACACAATTGCTTCTGACTTTGATGGTACTCATTTCGGACTTCCTCCAGCTCATATGCTACTGCGGCTTCAGCAAACACAATCTGTGCTTTCTCGATGAGCTCCATCTTGTGTCTTGCCCAATCAGCATAAATAACTTTTAATCTTTCATGATAATACTTAAAATCCCTCCACCACTCTTCATGGTCCAGCTGTGAAAAAGAATGCAATTACAAGAATTATGCTGAATCAATGTATAAGACTTCACAACAATTGTAATGTAAACTGCACAATATTTATTGCATTCATCATAAGGTGTTTGTCATTAATCTTTTCATTTTATTCAGAATACTTGTTTTGGCTTCTCACAACTGGTCTTTGCTTAAATGTTGTCTTTCATCTCTACCTGTGTGGTCTCAGCTACTTTGTGTTTCTCTTCTAATTTTTAAAATGTAGTTCTCATCAATGCTCCTGATTTATTCCACTAAGGTGATCAATAGAGATACATGTCACTATCCAGCTGTTATTAAATATAAGTCTCACGACAAAGTGTCTTATTACAACTATCTTGCAATGAATGACAGGACACATTTTTAGCAGTTAGATGTAGTAGCTTTTAAAGTGAGCCATGTCTTAAAGCAGCCATGGTAGTGCAGTGGACAGTATATTTGTCTGATGGTCATATGTTCAAATTCCCATCAAGGCAGGGTTTTTTTAATTGACTTTGATCCCAAGTCAACCCAGCCTAAAATGGCAATGAAGAAATGTTTTGTTAACTAAAGCTGGCTAGAGTGATGCTGACATCACCTGTTGAGAGCTAAGTGGTTTAAACAGATATTGAGCTAGCACCATATACCCAGTATGCCTGAAGGTGAGGAAAGGTTCCTTTGCTTTAATCTTACACCTGAAACATGGTAGCTGGCGTTGCATGCATGTCTGCTGATCTGGTATTTATGTGATAGAATCCCCATCAAGGATAGGATGTTTCACATTCAGCTAAGCTCCCAGGGCAACCAGCCTAACATGCATACCAGGAAATTTCCTGGGAAGTAAATATGGCCGACATAATATTGACCATATCTGCCACTTAAATATGAAGCCAGCACCGTATATCCAACAAGCCTCAGTGTGTGAAAAGGGGCCCTCTATTTTTAATATTACTGAAGCTAGATTTCACATTTTCATATTTGTCATTTCTACTTTGTCAAATACATGTTTTCCATATTCAATTTTTGTTCTGTTTTCTTCTTTTCTTATTCACCCTATCATTAAGCACACAAAGTGAAACATATCTCAAATTTATGAATTTAAAACAAAAAAACAACAATTAATCTTTACCAAATCCCTAAGAGATCTGTTTGGAAAATGACGCTTTAGACGATCAAGTAGCAACGTTCGTTGATTCGGAAGCTCCACTGGGTACTGATCATGGATAAAAACAAATTTGAAATGTTCATCTGGATCCCAGCCACCAAATTCATCCAAGCTGGCATGTGAGAGAAAATGTTTATTATCAGGCACTTTTACCAAAACATTTGCCCATATGACATCATAACTGTTCTCTCCCTGGCTTGTTTTCTGGTGCTGTTAACCAAAGGACATCTTTTTTGGTGAATTACAGATGGGTAAGAGATCTCAGGGTCGGCCTCTACTACGATACAAAGATGTGTGTAAGCGGGACATGAGTGATACAGGCATTGATAATGCACATTGGGAGCAAGTCGCCGCTGAACGTGTTGCATGGAAAGCAAACATCAGAAATGGAATAAAGACAAAGGGGAAAATTATTGCAGATAAGTCACACACCGAGCATGTGAGACGTAAGATGGTGCATGATGATGGAAATGACCACGTGTTCACATGCACCCACTGTGAACGAACATTTACAGCGCGAATTGGCCTTATCAGTCACATTCGCTACCGCCATAGGTAAAAGTTATTATGCCTTTTTAAAGCACAAACTATCATCTGTCAAGACGGCAAGGTGCCAATGTAAATGTATGTATATGTAACCTTTTATAGATACACACACACAAAATATAAATGTATATACATATTTACAAGTTGACAACATTAAAACAGAACAGATTTATAAATTCGTCTTCATGTTCTTTCTTCTTCTTCTTCTTATCCATGTCTTCCTCCCTCTTTTTCTCCAGATATCTGATCCAAAGTAGGTATTGCCGATTATTTATAGCCTCGCCCCTCAGTGTGTCATAATTCATAGGCATACAATAATATGGGCAGTAAACAACATAATAAAACTCATTTTCTGACTTTCATAGACAAGGATAAGTTACACAGAATGTTCTTCTTCTGATGGAAATGCTCATCTAGATTAAATCTATCAGAGCCATACAATTCGCATTGTGAGAGAAAATGTTTATTGTTAAATACTGTGTTACTTTCTCCATCTGTTGTTATGAACCCTAAAATGGTCAATTACCCCATAATATTATCCATCCATATAGTAGCAACATAACAGCAAGTGGCAGAATACTAAGCATAAATAATCTGTACACATTAATTTATATCATCATCATCTTCATCATGTTGCATGCCGATAAGCATGGTCGGTTTCCCATCTCACACGATCACCAGAGCCTAGTTTGACATATGGCCAAACCATCCAGGTATTTATCTCTTAGCTTTTCCATTGCTCTTTTATCATAAGGTCTGCTAGTTATCATTCAGTTTTCAAGTGAATTTCTCCTTGTAACATGCTCAAAAAAATCATGGGTCTATGTAGTTTCTCTAATCAATTTACGGTTTTCATCTGTCTCTTGAAGAACTGCCTCATTTTTTCCCCCTGTTCATCCTTGGTATCCTTTGCATTTCTTAAAATTCCACATTTATGCTGCCATTGGATGTTTCTCGACTTGTGTGCTTTATGCCCAATGTTTCACATGCATGTAACAGTCAAAACTGTCATTTACTACCAATATAGTACCTTGCAGTGTACGGCTCCTTGAGCCTGAGGAATTAAGGCCTCCTGGCCAGTGCAGTCGCCGCGAACTATACAGGTTAGAGTTTTCTTTTTGTCCCCGACAGATAAAATCTCCACACTTTACAGAGGATCTTAACTTTAACTCTTTTTCACACTGCAAATGACAACCTTTTATTGATGAGTAGGTTTTTCAACATGCAAAAAAACTACATTTGCCATGGCAGTTCTTGTTCTAATCTCAACAAGGCATTTTCCATTAGATGTTGTGACTGTTTCAAGATAGTTATATGGATTCACCCGTTAAGAATTGTCCCATTTACTTAGATGTTGCATTGTGGTATCTCTTTCTTCTTGGAGATGACCATAATTTCTCTTCTTTACAGTTCTAACTCTAGTAGTTGACTGTGTAGAATAACAGCCTCCACAAAATCCAACATCCTGTTTATTGTCTGCAATCAATACAGTATCATCTTTATATCACATAATGTTGATGATGATTCCTCTCATCTCTTTTAAAGTTCTCATAATATTTTCATCATATAGGGAAATAGGTCTCTGATGCACAACTACTTGATTGGCTGATACTGACCTACTTCATTATAAATTTGTATGGTATCATGTTGTTTGCTATACATGTTCTTTACAAGTCTAATATCTTTCCCATCAATTTGGAGATTGGTAAATGTTTGTATCGCACTGGCATGTCATATTCTGTCAAAAAACTTTGTGTAATTAATAAAACAACGATGTAGGTCTATTGTAGATATCTTTTACGTTATTTTTAGCATTAACACAAAATCTTAAAAATATTACCTTAAAGCCAAAGCATATTTTTGACCTAGTTCTTCTACTACTGACTCATATTTTTCATCAATGATGATAAATTCTCTGAGCACATCAGATTTCAGCTTGATATCTGGGCATTTCAAATCTATGGCCTCTTGGGGAATTCCTCTTGATACCACAGTATGTTTTAACAGTGCAGGAGGGAACATTTTCATCAGCTCTCCTGTGCATGAAACAATAATGATTGCTGAAGTGTTCACAAATAGGAGTATATTTTAAAATATTTAGTTTCATTGTTAATAATCATACTCTTTATCGACTGATGATTGACAGGGCGATCATAAATGCAGAAGTAATAAAATATATTGATGCAAAGGCAAGGAATATCGTAACATCACGCATAAATATTTTACAGGGAATAAATGATATATTTCAAAGTGCAAGTAAAATATCACAAACCAATTTAAAATATTGCATTTCTAAGCTACGTAATGTTACTAAAAGTAGTTTATTTGTTTCCTTTAAATAAAGATTGCCTTCTCCATAACAAAAGTGTTATTTATCTGTCTTGTATTTCCCATATTGTTTAAGAGTATTTTCAGTTTGGGTTTATTCACTATCACACACCTCAGCAAGACAGATATTTTTTAAAGAACCAGACAGTGGATTGCTACAAATTCAACTTTTATTCTCTCCAATCACAGTTGCCATGATCTGTCCCAGTAATATAAGGCCTAACGCCAGACATTATACATATGTCTGGGCTTTAACAGACTAAAGCAGAGCTGGGTCTAGTCCAGCCATGATTCAAATAAATTTTCTGTCACAAATTTTCTGCAGTGCTATTATCGCTTAAAAATTATAGAGTCACAAACTGTCCATTTACTGTTTTGTCAAATCAGGAACATTCAGATTTCTAATGCACAGTGCCAACTGGTGTGAATTTCAGATCATGCTTTATGTCACTGAATAATAAAAATGATCTATGACAAACTATATGTGATGTTTCTACTCTGAAGATGCATTCATTTCATATATATATATATATATATATATATATATATATATATATATATATATATATATATATATATATATATATATATATATATATATATATATTCATTCCTGGACAAACTGAACATGTCAACTACTTTTAGAAAACCAAGGGTCGTGTGACCTCTCTGTCTGTCTGATTTACATTACAACATATTTATTCAGCCAATCTAATATAGAGTATGTTGTCAGGCTAACACATCATAACCTAAGCTGCAGAATCCTTTGTAAAGATGTTTAGAGGAGTGAATGGAGAACAAATCTATAAGATGATGGAAAAACATTTTATGCAAGAATGTCCAACATATACAGAACAAATTACTTTGACCCACACCTGCTTCATATGAGGAAAAAACTATGAGTGCTATTCAGGTGTCAAAACCTCAGGTTGATTGCCATTTTCTTTAAGTATATTCAGGTTAGCCGGCTTCGTGGCTTAGAGGTTATGACTTTTCTCCGTAATCTCGTATACTCTCGTCAGGTAACGTGATGACGGTTCAAATCAGCAGTGGTTCGAATCGCATCGGTAACTTACGGGGTATGTGAGCCGGCCGCTCAGAAAGCAATGGCAAACTACTGAGCGTAATCTTGCCAAGAGATCAACATACAGCTGAAAGATGCTGGTGTTGACAGCTAAGTCCTGTAAAAAGGATATGCTAAAAAAAAAAATATTCAGGTTGAAGTCTGAAGGCGTATGAAGAAGAGGTACTCATAATATAATTTATGTCTCTAAATCATTTGAGACACTGATATTGAAGCAGATATCCTCATTGATCTAGCATCTACTCTCTTGGACAAATATTATTTGTTAGCTACTGAGAATGGTGTGACTGCAAGGTCCTTTGTCCGGATCCAACAGGACAAAGGAAGTGGAGGGAGAGCTAAAAATAAGACTGACAAGCACAAGACCTGTGTGTAGTTCCGCCTCAATTCTACGCTGTTCCTGGCACAACTTTTCCATGACATCATGTTGTTGAGCTTTGACACCTGCAACCACTGATTTGATTTCAGCATGTTTTTCTACTGTGTCTGGTGATCCTAATTTCATATCCTCCAGATTCTCCACAAGCCAGTACCGCAAATCATCCCTGAAAATGTTTACACAAAACTACTTGAGAAGGCTAGTTACACTTTACTCTATAACATAAAGAAGGAAAGGATTCTGTTACGCCTTGAGGCATGCTGGATATAAGGTGCTAGACCCACTTGTATAGACCAGTGGGTGATGTAGTCAATATTATGCAGTGACCTTTACTTCGCAGGGCACTTCCTGCTACCCACTTTAGGTTAGATCAACCTAGAAGCCCATGTCAATTTTTTAAAATCAGAATCATTACATTTTACTTTAATTCTTGTTCTTCTTCGTTCGCTTTAAATTTGTCTGTATCTGCAATGTTGTCTCTTGTATGAATTTTGCTGTCTTTTTTTTAGTTTACTCAGCGGTCCATAGATTTATCTTCCACTCTTATTTCTCTAGGCCAGAAAGTTTGTCTATATATGTTGTATTTTGGGCAGTCTTGAAGTATGTGCTCTTCTGTCTGCGGCACTAATCCACATGTGCACATGGCTGATTCATTAATCTTGAATTTTGTATACATGTGGTTCCGTAATATACTGTGACTTGTACTTTTAATCATATAGTGCTTAAGGCAAGATGGTAGCGATAGTGCTTATAGCAAGAAATGTACATGAATTTCAAGAATTTATAGAAGTTGTAACTACTTAAAGTAAAAAGAAAGGACAAACATTTAACATAAAACCAAAAGTTAAGGTCATGAGTAAGAAAAAATAAATAACCAAAGGATACAATGACAGCGAATGAGATAACACAAAAACAAATAGATAGATTCAATCACAACAAATGGAAAACAAAACACAGAAATAAAATGCAGAATAGTACAAACTAAATGCAGTATTCCATCACATGAAGAACATTCTGTGTAACTTAACCCTGTTCATGGACATCAGAAAACGAATTTAAGAATTTTGTATACTGCTGATTTGTTTGTGAATCACGGACACTGAATACAGAGACTATAAAGAAATTGGAGACCACAAAGATCTGGTTTCCTCGTACAATGCTAAGAATCCCATGGACAGCTAAGAAGACTAATATCTAAGCACTGCGAGAGGTTAATTCACAAAATATTTGATTATCCAAATTAGAACAAGAGTATTATCATTTTTGCTCATGTTATGAGACAACAGGGTCTGGAAAAATGTTGTAACGACCAGTTAGATCGAGGGTATTAGAGACAGAGATCGCCTGAGGGAGAAAATGCTGGATGGGTTGACATTAATTGAACTTATCAAGAACACAGAGAACAGATATTTGTAGAGGAATATGATTATCTGCATTGTTCAGCATTGCATATGATGATGAAGTTAAAAAAAAAAATGTGTAATATGTAACAATACCAACATGGACATATGCAAAAAGCACACTCAAAAAAACTGAATTATCACTGGTTATAATTTCAACATTAAGAACTTGCTTAGGTAAATTCATTTTCGCCTTTCATTTGTTTTCATAGAGTTTTCATTTGTTTCTTGTAGAACTTGGTCATTGGTTTTTCTGTCTGTCCATGGTATTCTTTGCATTCTCCTCAGACACCACATTTCCAGAGCCATCTGATGTTTTTCAGATTGTCTGCTCATTGTCCACATATACAAAATCACAGTTTCTATGTAGCACCTCAACACTCTTTTTCTCGTTGCAAATGAGAACTTTTTGTTCAAATTCGTGAGGAGCAGCTGGCCAAGTGGCTAGAATGCAGGATTCTCCTTCAGGAGACCCGATTTCGAATCCTAAGTACGGTGTGGAGTTTTTTTGTCTGGGGTAAAAAGAAAACTCTAACCTGCACAGTTTATGGCAACTGCACTAGCCAGGTGGCCTTAATTACTTAGGCTCAAGACCCCCTGCCATACACCACAAGGTACTATATTGGCAGTAAATGACAGTTTGACAGTTTAGGTAGATTCAGGCTCCGCAATAGAATATTGTCTAAGTGTTCACCTGCTGGCCCAATGGTCATAAATCTGAATCCACATTGAGGCAGATGTTTTAAAACTGACTTTGGCTCCCAGGTCTACCCAGCCTAAATTGGAAACCAGGAAATATTTTGGCAGCAGACTGCATTGCGCTGGGTTTTTTTTAATGAATTGATATGGGTGCTGGTCATTTAGAAAGCAATGGCAAACTGCTGAATGTAAACGTTCCAAGAGATCACAACAGCAAAAAATGCTAGTGTTGACTGCAACTTCCTGTAAAGGATATGCAACTAAGTTTAACTTAAAAGTCAATTGTGAATTTTTATACATTAAGCTCAATGGTGAAATTTTACAAGTAACTTAACAAGTGATTTATTACAAAAATGTTGACTAGCAAATTTTTACAAATAAATTTACTGGTGAAATGTTACAAATAAGTTCACTCAAGAATTATTAGAAATTCAACTGTGAAATTGTATAAGTGAGTGCAATTGTAGTTTTACAAAGTAAGGTAAATTAAGAATGTTTACAAGTAAATTCCCTGGCTAATTTGTACGATGCGTTTCGTAAGCCCGCTTACCTGCGTTCAAAACACAGCCAGTGACAGATTTGGCAGCAAACTGCATTGCGCTGAGTTTTAACAAATTGGTCATTCAGAAAGCAATGGCAAACTACTGAATGTAACTTTTGCCAAGACATCAACAACAGCAGTAAAATGCTGGTGTTGACAGCAATGTCCTGTAAAAAGGGTATGAATAAAAAGTCTACTGGTGAACTGTTACAGGTAAGTTCACCCATGGATTTTCACATTTAAATTCACCAGTGAATTTGTGCAAGGTAGTCTACTGGTGAGCTGTAAAAAGTAAATTCCCAAATGGATGTTTTACAAGTAGGTTTACTGTGTAATTATGAATGAGTTCACTTAAGAATTGTTAAAAGTTCACTGGTGAATGTTAGAAATATAGTTAAGTTATGCCCAAACCTTAAACTCCACAGAGGGCCTGCTGTTGCTTTCTTAAAGTTGTCAAAATCACACGAAAGTCTTGCATCATAGTAGTCAAAATCTTTATAGATTTGTCCACAGATCTCTGAGTCATGGTTGCTCCTCATATGTTTCTCTCTGTCAGCTTCTGCCTAAAAGAAAAAAAATTTTTTAACTCTTTCTGTTTCCCAAAGTTGCTTTGACACAGTCTAGGACATAAGGAGTTTAAGAGATGAGAAGTTGTATCTCCAGATTTGAGACGCTGGTATCATAGATGATGCCCTAATACATCTACCATCTTCTCTCTTGGACAAATATGATTTGTCAGTTACTTGGCACTGAGAGGATCTTAGTGTGGAGAAATGGATGGTCCTTTGTCTGGAGCCGATAGAGCAAATGAAGTTAAAAAAAATTTTTGCGTATCCCTTATAGGACGTTGCAGTCAACACCAGCATTTTTCAGCTGCTGATGATGTACTAGGCAAGTGTTACATTCAGTAGTTTGCCATTGCTTTCTGAACAACCGGCTCCCATACCAGCACGTTATAACACAACGCAACACGGTCTGCTGCACAAATGGTGAGCTGAGCTTCAAACGCCTGGTACCCAGCTCACAAACCGCATTCGCAAGAAATGAAGTAAAGGAAGATCAAAAACATAGAGAGAAGAACTAGATTAAGGAGTTTAAGAGCTGTATAGAATAGAACAGGTTAAAGAAACTCTGAAAGAGTGAAGTGAAGTAAAAAATGTCTTGGAAAGAAGCTTTAAAGTCATAAATAAAACAATGCAGGTTAATGTAACAATGGGTTGGGAAAGGAGTAAAATAGGAAAGGTGTTCCCATAACAGACACTGACATTGGTGTGTGAAGTGTTATGCCTTCCCAAGGCGGAGTGATCCGTTACTGTCCTCATCAAGGATAGAAGAAAGCACTACATTCTAAATAAGTTCATGTTCTAAGATAATATATGATATTAGAAAGGCACTTCATACTAGAGAAACAGAGTATACATCATCACCTTGTGCCATGCTGATAAGCACGAGTGGTCATGATTCACCATCTCACACAATCACCATTTGGATCAGCTCTGTGTTCATGTCTCAAGTATGCCATGTGCCCATCCAGATATTCTTCTTCTTCATTCATCCCAAATATTTGTTTTAAACGTAATTGCATTGTGCCTGCTTACAGCAGAGCTACAATATTTGTACCTTTTGGCTGACACATTCAGCTTCTTCTGTTATTTGTTGACTGCGTTACCCTTCCCAGGTGTTTCGTAGGATGTTCCACACTCTCAATGTTGTGGTGTCATCTTCAACCCTCCACTTACAGGAGATGCCCCAGCTGGCCCGTCAATAACAGTAGAACGCATGTCAGTTGCCCCTAAAGGGAAGGCAAGGGCAGACCATGGGAATTCCCCACCATCAAAGAAGGCTTCAATAATTGCACACTCAATACATAGTGCTCTGTTACTGGGCTCATCCAAGGTAAGGTCACATCCTGCACACTGCTGTGTAGTCTCACTTCCATATATTGACCCTTCCACTCACCACAGGCCTTCGGGAGGCCCAGAATAATACAGTCTACAAAATGGACTTTCAGTTCAGACTTTCCAAGTAATGTTTCACTAGCGAAGCAATATTCCATTTTGTAGCCACTGAGATGCTTTTGCCACAAACATATCTGCGGCATGAAGCTGGCAGGCCAGGGACATTCTTCTTCTTTATACACCTTCAAATGTCAACCTGAATATAATTAAAGAAAGCAACAGTTGACTTGAGCTCACTGACATTTCCATAGTTTGTCCTCAAATGAAGCATGTGTAGGCCAAAGATTTTTCTCTGTTCCACATATGTTGTACACTCCTGCAGCAAATGTCATTTTACCAGTTCCACAATTACATACATCGGCATCTGCCATCTTTAGTTTATTGAACAAGTAATATTTCAACATGAAGAAGATGCTTGCAAATTTACAAATTGATGGGAAAGACCATAGACTTGTTAAAAAAACATATTTGAAACAACAAGCTGCCATAAAGATTGATAATTTAGTAGGTCAATATCAGCCTATTAAGAGAGGTGTGCGACAGAGATGTGCAATGACTCCAGATCTTTTTTTTCCTATACAATGAAAATATTTTCAGAAATTTAGAAGATAGAGGAATCACCAGGGGGGACATAATATCAATAACATTAGATATGCGGATGATACAGTATTGATTGCAGACAATGAGCAGGATCTGCAACATGTAGTAGACCAACTAGGGTTAGAAATAATTGTAAGA
Organism: Cepaea nemoralis; assembly: GCA_014155875.1. Taxonomy (NCBI): domain Eukaryota; kingdom Metazoa; phylum Mollusca; class Gastropoda; order Stylommatophora; family Helicidae; genus Cepaea; species Cepaea nemoralis. Next base: position 221,880 of record JACEFZ010017910.1, on the reverse strand, counting down.
AAATACAGATTATGGCCGTCACTTGGAAGAAGGAAATACCACAATGTAATAAACAAGTCAATGGGAATATTCTTAAACAAGTAATTTTTTTTTGGTGCTCACTCGCTTTGAACTCAAGCATAGTCCATACACTCTACTTCTAGTACTGATTTTTGCGTGTGGATTAGCTTTCCCTATGAGCAATGTTCCTCGCCATCAGGTAAACCCACTCCAACTTCAGAGGTACTTGAAATTTACGTCCCCAAGTCAAGGACGACAGGTTAACATTTTAGTCCAACTGGCCGGTGTAGGGGTTAAACCCCTAGCCTCGACATCAGCACACCAGATATTTAAGAACATGAGTTCTTGATCCATTCAGCCATGCTGCCCTGCTCTTAAACAAGTGAATCAGTACAATTATCTCGGAACAGTCATAACATCTGATGGGAGATGTCTTATAGAGATTAGAACAAGAATCGCCATGGTGAAGGTAGCCTTTCACAAGATAAAAAACATACTGACCAATAAAATAAATGTCATTTGCACGAGAAAAAGAGTGTTGAAGTGCTACATAGAACCAGTACTTTTTTATGAATGTGAAGCTTGGACAATGAGCAGACAAGTTGAAAAACATCTGATGGCTGTGGAATGTAGTTTCTGAGTAGACAGCAAAGAAAACCATGGACATAGAGAAAAGCCAATGACCAAGTCCTACAAGAGGCAAATGACAACTGACAACCACAAACCAATTAGAGAAATTAGACATAGACAGTCACATTTCTTGGGCATGTTATGAGAAGAAATAAACTAGAGAACTTGGTGACAACTGGCAAGATTGAGGGGAAAAGAACAAGAGGAAGGCAGAGAAGTAAATATCTGGATGGCTTGACCATATGGCATGGTCAAGACAATAACACTGAGCTGATCCATGACTCTGGTGATCATGTGAGATTGCGAAATATGACCGCCCATGCTTATCGGCATGGAACATGATGATGATGATGATGATACATATTTCAGCCTGTTAAGTCTTGTGCGGAGTGTGAAGATTGATCCTTGTTCATTTTGGTTGAGTTGGTAATGTACATCATCTTTTTGGTGGCCTGGATGCTCCGATTCCCACTTGGTTCTATAAGTGCTTTTTATAAATTTCTTTGCCACATTATATGTTATGTCTATGTCAGACAACGGTATTCGTCCACCCTCTTTTGCGAATCGGTCAGTCTCTTAATTTGCACATATTTTGCAATGTGAAGGGATTCATTGTATTACAACTTGTTAACATTTCTGACATAGTCCATGGAGTGCTCTTAGGTATTCTAATTCTGTTCTGTTTTTGCTCTTCAATATTAAGACGACTGACTTCGTATCTGTGAATATAGCATGTGTTTCTCTTTATTTTCTGCCGTCAAAAACATTTATGCTGCTGTTTTCAAGGCTTCTATCATTGTGTTGAAGTTACTTGAATATTTTCTAGCTCGCAATGACTGTACTGTCTATTCTTCATTTTTTAGATCCAGGAGAATTCCTCCATCCCCATTTTCTATTGATTTTGTTTTAGTTATCCATCTGTATATGCATGGGTCCAAGTGCTATTTGGGTACTGTTCTTTACTGTAGTATAGGGCTGTTTTCCTTCTTTCTGAGTATCCAGATACCTATCTCTCTGCCTTCCCCTTGCTCTTTTCCCATCAATCTTGCCAGCTGTCACTAAGTTTTCCAGTTTATTTCTCCTCATGACATGCCCCAAAATTTAATTTCTATATCTAATTTCTCTAATCAACTTACAGTTTTCATTCATTTCTTGTGGTACTTGCTCATTGGTTTTTCTGTCCATCCATGGAGGGCATGTTACAGCATATTAATTGAGTTTAATCTATGTAACATTTTGAAACAATGATTTCTTCGACTGTTAGTTCCTCACACTCAGACCTTCTATCTGAAAATGTTGATGCCTTGTTTCATTTTGTGGCTAAAATGTCTATAGAGTGGGATAGTTTTTCCCCAAGTCAAACCTCTTCAGTGTAGGTCAGTATGGCTGAGTGGATAAAAACGTGTGTTCATAAACATCCGGTGTGCTGATGCTGAGGTAAGCGGTTCAACCCCTACACTGGTCAGTTGGACTAAAATGTTGACCTCTCATCCTTGACTTGGGGGCGTAAATTACAAGTACTTCTGAAGTCAGAGTTGGTTCGCCTGATGGCACTGTTAACCCTACCAGACCACTGTACCGATTTTTCGGTAATTTCCGAATCTGCTGCTACCTAATATTTGGTATTTTGCCTAGTACATGAAAACAATGCATCACAAACTAAAAATAACCAACCAATAGTGGTCAAACCTCATGGTTAGCCATTGCAAATGTCTTCCCCCATAGGTTTGAATTGACTTTGTGTGGTTTAACGCGAAAAAATTCTGAAAATTTACAATGAAACAAGCGGCTGATGAACCAAGCACTTCAACAAGAAAGCGTAGTAGGTCTAGGCTTTTCATAGTCCAGCAGGTGATCGATACTCTGGTTTATTCAGACTGGATTGGCACACAAAGGTGGAATATTGGTGCTAGGTGAAAGGTAGACCAATTTTCTACAATGTCTCCAAGTTACATCTTATTTTAACCACTTGTTTGCATGTAACTAACATGTTTCTATATATGTTGGTTTTTTCTCTTTAATGCTCAGGAGCTCAGGTATAGAGGACAGTTAGGTTCAGGGCCTCAGGTCTGGTAGGGTTAATAGGGAAAGCAAATCCACACGCAAAATTCAGTCCAGCACTACCAGAAGTAGTGTGTCTAGACTATGCTTGAGTTCAAAGTGAGCGAGCACAAAAAAAACAAACCTCTTTAGTCAGTTATATCATTAAGCTTCACAGCTTCTGTTTCATTTGTTTTCTGTCCTTTCAAGCTACAGTAACACATGCAAAAAGAACAATATTAAATATGAATAAATAACATTTTTAAAAAGAAATGCAGTACTTAAGATTTTACATATTTATCACATAAAACAGTATTATCTTTCTCGCACTGCTTTGCCTCCTCCTCATCCTTCTTCTTCTTCATTACCACCTTCTTCTTCGGGTGGTGGTCATGACGCTAGAATCCTCTCTATCATTTGCTATTTTAATTAATTTGATTATGTTTATAATACTATTTGTTTACCACGTACATCTTTCTTTGTTTTCACTTGCCTTTGTTGTCTAATATATTCTCAAAATGAGACTAATTTCTCTATTTCGTTTCCTCAGTTTATGTCACAGGAAGTAATGGCGTCCAAGATGATAATGACCACATCGCACATCGAGTGCCAGTTGGTCTATAAAAACATGGGACCATCACCACATAAGTCCCACACACTTCATGGACATTACATTTTCTTTCACTTAGTACTTGGTCTTGACATTTCTGGTCACCCATAAGATTCTTAGCATTCTATGAAGGAATTACATCGAAATGGGCTGTAGATTCTTTCTAATCTTGATATTCAGAATCCATGACTCCTTGACATATAGTGGTTTTAGCAGAATGTAACATCACAAGACTCATGTTCTGACTTTCCTAGAGGGGAATTTGTTACATCGAATGTTTTTCATTTTTGATTTGTGTTTGAATACTTTGTTTCAGCTAAAACAGTACTAAATTGAGGTTTCTAGCTACACATTTAATGTCATGTTATTACATTTTTGGAGGAGACTTATTACTACCTATAGAAACTATGTACTCACTGGTAGAAGATTAAGGGTTAGACCAAGAGAAATTATGCCGAATATACAGGGATGGTTGCATGGAGGAATATCAATAGTGAAATTGGTTCTGAACACCAGAGACCAAGATCAGTGGAGATGCTTGAACGTCTATTACGGTTTCCTTGTTGATGATAGTGAGGATGATGATGAAACTATATCTATGTTATTTTATGTCTTTCAACCTATAGTCTTATTTAACATAAAAACTGAACAATAATGTACTACCTTCTTGCGAAGATGGTGTAGTCTGAGGAACTCTTTTTGCCACATAAGTTGGTGTTGATTTACTATGGTATTTTCCTTGTGTTGCTGAGATTTCTTCTCAATTTTTGCCAGCTTCATAGATGTTTTAACAGATCCAAACCTTTTTTCTGATAGTTCTGCCCTCAGACGGTCATAGTCTACAGCTCTGTATTTGTTACTGCCTAAACCATCTGTGACTCGCTGAACAAGACTGTCTGTTGACAAGATTGTTTTATGTTATTATTATTAAAAACATATGTATATTATTGTTTCAAGGAATCCGTCAGGCAGCAAATAAGTCTCACTGTCGTGGATTATATTATAGCTTTTTTTGTTTTTGTCGCTGTTATTGGTGAGTCCTCTGGAAAACTGTGAGTTTTAACTCTTAAGTCCAATGCATTGGAGATCAGGTCACCTGAGCCTGAAAAGGGCTTACATCTATTGGAGTGAGGATGATGTAGAGACTTTCCTTTGGACTCAGTACCAAAGTACCATCTCCACAGTGACTATGTTACAGTGTTGTCCTCCTTCCCTCTCCAAGCTCAGAAACTGGCAGGGTGTGAATGACTAGTACTCAATCAACATACAAACACTGCATACCAATCAACATACAAACACTGTATACCAATCAACATACAAACACTATAGCAATCAATATACAAACACTGTATACCAATCAACATACAAACACTGTATAGCAATCAATATACAAACACTGTATAGCAATCAACATACAAACACTGTATAGCAATCAATATACAAACACTGTATACCAATCAACATACAAACACTTTATAGCAATCAACATACAAACACTGTGTAGCAATCAACATACAAACACTGTGTACCAATCAACATACAAACACTGTATAGCAATCAACATACAAACACTGTGTACCAATCAACATAAAAACACTGTAGAGCAATCAATACACAAACACTGTGTACCAATAAACATACAAACACCATATACCAATCAATATACAAACACTGTGTACCAATCAACATATTCAGATAAAAACCTGTACACCTGCATACAAATACAAAATGTAAAAATCATTATACAACAGTGTCAATGGTAATTGCCATCACTGTGTACATCAGTACTGGAGATATCATTACAGCCAAATGTGGATAATAATCATGAAACTAGAATTCCTATAAGACAGATCTGCTATCAGTTTAATCATCATAGGCATTCATGTTTCTCCACAGACTTCGGTCCTTGGTGTTCTTTATCAATTCTATTGATGATATTCCTACACGCCACCATCTTACGCTATCCAGTATAATTTCTCTCTGTCTACCTCCACCCCTTTTGCTGCTGATCTTTCCACTCATAGCCATGTTTTCCAATGCCTCTCTTTTCATTAAGTGACCAAAGAGCCAGTTAACAGTGTCACTATAAAACATCCTTTATAGAAACCAAAGAAAAAGTTTTAAAACATCCATGCACGCTGTTAACTGATGAAAATGTTATATTTTAAAGTAGACATTACAGCTTTGCTGCACTAACTGACAGGCATGCTAGTGTTGTACATGTTTCCCTACTGCTACAAAATGGTACTTATCCATCATCATCATCATGAGCCATGCTGAAAAGCTTGAGCAGTCATGTTTTGTCATCTCACACGATCACCAGAGTCGTGGATCAGCTCTGTGTATTATTTCAACCATGCCACATGGCCAAGCCATCCAGGTATTTACTTCTCTGCCTTCCCCTTGCTCTCTTTCCCCCAATCTTGCCAGTTGTCACCAAGTTCTCCGATTTATTTCTTTTCATAGCATGTCCAAAGAATTGTGACAGTCTACGTCTAATTTCCAATACTTACTAGCAAACAACTTAAAATGTTCAATTATTACAAATAACTATAGCCAAAATACCTTAGAAATATAAAATATGGTCTTAAAAAGGGTAGCCCATGACAAAATCTATGATTAGGGTTGAAGTTTTAAACTGTCACATATTCTACATATAAACATTAAAATAAGGGACTCTTTCACATGCCTTCAAGTATATTGAGCATAAGGTGCTAGTCCCATATTTTTATAGACTAATCATCACTCCCCGGCTCCATGGCGAAGTAGTTAAGGACATGGTTCATGATCCCGCATACCCGCTTTCAAAACACAGCTGCGTGCGATTTGGCAGCAGACTGTATTGAGCTGGTTTTTTATGAAATGGTAATGGTGCCGGTTGTTCAGAAAGCAATAACAAACTACTAAACGTAAAACTTGCCAAGAAATCACAACAGCAAAGAATGCTGGTGTTGACTGCAACGTCCTGTAAAGGATATGCAACTAACTTGCAATCAGCACTCAATGGGTGTTGATGGGTCATGTGGTCAATATCACACCGGCTGCCTTTACTTCCCAGAACATTTCCTGGTACCCATTTAAACTAGATTGATTCTTGTTTAAATCTGAAGTTATGGGGATTTGAATAAATAATCCCCGAGCGGGTGGGCTGGCAGGCATGCTTGCTAGCCATTTGCTACTACAGCTCCCATTCTATATACTGTATAGAATATATTTCATCAATGTTAAATATAAATAGTGATACCAATTTTGTTTTCACTCGCTTGCTTTGAACTCAAGCATAGCCCATACACACTATTTATAGTAGTGATGGACTGAATTTTGTGTGTGGATTAGCTTCCCCTATTAACAGTGTCCCTTGCCATCAGGCAAACCTACTCCAACTTCAGAGGTACTTGTAATTTACATCCCCAAGTCAAGGATGACAAGTCAACATTTTAGTCCAGCTGTCCGGTGCAGGGGCTGCACCACTTACCTCAGCATGAGCGCAATAAATGTTTAAGAACACGCATTCTTACCCATTCTGCCACACGGACTTGCAGTGATATAAATTATACCAGCAACTATAATAGAAGTGATAAGCAATAGTACATTCAATAATAAAACTTACTGGGAATGTAATTTACATAAAATGTGCAGCTACTTGAAATAAAGTTAACAATCTAGCACTAGACAGTATTATTATTTCTTTAAATGTTACACTACATTTCAGACTGTAAATAGTAAAGCTTGTAAAGCAAATACATTTAATATGAAAAATATACAAAGATTACCCATTTTATCCACTCTAGCTCTTGATATATTATATCTTTTATCCATCACACCATTTCCAAAATAATGCCTGAGGAAGTGAAAAATGAAACAAAATTGCCAGCAAAGTCCAAAACAAATCTTTTTCCCCCTCTAAGTGAACATTACAATGCCTTTAGTAGTAGTTCAGTTCATGAGCTTTCTATCATTTCAATTTCTCTTTCACACTAATTCCTCTCCCACAAATTCTCAACTTCTCCTTATTCAGATGTCAGCCTGAGCATGTTTAAAGAAAGCAGTCATCAAGTTGAAGTTTTTGACATCCCCGTGTAGTTTATACCCGCAATTAGTCATTAGTCGCGGTGGCTAATGACTAATTACAGTATAAACTATATGGAGATGTCAAAAACTTCAACTTCATGACTGCTTTCTTTATGTATATTATTCTGCAATGAAAGCATTGTAGGTCAAGGATGCTTACTCTGCTCATAATTTATCGGAATACTCCTACTGCAATGTTCAGCTATACTTTTATCATTTATAGAGTTACATTCATCAGGAACACCTATTTTATGATTGTTGAACAGATGATAAATCAGAATGACTTCTCTTGTATGGAATCTGAAGATGACTACTTATGTGGAGGTTTGCAGTCCACTTTCTGTAGGCCCTATGCATCTGTCAGAACATTCATAGAGTGAGTTAACAAAATACTGCAGTGAATTTACATTCCTTGCAATAGCAAATTTTGGTGACTACAAATTGAAATAGCATATTTCAGGGGTAGAAAAATACAAAGTGCCCACTCTCCATGGTGTATGAAAATCCATGTTGTCTTAGCCAGGATTTGCAACAAAAACAAAATGCTGGCTCCTGAGAAAGAGGGGTTTGCTCCTGAATTATGTAAGAGATCACAAACAGCAAAAAGAAAATGCTGGGGTTGACTGCAACTGACTGAGTCCTATAAAGGATATGCAACTAACTTTAACCTTAACCCCTGGTGTATTTTGCTATAAAAGAACCCTATACAGAATATCAGAAGCATAGTTGCAAACAACATTATCTACTAGAGTGCAGGAAATATTAACAAAAAGAATACTACTAGACTGCTCAAAATACAACATATCTATCTAGGCAAACCTTCTGGCCTACAGAAACAACAGTGAAAGATAAACTCTATGGACCACTGAGTGAACTAAAAATAAGACATTGAATTTTATACAAGAGACGACATTTCAGAAATAGATAAATTTCAAGCGAGTTTCTAGGCAAGTTTACCTTCAGTAGTTTGCAATTGTTTTCTGAACTACCCACACTCATTCATGCATTCATTCGGTAGCATGTCCTTTGCAGAACCTCGCTCCCATAACAACCTTCTGGAAAACCTCTTGATCATAAGCAAGATGTCCCGCGTCTGATACACCCATCTGGAGATCATCCGCCACATCCTGCATCCATCTTCTCTTTGGCCTTCCTCTTCCTCTCTTCCCAGGCATATACCCCTCCATTATTGTTCTCTCAAACTTTCATGACGTTTCAAGTGACCAAAATATTTCAATTTTCTTTGTTTTATTGTTTTTAATAAAACCCACACTCATACCATTTTATAAAAAACCAAAGCAAGGCAGGCTATTGCCAGATTGCCAGCAGCTGTGTTTTGAACATGGTATGTGGGATTATTACTTGCATTCATAACTACTTTCGCCACAGAGCCGGCGGGAGGTAGGGAATGTGTTATAAATATTATCACTAATATCACAATTGTATGGAAGACATAATAAATAAATAAACACAACCTATTTTCTAAAATAATAAGAGAAACTGTATACTCCAAATATAACTCAGATGGTTTGAATTTTGAATTTTAACACGATTTTAATATTAATGATATAAATACAAACAAAATGTGAAATGGTGTGTCTTTTAGATATATTACATATTACTTCTTCTTCTTCTTCTTCAGCTTTCCGAGCCATTGAGGTTCTTTGCTGCAAATACAATCCGTCTCCATTCGTCTCTCTGGTGGACCTTCTCTTGCCAGTCGTTGATTCCAAGTACTTGTAGGTCTGTATATGTATTATCTCTCCACCGCCTTCTTGGTCTACCTCGGGGTCTATGGTCATCTATTTCCTGAGTGTAAGCGAGTTTTGTTTCCCTTTTATCTTCCATTCTTTCTATATGCCCCAGCCATTGTAGTCTATTAGCCTTCATGATACCAGTGATTAGCGGGGACTTAAACAGATCATAAATGTCTGTGTTACTTCTTCTTTTCCACTCTCCACTTTGTGTATCCCTTATGGGTCCAAAGATGCGTCTTAAAATTTTGTTCTCAAAGGTTTGTAACAAGGCTTCGTCTCCTTTCGTTGTACTCCAGGTTTCAGAGCCATACAGCACAACTGGTCTGATCTGTGTTTTGTATATTGTGATTTTGGTGTTACGAGATTATTACATATCACACAATAAATAATTTAAAATAATACTGTTTTAACTTAGATTTAAGTTCAGTTCAGTTACACATCATAGAGATTAGAGAGACGTTCTTAACTTAACTTATTGAGAAGAATTTCTAAGAAACAATGTTAATTGTTACAAACAAATTAAACAATGAAACATTCGTCATTATTTCTTTAATTATTAAAAATCATACCTTTCCTGTTTTCAAACCATTATTATCTGTGGATATGCCATCACAGTATAACCGAAACAACTGACTTATCTCGGCATTTATGCTAAGATCTCAATAATTTCGCTGTAAATTGAGGGAAACCTGTCATGTTTCTTTTTTACTCGTCATGCAATTCTAACAGCAGCGTCCTCGGTTACAATCATTTCCGGTTGAAACATAACTAAGCTGGAAGTAATGCAGATTTTCTGGTCCACAAATAAATAGTACACAGCACATTGGGTACTCCCATGCATCAGCCATCTCACGGTTTCTGTGAGGGATTCGTTGTAATGCGAGATGAGATGCCTAAGAAGAGCTATCATCTTAACTATCCGAGACCGAGTAAATAATCTGTTATCAGACAGACAGTAGTAGTAGGATTTGTACCGCATACAGTGTGTTGTGGTCTGATTGGTTTATTCATACTAATATAGAAGCAACGTAGTGGGTTAGAACAATCGATGGTAGTTAGTTTATAGATATAGTGGCCTCGTCAGTCAATCAACTCCCACTTTCAAATCAGTTTAAATTCAATTCAACTTTATTTTAAAAAAGGATTACAAATTGGGCTCGCAGGCCCGTCTTACATTCGGCCCTTCCAATTACTCATCTTTCAATCATCAATAGTGCATGATACATTCACATAGGAAAATACATTGTCATATGAATGTTGTAAACATAAAACAACGCATATTACAATGTTATGAGACACATCCCTCACCTACCCACACATCCCCCTCCCACCCACATAACCCCCACCCACACAATCCCCATCCACCCACACACAACCACACCCACACACATCCCCCCACCCACTCAGATCATCATCAAGTGCCATCTATACATTGACAGTCGATTGTAATGATTCTCGTTATGCTGGGAAGCAAAACCCATATTTTGGAGCAAATACATCTCTGAATGGAAGACGTAGCCTATATATATATATATATATATATATATATATATATATATATATATATATATATATATATATATATATATATATATATATATATATATATATATATATATATATTACAGGGACAAGCCACCAGTGCTGGCTTCGATGATTGTAGCTCTTCACAGCTCCTGTTCACTGGGGTGTCATTATTCCATTATCTTTCAATGCGTTGACAACTTTTCCTGCCATAAAAAGATTCTCAGTTTTTCTTTTCTCTGCCTTTTTTTCCGCATAATTTTCATCATTATGTGCCACGACTATTGGCATGAGCGGTCATGGTTCGTCATCTCACACAGTCACCGCAATCTTGATTCAGTTATGTGTTCCTGTCTCGATTACTTATACCATGTCGTTAGCCATACAGGTATTTATCTCATTGTCTTCCTTTGCTCTATTCGCATCAGTTTTGCCAGTTGTCACTAAAGTTTCGCGTCTATGCCTCATAATACCGTGCCCAAATAAGCATGATTGTCTATATCTAATTTCTCTAATATATTCTCTACATATTCTCTAATATATCTAATTTCTCTTTTGAAGTTACAGTTTTCATTTTTTTTAAAGAACTGTCTCTTTCGTTTTTCTGCCCGTACATGACATTCTTTGCATTTTCCCTAGAAACCAAATTTCTACTGCCATTAGATGTTTTTATTCTGTAATCGCGTCTTCCTAGCGTACATGCCTGCTCAGTGGCGAAAGCCTTTACGGACGCTGTTCGTAACTCGGCATACCGCGTTCGAAACACAGCTGCGTTTTTTAAAAATTAAATGCTATGACTGCCGGTCGTTCAGAAAGCAATGGCAAACTACTGGACGTAAACTTGCCCAGAAATCACGAACAGCCAAAAAATGTCGGGGTTGACTGCTACGTCCGTAAAGGATATGCAAATAACTTTAACGTAAATGTTTCACATACATACAACGGTTTTTGTTTTCTTTTAAATTTGTGAGTATAATTTTCAATCTTGCCAAAAGTTACCTTTGCCGTGGCAAGTTAAGTTGAGCAAGAACAGAAATCACGGCACTCTAGACAATGCCATACGCGCTTTGTCCTCATCTTTAACGGCCAGTAATGAGTACTAAAGCTAAAGTACCAGTTGCAGTCGTATTCTGTGTTCGCCTGACTTTTCCTCGGATTATTGTCCAGATTTTGTGGTCACTCACTCCCTGCCGCTGCATTCTCTATAGGCTATGAAAAGACGTTTTCTATTGGCATAGGCTTATTGCCCTGGCGGTTCTTGTTTTAATCTCCACAAAGCATCTTCCATCAGATGTTATGACTGTTGCTTGATAGTTTTACTAATTCACCTGTTTAAGAATGTTCCATTGACTGGGATGGCATATGTTAGTTATATGACTGTCGATTCCATCAGAGATAAACTGGATGTTTCGTGGGGGACTATTGTGTTGACATTCTGGCTGCGGCATTATTCACACTGTATCTGTGCAGGCTGTTGTTTGTCGAGACTCCCTGTCTTTTCCACTTTTCACATTGGGCAGAGGGGAGCGTTTTATGTGATATTCACTGGCACAGGAACGGAGCATAATGGGGACGACCCGTTGCTGTGAAGTTGGAACCGTGACTAACTAACTAACTAACTAACTAACTAACTAACTAACTACCTAACTAACTAACTTAGTATTTATTTCTTCTTGTAGATGGCTATAATTGTTGTTCTTTTTTTTTATTTTTTTAAATTTTAACCCTAGTTACTCACCGTGTACAATAACCAAATCCATTAAATGCTGCAGCAGCTCTTATTCACTGGCAGCAGTCAATATTGCATCATCTGCATATCTTGTAGTCTTTTACTGTTGGCGTTATGACTTCTGTTAGCGATTCATATCTTATACATTTCTCATATTATTTTTGATATGTAAAGCCGTTATACTCGAGGAAGGGGGAATTTTAACTGCGCTTACACATGGTAGAGAATGGGAAACACGACGGTGTGACAATACACCACCACGTGTTAGAGAAGGAGAAACACGACAGTGAGACAATACACCTCCTCGAGGTAGAGAAGGGGAATCAACATGGTAGTGTGACAATACATCTCCTCGAGGTAGAGAAGGGGAAACAACATGATAGTGTGACAATACAACTCCACGTGGTAGAGAAGGGGAAACAACATGATAGTGTGACAATACAACTCCACGTGGTAGAGAATGGGAAACAACATGATAGTGTGACAATACAACTCCACGTGGTAGAGAAGGGGAAACAACATGATAGTGTGATAATACAACTCCACGTGGTAGAGAAGGGGAAACAACATGATAGTGTGACAATACAACTCCTCGAGGTAGAGAAGGGGAAACAACATGGTAGTGTGACAATACAACTCCTCGAGGTAGAGAATGGGAAACAACATGATAGTGTGACAATACAACTCCACGTGGTAGAGAATGGGAAACAACATGATAGTGTGATAATACAACTCCACGTGGTAGAGAAGGGGAAACAACATGATAGTGTGACAATACAACTCCTCGAGGTAGAGAAGGGGAAACAACATGGATAGTGTGACAATACAACTCCTCGAGGTAGAGAATGGGAAACAACATGATAGTGTGACAATACAACTCCACGTGGTAGAGAAGGGGAAACAACATGATAGTGTGACAATACAACTCCACGTGGTAGAGAAGGGGAAACAACATGATAGTGTGACAATACAACTCCACGTGGTAGAGAATGGGAAACAACATGATAGTGTGACAATACAACTCCACGTGGTAGAGAAGGGGAAACAACATGATAGTGTGATAATACAACTCCACGTGGTAGAGAAGGGGAAACAACATGATAGTGTGACAATACAACTCCTCGAGGTAGAGAAGGGGAAACAACATGATAGTGTGATAATACAACTCCACGTGGTAGAGAAGGGGAAACAACATGAGTAGTGTGACAATACAACTCCTCGAGGTAGAGAATGGGAAACAACATGATAGTGTGACAATACAACTCCACGTGGTAGAGAAGGGGAAACAACATGATAGTGTGATAATACAACTACGTAGGGGTAGAGAATGGACACAAACATGGATAGGGTGACAATACAACTCCTAGCGTGGTAGAGAAGGGGAAAACAAGCATGATAGTGTGACAATACAACTCCTCGTGGTAGAGAATGGGAAACAACATGATAGTGTGACAATACAACTACTAGGGGTAGAGAATGGGAAACAACATGATAGTGTGACAATACAACTACTAGGGGTAGAGAAGGGGAAACACATGATAGTGTGACAATACAAACTCCACGTGGTAGAGAAGGGAAACAACATGATAGTGTGACAATACAACTACTAGGTGGTAGAGAAGGGGAAACAACATGATAGTGTGACAATACAACTCCTAGGGGTAGAGAAGGGGAAACAACATGCTAGTGTGACAATACAACTACTAGGGGTAGAGAAGGGGAAACAACATGATAGTGTGACAATACAACTACTAGGGGTAGAGAAGGGGAAACAACATGATAGTGTGACAATACAACTACTAGGGGTTAGAGAAGGGGAAACAACATGGTAGTGTGACAATACAACTACTAGGGGTAGAGAAGGGGAAACAACATGATAGTGTGACAATACAACTACTAGGGGTAGAGAAGGGGAAACAACATGATAGTGTGACAATACAACTACTAGGGGTAGAGAAGGGGAAACAACATGATAGTGTGACAATACAACTACTAGGGGTAGAGAAGGGGAAACAACATGGTAGTGTGACAATACAACTCCACGTGGTAGAGAAGGGGAAACAACATGATAGTGTGACAATACAACTACTAGGGGTAGAGAAGGGGAAACAACATGATAGTGTGACAATACAACTACTAGGGGTAGAGAAGGGGAAACAACATGATAGTGTGACAATACACCTCCTCGAGGTAGAGAATGGGAAACAACATGGTAGTGTGACAATACAACTCCTCGAGGTAGAGAATGGGAAACAACATGATAGTGTGACAATACAACTACTAGGGGTAGAGAAGGGGAAACAACATGATAGTGTGACAATACAACTCCACGTGGTAGAGAATGGGAAACAACATGATAGTGTGACAATACAACTACTAGGGGTAGAGAAGGGGAAACAACATGATAGTGTGACAATACAACTACTAGGGGTAGAGAAGGGGAAACAACATGATAGTGTGACAATACAACTCCACGTGGTAGAGAATGGGAAACAACATGATAGTGTGACAATACAACTCCACGTGGTAGAGAAGGGGAAACAACATGATAGTGTGACAATACAACTACTAGGGTAGAGAATGGGAAACAACATGATAGTGTGACAATACAACTACTAGGGGTAGAGAAGGGGAAACAACATGATAGTGTGACAATACAACTACTAGGGGTAGAGAAGGGGAAACAACATGATAGTGTGACAATACAACTACTAGGGGTAGAGAAGGGGAAACAACATGATAGTGTGACAATACAACTACTAGGGGTAGAGAAGGGGGAAACAACATGATAGTGTGACAATACAACTACTAGGGGTAGAGAAGGGGAAACAACATGATAGTGTGACAATACAACTACTAGGGGTAGAGAAGGGGAAACAACATGATAGTGTGACAATACAACTCCACGTGGTAGAGAAGGGGAAACAACATGATAGTGTGACAATACAACTACTAGGGGTAGAGAAGGGGAAACAACATGATAGTGTGACAATACAACTACTAGGGGTAGAGAATGGGAAACAACATGGTAGTGTGACAATACAACTCCACGTGGTAGAGAATGGGAAACAACATGATAGTGTGACAATACAACTCCACGTGGTAGAGAAGGGGAAACAACATGATAGTGTGACAATACAACTACTAGGGGTAGAGAAGGGGAAACAACATGATAGTGTGACAATACAACTACTAGGGGTAGAGAAGGGGAAACAACATGATAGTGTGACAATACAACTCCACGTGGTAGAGAAGGGGAAACAACATGATAGTGTGATAATACAACTCCACGTGGTAGAGAAGGGGAAACAACATGATAGTGTGACAATACAACTCCACGTGGTAGAGAAGGGGAAACAACATGATAGTGTGACAATACAACTACTAGGGGTAGAGAAGGGGAAACAACATGATAGTGTGACAATACAACTACTAGGGGTAGAGAAGGGGAAACAACATGATAGTGTGACAATACAACTACTAGGGGTAGAGAAGGGGAAACAACATGATAGTGTGACAATACAACTCCACGTGGTAGAGAATGGGAAACACGACGGTGAGACAATATAATTTCACGTGGTAGAGAATAGGAAAATAGATAGATACAGATAGAGAAAAATGAAGCTAGATTGACTAAGTCGGTGGCATGGAGGTATAGCAACAGCAGGGTTGATCGACAACACCAAGGGCCGAGATTTATGGAGATACATGAACGCCCGCGCCAGTTAGCAGGGCACGTGATTATTAAGCTAGGGGGGCGGGGAGATCTTGATATATTACAATCCCTGTCGCTCACCTGTCTTAATTTGTTGATATTGACCCACTTCATTATTAATTAAAAATCTGTTGTTGATTTTTTCTTTTTCAAAATAAGGTTTTCACAAGTCTAAGTTATTTCTTGTCAGTTTAGAGATCTGCAAGCATCTTTATTATGTCCTACCAGTTGTTATATTTTCCAATTTTCTCTTTTCTTAACATTACTACAAAATGTTCACCGATCCTTTCTATCTGTGACTAGCTTCTGAGTTTTTAAATATTCATTTTAACTGCACATGGTAGTTTCAACATTCTTCAGTCAAACCAAATTATGTTTATACAATCATGTCGTCCAGACAATTTTGTTATTGCTTGCTTGCTTGTATTCGTTGGCTTGAGCTCCAACGCGAAGTCCTGTATGTCGGATGAAGGCATCCTGTTGTCCAACATCAGTGTGATGTCATACAGGACCTGAGGTTTGCGTGAGTAGGCCTATCCGTTGTCCCATGTCTGTCTTTATTGGTGTGCAGACTGGTGGTTCCTCGCCGTACAGGCAGACACTTTCCGACTTCGGAGGAATCGGCGATCCTACTGACTTTAGCCAGGACCCCGAAGGGACATGTTGCCCAGGACGCTCGACGAGGACGCGTCAGTAGGTCTTGGTCAGTATATAACCCGGCCCTGGTGCCTTGGAAACACCTCTGCGTCCCAGTTTTGTTAATGATATTGTGCTGTTCATCATTATTGCTGCCATTTCTTTCAATAGATTTAGTTTTTCAATAGGTGAATGCAATTATTTACTAGTTTACTTTGCAATGTTGATCCCCTATGTTGGAATGTTTGTTCTGTGGTAAGTTGTTTAATATTTCCTTGCAGTCCTCTATGGCTGTCCATCTTTAACATGTTTTATATTGTCATAGACTTATTGCATTGGGTCATATAGTCAGTTAATGATGTCCAGTAAAGTTCATATATTCTGGTACTGTAGTAAATAATGTTTTATATTATTATTGTATTCTATTTCTGTCATTCGGTATTTTACATATGTACAGATGATGTTGGTTTATACAGTCACAATGGAAACAATATGTTTCCAGAATTTTCCTATTCTCGTTTTCGGGCTGCAACAAAAAATATATGTTTTGTGTCAGAGCGTGATGACATGAATAGGACAATTCTTGAATTGCTGCTTTCTTCTTCCTCTGTCCTTCATCGCTCACTGCAAATGGTTCTTGGTCAACTCAGTCTAAGCTCCTTGTAGACTTGCTTTTGATTGGATAGATTTTGCAGTTAAAGTTTTCTATAGCATGAGTAGCCAGTCTTACTTCAACCCTCCTGTGTTGCTTCTTATGACATGTATGGTTTGTTACAGCATTACTAATCTTTGCCCCACTTATTAACCCGGATAACACATGGATGATATGGCAGTACTGATTTTACTTTAAATATTCAAAGTTTGATTCTATTTTTATTTACTTTTGACTTCCACAATTTTCCTAGTGCTATGAAAGGTCCTCTTGCCTTTTGTTTTCTTATTTTAAAATCTCTATCTGTTCCCCTATCTTTATCTACATTGCTACCGAAATAGGTGTATGATTCCACCTCCTGAAGTGAGGTTTCACTAAGAAGATCGGCTTATCATTTGCTTGACTGGTTCTATGAATTTTTAGGTCTAATTATTGTGATCTCCCATTAAATGTGTTTAGTTTATCTTGCATCTTATTTTGTGTGTGGAATTGGAACAAAAGCAATATGATCAACAAAGCCTAGATCCTCAAGCTGCTCTGTCAGAGCCCATTACTTTCATTTCTGGGGGGATTAAAAAGCAGAGATTATTTCTTCCACATCTGCAGAAAGTGCTGTTGTAACAGCCATATACAATTACAGACACCCGCGGAAAAATATTTTCTATTTTATTTTTACAGGCAAACGTCTTCATCCTAATGTGCACTAAGACCTCCATGTTAAGGTCTCTAATATAATCAGGTTCTTGAGATCCCACAGTTATTGGTGGCATGAAACAGGAAACATATATTTACTGTTTTTCCAGTTTTGGCCAAGTTAGGTTGAGCACGAGGGTTATAATGCAGTCTATGAACAATTACCTGTTGCATACGGAAACACAGATAACCATTTACGGCTGTAGCTGGTGGAATCAGGGGTCCACTTTGACACTAGCAAACAGGAATCTGGCAGTGGACAGAGCAGACGTGTATGTAACCAACTAGCTACTGGAACTAGAAATATCCATATTGTGATACGCATTCTGAGAGAAGTGGAACACATATAGGCATGCTCTGAATGCTGTGACATGGTTGCTGGATGACACATTTTGATAAAATTCTATTTCCAGCTTGTCATGCCAGATGAGGTCAAGTCAGATCTTAACTTGATCTCTTTTCTTAAATTGTCATCTTTCTTGGAAAGAATATCTATCCGAGCAAAAGATTAAATAGAATAACATAATCACATAAATGAAAACAACTTAATCAAAAAGTCTGACACCCATATCACATATAAATATTTTAATATATGTACACGGTATGTAATAAAAGTACCACAAATATACATCACAGTAGTTAAGACAGACATTATTCTTGGAAGATGAGTAGGGGTCGCCAAACAGAAAAGTTAATACAGAACATTAAAGACACCATGGGCATTACAATAGCAGGCATATTGGTGTAATCATTAGTGGGTTTATGCTGATTTTTAAAAAAACAAAATTATTTTTTTTGGGGGGGGGGGGGGAGATGCTAGCTGACTTTGAACTCAAGTGTAGTCCATACACACAACTTCTAGTAGTACTGGACTGAATTCTGCATGTGGATTATCTTTCCCTATTACCAATGCCCCTTGCCATCAGGCGAACTTACTCCGACTTCAGAGGTACTTGTAATTTACGCCCCCAAGTCAAAGAGAAGAAGTCAATATTTTAGTCAAACTGTCCGGTGTAGGAGTTGAACACCTTACCTCGGCATCAGCACCTGTGCGCATTCTTATCTATTCGGCCATGCTGACCTCTTGGTTTATGCTGATTCGTTCATGAGCATGGTCAGACGACGGTTCTACACCTACATTCATCATCCGTGAAGAGAGGAACAAGACTGGCCACCTATTTCTCCAGGCATTCAGGCCTGCAACATGTGATAGTTCTAATAGATGTGACAGGTTGTGACGAGAGTGGCAGGTTGTGATGAGAGCGGCAGGTTGTGATGAAATTGGCAGGTTGTAATGAGAGTGGCAGGTTGTGATGAGAGTGGCAGGTTGTAATGAGAGTGACAGTTTGTGATGAGAGTGGCAGGTTGTGACGTGAGTGGCAGGTTGTGACGAGAGTGGCATCTACAAAGAACTTGCTACATCATGTCATCATCATCATCATGTGCCCTGCCCAAATGACGTCGGCATTCATGAATCTCCACACATCTTGGTCCTTGGTATATTGGATAGGCATTTAAGATATTCCTCCAAAGTCCCGTCTTAGGCCATTCTAAGTGCCATCACTCACAACTAAATTAAGAAGCTTGAAATTATATTTCTGCCGGATCTGGAGGTAGTGGATCTGGAGGTAGTGGACGACATGCCTAGCCTCCCTGGGTACAGTTATATAGTAAAAGGTCCCATATGCATGTTGCAAATGTTAAGATCCCTCAGAAGTTGCAAATTGTATAAAAAATAGGCTGTTACTGGCTTCTTTTATTTTTGTTGCATATCCTTTATACAGGACATTGCAGTCAACACCAGCATTTCTGCCGCGGTGATCTCTTGGCAAGTTTATGTTCAGTAGTTTGCCATTGCTTTCTGAATGACTAGCACCGATAATGCAAAATCTACGCAACCCGGTCTGCTGCCAAATCGCGCGCATCTGTGTTTCGAACGTTGGTATACGGGATTACAAACCGCGTCCATATAAGCCTTCACCATGGAGACCGGCTGTTACTGGCAGCTGCCCACATATTATTGTTTTTTAAATTATAAAAGCTGCCTACAATAGAATATGTATAACAAGTAGATTGCTTGTATGAGTGTATCAAATAAGGGGAAATCACCACATTTATTTTCTAACAATAAGTTTATGGGCAGTCACAAACTAAATTTATGATGGAGTGGTATGTTCAATAAATTTATACAAGTGTTTTGGACTGAATCTGACACAAAATAGAGAACGCTCACTAAGGTAATATGGTAGCATTCAGTGGTAGATTGAACAATTGTAACCAGTGAGTTCTCAAAACCACTCATAATGGTCCTTATCAAGGGTATCACACTATCCAGTGCCGCCCACCGGGCGCTGGAACGCAAATTATTCCTCCCCACGATGCTTGACAGCAGAAGTGGAAGATGATGGTGATGATGATGATGATGATGATCAAGGGTATCACCATCGTCAAGTGCCACTTTCACAGCGAAGGTTGGCAGAAATAGATCTCCACCAGTACTCATCTGAGTCTTTGTTGTATATTCTGCTAGGCTGTAACCAAACCATATCTTGATGTTGTCTGTCCATTTATATCTATAACAATCTCCAGCTCCATTATGGTTTTCAGTTGATAGTATGACATTTGATAAGGCTATCAATGAAATGTATTTTCATGCTGACAAGTTTAACCAATTATAACATACAAAAACTGTCATGTGACCTGTTTAATAACTAAATAACATAAATGAGTTTTAAGAACAAAGTTACACTGAAACATCATGAACAGGTCTACTTTAAACATCTTCTACTTCAACTTCACATGTCTAAGCCATTGAATGCCAGCATTGACTGACATCTGTTGTAATACTTCACATTGTTATGCAATTATCATCATCAAGTGCCTTGAAAATTGATGTGGGTGATCATGTCTTTTCACAGCTCTCATTCTCTAGCACTGTCAATTCATTTGCTGATATCTGTCCCTGCCTTACTGCAAGAAAAAAAAACCATCTTCCTGCAATGCATACACTTGTGTAGCTTGAAGTAGGTTAAACACCTGTAAACACCAATAGCATCATAATCCATTAGCTTGCACTGTGCAGATCTTCATCCCCATAACAGTCATTCCAAACATCTCTCTGTCATAAGCCAGATGTCCTACTTCTGTTGCTGCCATTTGTCAATTAATCTATCACATCTAGAAACCATCTATACTGTGGTCTTCCACCTCTCTGTTACACTTCCCTCCATAATTATCTTTTTTAGGTTTCATGTTTTTTTATATGTCCAGAATATTTTTTTTTTCATTTTTGTTTGTTTTAATAACCAATATTCTTCAATATTAAGTTTTTGTTGGATAGATCTTTTTTTCTCCTTTCCACCCATTAAATTTGTAATACTCTATTGCAATGTTTATATTCAAAGGGTTTATTAGTATACTGTTACTAGAGGATCTGGCTGACACACTAAAGACTCAGAGGAAAGGCCAGACAGGACACATAATCAGACTGCTTCTGGTACCATTAGTATTGGGATTCTTCGCTGGCTGTTAAAGATGAGGATGGAGCACGTATGGGAATGTCCCAAGTGCTACGACATTGTTTCTTGACTCAACTCACTCAACTAGTTTATAGTTCTAAAATAAAGTATACTTAATTATAATAGCACAAAGGTTGAAAAGTGGCTTTCAGAGAAATAATTT
The DNA here is from genome assembly GCA_014155875.1 of Cepaea nemoralis. NCBI lineage: Eukaryota > Metazoa > Mollusca > Gastropoda > Stylommatophora > Helicidae > Cepaea > Cepaea nemoralis. Next base: position 200,142 of record JACEFZ010017910.1, on the reverse strand, counting down.
GAAAGCTGCAGGAATTATATGATTAACATCTGGCTAAGATATAAGTCTTTAACAAATACACTGGAAAATTCTCTCTCACAGATACAAGTCATTAACAAATACTCTGGAATATGCTCTCTCTAAGACATGTCATTAACAAATACACCGGAAAATGCTCTCTCTAAGATACAAGTTGTTAACAAATACACTGGAAAATGCTCTCACTAAGATATACATTGTTAACAAATATACTGGGAAATGCTTTCCCTAAGATATAAGTTGTTAACAAATACACTGGAAAATGATCTCACTAAGATATACATTGTCAACAAATATACTGGAAAATGCTTTCCCTAAGATATAAGTTGTTAACAAATACACTGGAAAATGCTCTCTCAGCTCAACCGTGTGCCCTGCATATAATTCCAATTTCATATTTCATAATCACAAAGGCCCTGGATACTCAAACACAGCAGCTGCTCCCATCCCAGTCCCCATACACATGGAAGTCACACCATAAGATCTGAAATTAACCAAATAGAAATGTGTGAACAAATAACGTTCAGTGACATAAACAGATAAATTTAGAAAAACTATGAATATTTAGGGGTAATTTACTGGAGTATAAAGAAGTAGAAATAACATACATGCAAAATGAACAATGTATGTATAGTCATGGAAGTGATGGATGTTATCTTCATTTTAATGTCAATTTCTTGAGGTCAGCATGGCCGAGTGGATAAGAACGCATATTTTTAAACATCCTGTATACTGATGCCAAGGTAAGGAGTTCAACTTCTACACGGGACAGTTGGACTGAAATGTTGATCTCTTGTCCTTGACTTGGGGACGTAAGTTACAAGTACCTCTAAAGTCAGAGTGGGTTTGCATGATGGCGAGGGACAATGTTCATAGGGAAAGCTAATCCACATGCAAAATTCAGTCCAGCACTACTGGAAGTAGTGTGTATGGACTACGTTTTGAGTTCAAGGTGGGCGAGCACAACAAAAAACCAAAACAATTCAATTTCTGGAAACTACAAGTGAGAGGAGGATAAGAAGAGGATATCAACTGAGAAGTGCAGAATTTGAATTGGACACTAATATTTAAAAACTAAAAGTATGATAATTCACATTGAAAATGAGATGCTAACACATGTTTATATGTTCAAATCCCCATCAATATTGACCATATCCCCCCACTGAGTGTAGACTGGTCTATAACATGGGCTAGCATCTTGTATATGAAGGGTCCTTTACTTTTTAACTCCCTTTATTACCAAAGGACATTCAATTCTTTTTTTCCCCACCAGATAAAGCAGTATGTGCCATTACCCACTCTATCCTATTTGTTACATAAAATGTTTCTGTCCTAGTTATTACTTTATCTTCCATGGTTATAAATCTACCTCTTGTCATTCAGAATAATTATCTTGTTAAAACATTTGTTTAAACAGAAAGAGTTAAAGCCTAATGTGGATATGGCAATAGGTCTATATTTTTAAGATGGGATGGCATATAGAGGCAATAGGGTTAGTTGCATGCTCATTACATTCACTTTCCTAATGTGACCATAATATGATGCTGGGTTGACTTCAGAGCAAAGATGAGGTATATTAAATAAACAAGGTAAAGTCTATACCTTTAAATGTCGAAATAAAATGCACATCGACTATTTTTTATCACCCAGGAAGATTAATTTAGTTAACATATGCTGGGAAAATGTCAGATTCACGTCGGTCGGAAGGCATAAAGATCACAGCTCTGCAGTAAATAGGCATAATGCATTATGTCTACCAGATGCTGACAAGACACTGATGCTTGCCCAACTCCACGAACTGGGAGTGAAGCCTGGTAATGCATGTTGATGCAATCTTTGAGGTCGAAAGAGGAGATATCATAACCAACTCCTCATTAGAACAAAGAGCAGAGATACTTTGGGATGGCACAGCATTGGAGGCATGGGAATTCCCAATGTGCAATGACATCTTGTGATATAATATTACTTCACATTATTTTGATATCATTAGCTATGGATGGATTTTAAAATTTTACCCAGCAATCTTGAATTAACATTGACTGATATGTTAAGCTTGATGTATTTTACCTTTGACCCCTTCGCTTTAGCTCATGCAGCAAAGTTCCAATCTGTCGAGCTCCTGTACATCCCAATGGATGACCCAGCGCAATTGCACCTCCTTTGGGATTTACACATTCTATAGGGATGCCTAATTTTTTCACACAGTAAACTGCTTGGCTAGCAAATGCTTCATTTATTTCAAAGATGTCAATATCGTCCACAGTAAGCCCTGAGGATGCATTACAATACTGAGAGTGATTCAGTGCTGAATGTGTACACATGAAACAACATATGCACAAGAAAAATGATGAAACAAAAGCATTACAAGGTGTCACAATGCGAAGACTGTGGTTTACACTATTGAAAAAAATACATGATATTGTGTGTTGTGAGGAAAATGGCATGAAGATATTCACAGGAAACAGTCTACTAAGCAGCAAATGTATACAAACAATTGGTTGGAGTTTTAGCCTCGCTCTCTGAGTTTATCAGTTCAAATCTCAGCACAGGCTGGAAATATTTAGAAGGAAAACAGGTTACTAATGATATCATCTGTCCCACTAGTCTTTTAGATGGTAACATTTGAGACCTAGCCTTTTTGGATAAGAATGAGAAACAAACCTAGCCTTATTGGATAAGGATGACAAACAAACCTAGCCTTATTGGATTTTAAAATTTAGTTGCATGTCCTTCCCATGGCATAGCAGTCAACCCCAGCATTTTTGCTGTTCGTGATTCCTGCACAAGATTTATGCTCAGTAGTTTGCCATTGCTTTCTGAACGACCTGCACCTATACCTTTTTCTAAAAAAACCAGCACCGCTGTGTTTCAAACCTGGGTATATGGGATTACGAATCGCATCCGTAACTTCTTTGCCATGGAGAACGGCATTAATGGATAAGGATGACAAATAAACCTAGCCTTATTGGGTAACTCGCAAATAAGACAAGAGACTAAGCAAGATACAGTATCAAATTTCATAAGAAGACGCCGTTGGAACTACATCGGCCATGTACTCAGAATGGACAAGACAAGACTCCCCTACCAAGCCCTCATTAGGTCAACGGTAGGGAAAAGAAAACGGGGGAAGAAAAGAGAGACCCTGCGTCTAGAACCATCATTAGAGAAGGCTCATTCAACGGCCAAGTAAATATCCAAGAATCTTACAACAGGTAGCAGCGAACCGCCAGGCATGGAGAGACAGGACTTCTGCCCTATGCGCCGCCTTAGGCTCAAGAGGAAAGACTAACTAACTAACTATTGGGTAATGATGACAAATAAACCTAGCCTTATTGGATAAAGATGACAAATAAACTTAGCCTTACTGGATAAGGATGACAAATAAACCTAGCCTTATTGGGTAATGATGACAAATAAACTTAGTTTTACTGGATAAGGATGACAAATAAACCTAGCCTTACTGGGTAATGATGACAAATAAACCTAGCGTTACTGTGTAAGGATGACAAATAAACCTAGCCTTACTGGGTAATATGACAAATAAACCTAGCCTTATTGGATAAGGAGGACAAATAAACCTAGCGTTACTGGGTAAGGATGACAAATAAACCTAGCCTTACTGGGTATGATGACAAATACACCTAGCCTTATTGGGTAATGATGACAAATAAACCTAGCCTTATTGGATAAGGATGACAAATAAACCTAGCCTTACTGGGTAATGATGACAAATAAACCTAGCCTTATTGGGTAATGATGACAAATAACCCCTAGCCTTATTGGATAAGGATGACAAATAAAACCTAGCCTTATTGGGGAAAGATGACCAAAAAAAAACCCAGCCTTATTGGGTAAGGATGACAAATAAAACCTAAGCCACTGGGGTTTTAAAGATGACAATAAACCTAGCCTTTGGTAAAGATGACAAAAAAACCCAGCCTTAGGGGGTAATGATGACAAATAAACCTAGCCCTTTTTGGGTAAGGGACAAATAAACTTAGCCTACTGGGTAAATGAGACAAAAAAACTTAGCCTTTCTGGGTAATAATGACAAATAACCTAGCCTTATTAGGTAATGATGACAAATAACCCTTTGCCTTACTGGGAATGATGACAAATAAACCTAGCTTATTGGATAAAGGGGGACAAATAAAACCCAGCTTACTGGGTAAGGATGACAAATAAACTAGCCTTACTGGGGATGATGAAAATAAACTTAGCCTTACTGGGTAATGATAACAAATAAACCTAGCCTTATTGGATAATGATGACAAATAAATCTAGCCTTACTGGGTAATGATGACAAATAAACCTAGCCTTATTGGATAAGGATGACAAATAAACTAGCCTTATTGGATAAGGATGACAAAAAAACCTAGCCTTTTTGGGTAAGGATACAAATAAATTTAAAGTTTACGGGAAATGATAACAAAAAAAACCTAGCCTTATTGGGTAATGAAAACCCAAAATAAACCTGCCTTATTGGAAAAAGGATGACAAAATAAACCTAGTCTTCTGGGTAATGATGACAAAAAAACCTAGCCTTTTTTGGGATAATGATGAAAAAAAAACCTACCCTTTAAATTGGGATAAGGATGACAAATAAACCTAGCCTTATTGGGTAATGATGACAAAAAGTTAATTATTTAGTTAGTCGCGGTTCCAACTTCACGCAACGGGCCCGTCCCCATTTATTTTTCCGTTCCTGTGCCAGTGAATTTTTCACAAAAAAATGCTCCCCACGGGCCCAATTGAAAAGGGGAAAAAAAGACAGGAGTCCGAAAAACAACACCCCTGACAGTACACTGTCCCATAATACTCTGCCAAAATGTCAACACAATAGTCCCCCAAAGAAACACCCAGTTCATCTCTGAGGGAAATCGGCAGTCTTTTTCCCATCTGGATGTTTCCTAGATTTTTCTCCACCCCGTCCACGAAAATACAGTTCATCTCGTGGAAAGGCAGCCCAACCCAGAAGCCCAGACCCACGCATTTCTGCATAAGGAAAAAAACCTGGCCCAACTCGGGGACATGCCAGACCCATCGCTCTGAACATGCAGCCCAACGTTAAAAAAAAAAAAACCGGGCAGATTCAAAAGCTTTTTCACACGAAACTCACGCTCACAGTGTCGCCCCACGCACTCATTTCAGTAGCGGGCAAAGGAACCATCAACCCTCCTTAGCCCGCCTCTTACGACATGCGGGGTAGGTTTAAAGTGTTCTATTTTTTTGCTCCCCTTTTAAATGGGCCCCCCGGCAACACACGGGACCCGGCTCCCATACCAGCCGTTAAAACTACAACCCAACATGGTCTCCCTGCAAAAAATCGGTTGCAGCTGACTTAAAACGCCGGGTTCCCCGATGACAAAAAAACCCTAGCCTTATTGGATAAGGATGAAAAATAAACCTACCCTTACTGGGAAATATGACAAATAAAACCTAGCCTTATTGGGTAATGATGACAAAAAAACCCCTAGCCTTATTGGAAAAGGATGACAAAAAACCCTAGCCTTTTGGGTAATGATGACAAAAAAACCTACCCCTTTTTGGAAAAGGATGAAAAATAAACCTAGCCTTACTGGGAAATAAATTACAAATAAACCTACCCTTTTGGGTTTAATGATGACAAAAAAAACCTAGCCTTTTTGGGGAAAATGATGAAAAAAACCCAAAAGCCTTTTTGGGTAAGGAGGGCCAAAAAAAACCTACCTTACTGGGAAAATGATGACAAATAAAAACCTAGCCTTTTTGGGGTTTTTAATGATGAAAAATACACCTAGCCTTATTGGATAAGGTTTTGACAAAAAAAACCTTTAGCGTTTTTGGGGTAATGATGAAAAAATAAACTTAGCCTTTGGTTTTTTAAAAAAAAAAATTGTTTTTGGGGCCGTTACCCCTTAGGGGACGTTGCAGTCAACCCACCCTTTTTCAGCTGCTGTTTGATGTTCTAGGAAAGTTCAGTAGTTTGCCATTGCTTTTTGTTTTTTTTTGCCCGGGGCCCCATACCAGAAACGTTTTAAATAAAACGCAACTGGTCTGCTGCACAAAATCGGGTCGCACCCTGAGCTTAAAACGCCGGGTCCCCGGGTTTAGGGAAAACCGGGTTTCCCCAACCTATGATAAGGATGACAAAAAAACCTAGCCTTTTTTGGGTAAGATGACAAAAAAACCTAGCCTTATTGGGTAAGGATGACAAAAAAACCAAAACCCTTTTTGGGATAAGGATGAAAAAAAAACCTAGCCTTTTTGGATAAGGATGACAAATAAACTTAGCTTTAGGGGTGAGGATGACACATAAACCTAGTCTTATTGGGTAATAATGACAAATAAACCTAGCCTTATTGGACAAGGATGAGAAATAAACCTAGCCTTATTGGATAAGGATGACAAATAAACCTAGCCTTACTGGACAAGGATGAGAAATAAACCTAGCCTTAATGGATAAGGATGACAAATAAACCTAGCCTTATTGGGTAATAATGACAAATAAACCTAGCCTTATTGGATAAGGATGACAAATAAACCAAGCCTTATTGGGTAATAATGACAAATAAACCTAGCCTTATTGGATAAGGATGAGAAATAAACCTAGCCTTATTGGATAAGGATGACAAATAAACTTAGCTTTACTGGATGAGGATGACACATAAACCTAGTCTTATTGGGTAATAATGACAAATAAACCTAGCCTTATTGGACAAGGATGAGAAATAAACCTAGCCTTATTGGATAAGGATGACAAATAAACCAAGCCTTACTGGACAAGGATGAGAAATAAACCCAGCCTTAATGGATAAGGATGACAAATAAACCTAGCCTTATTGGGTAATATGACAAATAAACCTAGCCTTATTGGGTAATGATGACAAATAAACCTAGCCTTATTGGGTAATAATGACAAATAAACCTAGCCTTATTAGATGAAGATGACAAATAAACCTAGCCTTATTGGACAAGGATGAGAAATAAACCTAGCCTTATTGGTTAAGAGTGAAAAACAAAGCCCTGTGGTGCAAGTTGCACTCATTAAAAATTCCATAGCAGTTGTAGAACTATAGCAGGCTGTAAAGCCACTGCCCTGGCACAAATGTTAAGAAAGATGGAGCCCATTTGTTTGGATTGAATCTTGTCCAGAGGAAGTAAACGTTTCACAAATGCACGCTGAAGCCAGACACACCCTCTGGGTTAGCTAGTGACATGCATAACAAAGGTGTGACATGCTCCTCTTGACAAAGGAACAAGGAAGAAGAATTAATTAATCATGATACCTAAGTGAATATTTCTTAAAACAATGTAGCTTTGGTGATCTTTCTCCTGTTTGCTGAGGTCTCCTTTCTCTGTGGTTTGAGCTTATAGCTGCATATGTTTGCATGATACTCCCAACATTGGACATGTGAGGTATTTCAGTGGGATTAGCAGTTCCATCTGCAAGGCTGCCCCAATATACTGACAAGCAGCAGCATTTGGCACATGACTGCAAATTAATTCAGGAGAATGCTGACTTATATCATTGCTGACACACCATATCTGGTTCGGTGTAGAAAGGTAACAGTGCCTGGGGTTTCTTGGCAAAGGCTAATGGTTGACGTTTGGTGCAGGAGAGCCTGGCATATGATGCCACAACATTTAGCTTAAGAATGGAGGTGGAGGCAGTCAGTGCAGCTTTCCGCTGGATGGAGAATACGATACACACACACATCATGATTGTAACTGACTCAGAAAGCATGCTGAGTAGGGTGAGGACTGGCAAGCTTTGTGCCGAGTGGCTTGCTTCGCTTCGGAAGTCACGGGTGCAAGCATCGTCTGGATATTTTCTCCGGGGCATGCTAGTGTGTTGGGGAATGAACAGGCAGACAGATTGGCTGGCTCTGCAAAACATGGTGGAGTATTGATGCATGATAAGGCAGACGTGGTTGCAGCCTTGTGGGAGCACATGTACACCTCGGAGGAGCAAATGGATCACCATGGTCTTGGTAAGAATGCGACAGCGTGGAGTGACGAGGGGATCTGGCCGATGCTCGACACTTAGAGGAAAGGCGAGACGCACATATAATCAGATTGCTACTGGTACTATTGGGGTTGGAACTCTTCGCTGGCTTCTGAGGATGGGGACGGAGCGCTTATGGGAATGCCCCGAATGCTGTGATGTCGGTTCCTAAATCAATCAATCAATCTGGAGGTCATTCCTCAATCATTTGACATGCCTGGTTGGTGAGGTATCCACCTCCCCCAGGAGAAGTATTCTGAGATAAATGTTAGGATGTTTAAAAAGCATACAGTTTCTAAAGTATTACACTAAGAAATATCTGTTATCTGTTGGGGTATCATCCTTGCACTCTGGATAAGTCCATAGGTGCTCAGATCCTCTCCCCAACATGTGCATCAGCATCAAGTGGCTAATAGTGTCAGTTATGTGTTGGTTGATGAGGTCCTTTGTTCTCCCAATATGCCTCTTGTGTTTGGCCATACCAATTCTTACACCCTAGTCTCTCATTCTGGACAATGGTGTGGATTCAACTAAGATATATTTATACAGCAATGTTATGAGTGACTCAACATATTTTGGAATGTTTGGAACACAGATATAAATTCTGGGATGTTATAACATAAACTTTTGGATTCTAGATGAGATAAACTGTGATAAGACACACAAAACAACGAATAAATAAAAGCAATGTCTTACCTGCTTTTTCTAAAGCAATTGGAATTGCAACAGCTGGTCCAATGCCCATAACATCTGGTGGACAACCTTTAACGGCAAATGAACGCAGGATACCTAAGATTGGGAGACCTCTACGCTGTGCCTCACCACGAGTCATCAATAGCACAGCTGCAGCACCATCACTCACCTGGCTTGCATTACCTTCAGAAAAATGTCTTGGATAAGCTATGTTTTTATAATGCTTCCTATCATTTTTATTTTAATCAAAATCTGTCCTGATTATCATTCCTGCATGCAGAATAAATAAAGAAAGAAACCACAGCATTCACAGACCTAGAGGGTGTTTGTAAAGTCTCACTATACTTTGTGTGTAGAACAGCTGTTTGTTGGAGAGTATGTTTTCTGTCTTGCAAATGGAAAGCATACTCTCCAAAAAAACAGATGTTCTACATACAAAATTTAGTGAGACTTTACAAACACCCTGTAGAAGCTAAGACATTAAAAATTTGGAAGTCTGAGCATACAGATTCTGTGCATGTAAGGCTGAACTTACGCCCGTGTGTTGCCGGGGCCCATACGGGGGAGCAAAGAATAGTAACACTGTTGCCTACCATGCACGTCGTAAGAGGCGACTAAGGAGGATTTGGTTACGTCGCCCTGCTACTGAGTGAGTGCGTGGCGTGACACTGTGAGCTGTGAGTTTCGCGTGGAATGCTTTTACATCTGTCCGCGGTTGTTTGTAGCGTGAACTGCATGTTTGGAATGATGGCGGCCGGCTGTTGCTGGATTGACTGGTTTGCTTTTTCGGCTCACGAGTGCATTTTTCATGAGACTCCTGGGAGTCATCGCTTTTACATCTGTCCGCGGTTGTTTGTAGCGTGAACTGCATGTTTGGAATGATGGCGGCCGGCTGTTGCTGGATTGACTGGTTTGCTTTTTCGGCTCACGAGTGCATTTTTCATGAGACTCCTGGGAGTCATCGCTGGAGCTACGGAGTTCGTGCATTGTGCGGCACTTTCAGCGGATCATCCAGCGGAAAGAGACTGAGCCATATGGGATAAAACCTGGGTCAATGAAGTCTTTCTGGTGACTGCCATTTCCATTGACAATGAACTGTATTTTTCATGGAGGACTTTTGTGCTGGCATTCTGGCGTTATGCACAGTGTACCTGTGTGGGCTGTTGGCAAGCAGATACTCCTGTCTATTCCATTGTTCACATTGGGTAGTGAGGAGCATTTTGTGTGATATTCACTGGCACAGGAACGGAGCAATATGGGGACCACCGGTTGCCATGAAGTTGAAACCACGACTAACTAACTAACTAAGGCTGAACTAATCACTGTTCTGATTGTCACACTGTGGTTTACAGAAGGGGGTAATAGCAGTCACAAAAAAAAGATGTCCTCCTGAATGTAATATGATAGTAAATGAAACATTTCTAAAGCAGGTTAATGACTTCAGATATCTGGGCATCTTGATAATGGCAGATGGAAGCTGTATTAATGAGGGAAAATGTAGAACAGCTCAAGCAAAAGCAGTAATCCACATGATTAAGAATATTATGTTCAACATATCTTTGTGAATGAATGTGTGAAAGAGAGTTATTGGGGGTTATATAGAGCCAATTTTCATGTGTGAAATAGAGTCATGGTCAATTAATAGATGAGTGAGAAATTACTTGGAAGCTGCTGAGATGTGGTTCTATAGATAAATGCTTGAGAACACCTTGAACCGGCCAAAAAAATGTTTTGAAATAAATAGCAACTTACGAAAATAACTGGTGGATCATATCAGAAGCAATACAATTTCTTCAAGCATTTCTAGAGAATGGGCAAACTGGAAGATGCCGCTACAACCGGAAGATTGTAGAGGAAGTGAAGCAGGGAAGACCTAGAGAAGAGCTGCTGGACAGCTGGACATCATGGCATGGAGAAACATCTACATCAGAAATTAATGGCAACAGACGTGAGAGAAGTCTGTGAACAAACATAGCCACTAACATACAGTATGGACTATAAGAGGAAGAAGACAGAGAAGACAGTCAGTCAGTTATCAGTCAGTTATCAGTTGGGGTATCTTCGTTGCACTCCGGACATGTCCATAGGTGCTCAGATCCGCCCCCCTAGCATATGCATCAGCGTCCGTGGCTAATAGTGTGGTTGACGAGGCGTCTTTGTTTCTCACGATAAGAGCAGAGAAAGAATACATTGTTATTGTATTTATATCTTGTTTTTACAAAAAATCTAAATATTATAAAGTGATTATCTCTGAAAATCTCACGTTTAGAAAAAAAGAAATAAAAACTATTGGAAAAGCATTAAGATACTTTCTATTCACATTATTCTTATATAACGAACTTTAAATAATTCTGTGATGGATTCCTAATGAGGCATAATGTGCACATGAATACTCACTACAACCTCTCACAGTCTCTCATGTCCAAGTCTACCTCACTATACAAGAAGTGGACCCTATTCTCCCCAGTAATCCACCCTGAAGGTTCGGGTTTCAATCCTTAGAGAGAGGCTGGATGGGAAGGCAGAAGAGATTAAGGAAATATTGTTTTCCCCAGCCAGATGGTACAAAGATGACCCCACTCTTCCAGTGAATGGTTGCTGTAGCTGTCAATATTTAGCCAGAAGGCTCACCAGAAACCACAGTATCCCACAACCCTTGCTTGACTCTATGGATAAGTACCCTGTGACATATCTCTGTGTAACATAATCAAACCTGTACATGTGCTTCTATTAAATTGTACAGGATGGGAGACCATTATTCAGGGTCGAAATGAACAAGCTTTCACAACAGACGGCCAATAACTTGTACCAAACATTTAATTATATTGCCCTGGTTATAATCTACATATGCTTAATTTATTTTAGCCATGTATAACATCTAAATGATAGAACAGTGGTAGATGGGGCAAAGGGAGACCAACAGAAATTTTGCTGGATTGTCTAAGATGGTGGCATGTAGGAATAACAGAATTGAACCAGAACATCAGGGACTGAGAACTATGGAGATACATGAATGCCTGCACCATTTAGCAAGGAACATGATGATGATATATCAACACAGCTTTTTTTTTTCAAATTTGAAATATTTAACTTTTAAACTTTAACACTCTTTGAAAATCTGAAAAGAAGAAACATTGATGTACCAAACAAGGGAACACCCTCATGAACCTGAAATGTTAACCAACACTGACCTGCAGTAGTAGAACCATTATCTTTGAATGCTGGTTTTAGCTTTTTCAGATTGTCGAGAGTTGTAGGCCGGATTCCTTCATCTTTTGACACCTTTAGTTTAATTTGTTGACATTTAATGAAAACATGGTTAGGATTTATTATTAGTGGTGATTCTTGAAGATGAATCTACAAGGACAAAAACTTTCAGAGGCAAAATAGGACCACCATCATTATTGGCAGAGAATGATGCAGCAAGGGTTTTGTGTGTGTGTGTGTGTGTGTAGGTGTATTCGCTTGCTACTACTCTAGCATTGTCTACACACATCCTACTACTACAAGTAATAGTTGACACTGCTAGTGAGTGCACTGGACTGATTTTACATCAGGGGTAGCTTTCACTATTACCAGTGTTCCCCGCCATCAGACAAACCAACTCCAGCGTCTGAGATGCTTGTAATTTATGTCCCCAATTCAAGGGTGAGAAATCAACATGTAAGTCCAACTGACTGGTGTGTTGAATTAACCCACAACTCCGCGGTCACCAGAGAAAGTTTTAGACCAATGCCACAGTTTAAATCCCTCAACCATGCCAATCTCCACAGCAAAAGCTAACACACACAGTCTTCCAGAGGATTCACACACACAAAACCACTGCAATGATGACCTATTACAGATTCCCTTACTTGATTCTGACTTTTATCTACTGGGTACTTCTTGCCATTATTTTAGTGTTCTAAAATTTATTTATAAAATGTAATTTGATATGATGATTTTCTTTTAAACATATGACTTTATCATCATCAGCCAATTAATTACTTATAATCATATAGTTTATTACTTATCATCATACAGTTTATTACTTATCATCATATAGTGTATTACTTATCATCATAAGTCTATTACGTATAATCATAATATTTATTACTTATCATTATACAGTTTATTTCTTATCACCATATAGTTTATTATTTATCATCAGGCAGTTTATTTATTTCATTTGTAAAATATTTTATTTAAATGTCTTTTACTGTTTGCCAGAAAGTGAACACATTGACTCATCAGCTGTCACCTTCAATCAAACATCTGAAGATTAGAGTAGAAGTCAAATGACAAATGATAAACAGCATTTTTCTTTCAACACTTTCTTATTAGTGTCAAACTTGATCTGTCACAAGAGAAAACTCACATATGTGAATACATGCTTGAGAAAGGCTGCTGTTTTTATAAGAGTGTAAAGCAGCAACATAAGGTATATGACAGACATAACGTTATGCAACAGATTCATCGAGAGACAACATAAAGTGGTTGAGAGAACAAATAAAGTGGTTGAAACAACAAATAGAGTGGTTGAGAGAACAATTGAAGTGGCTGAGACAACAAATAAAGTGGTTGAGACATCATGTAAGAATGAAACCTGGCAGACTTCTGTGAAGCATTCAGTAACCAAATAAGGATATGGAGCCAACACAACACTTATAATGCCATGTAACCAAAAACTGACTAACAAACAGTGAGGCTGAAACCAAGCACGCCAAAACAAAAGTGTTATCATGGACATCAACAAGTAACAACTAGAAGCTAATCTAGCAAACATTGTGTGAATTTGTGAAAGAATTTAAAAAATAATAAAATGTCACAAATAATGAATCAAACTGTATGGCCATATCATGAGAAGCGACAACTGGTAGGATTAATGAAAAAGGAGATAAAGGATGGCAATATATAAATATACAAAGATATAAGTTCAAGAATTTAGGTTTAATACTGAAATACAAGGCTTCTGAATAGTCATGTTTGCCCATGCAATTCAATAAAGCACTAGATGATGGTAGTGGTAAAGATGATGATAATGGTAGTGGCAATGATTATGAAGACTATGTGTAATGAAGAAAGGTAAACAATTCACAATTTGAACAATATCTTACAGAAGAAAAATAAATTTTAATATTTTTAAAAGCTTAAAAGTGTACAATTTATAAAAGGTGTTCGTAATATGTGTTCACATGAACAAACATGCACATGCAAGGCAAAGCAAATATGGCAACACAAACAGGTTTCTCACAGTGACTGTCTTTGCATTGCCATTTTCATCTTTCACTGTTGTAGTAACTGGCACAATTTCCGCATCAAATAAGCCTGCATCAGCAGCTTTCTTGGCCCTGGTAATGATAATGCACAAACACACACAGGTACATTATCAATACTTTAGAGCCAAAGGGCAATTTTGTTTACACTCTGTTGTTGCTCTGTGTTGGTATAAACTACATTTTCACATATATTGTAAAACTACCTATGCTCATTGTGAGGATATTTAAACACTCAATTACCTTTACTGGGAGTCGTAGTGGCCTAGGTAGAATTTTACAACTGACCTGAGCACCCAGTTTGACCCGGCTTAAAATGGGTGCCAGGAAATGTCTTGGGAAGTAAAGATGACCAGTGTGATACTGACCACATCACTCCCCAAGTGTCAGTTGGCCTATTAAACTATGTGTATAGCACCATATGCCCAATGCAACTTAAAATGTGTTAAAGGGTCCTTTACTTACTCATTACCTTTATATTTTGTAACTCAATAGCTGCATTACCTAAACTTATCATCTTTACTATTTTGTAACTCAATACCTGCACTGCCTAAACTTATTACCTTTACTATTTTGTAATTCAATACCTGCATTACCTAAATAATTGTGGTATTGTTTTGTGATATTAGTTGCCCACTGGGGTTTACATGTAACGATATTGGTATATGTATATGTTAACGGCAATTTGTGAAGACTGCTATGTATGCCATATCAAGTTGTTCAGTGAGAAGATTGGTATGAAGTTTTTTAAATATGCTAATTTCACCATAAATCTAGTTTTGCATAAACTAATTTTTTGGTCTCTTCATGTCTTCTACACCCATTTGAGAGCTTCATAAATTATAAATATTCTATTGTGGGTATATTTCTCAGTTGTAAATTTTACCAAAGCAACGGTAACAACATTGCAGTCAGCATGGCAAAATGGATTCTTAAATATCCGGTGGGGTGATGCCAAGGTAACCAATTCAACCTCTACTCCGGTCATATGGACTAAAATGTTGACTTCTCATCCATGACTTGAGGACGTAAATTACAAGTACCTCTGAAGTTGAAGTGGGTTCGCTTGATGGCAAGGGACATTGCAAATATAGTCCAGTTCACTAAAAGTAGTAGAATGTGTATGTACTACACTTGAATTCAAAGTGTATGCACTGTAAAAAAAAAAAAAACAAGCATCGAAGAGAGGAGGTAGATATAATGTTTAGATCTTTTGCTTGTCTTGTTGCTTGTGTTAATGTTATATTTGATATTTTTCAATGTTTCTTTCACTCTATCTAGCCATCTCTTCCTGTATTGTCCTCTCACCCTGTATCCAATGCTGTTGATCGTGTTCCGTTCTAGCTAAATGCCTGAACCATTTCAATCTTCAATGTTCTGTAAAGTCAGTAATCTGTGTTATCCTTACACTTGTTCCTGGTTTCTCATTTGTCTGTCTATCCTTTCTTATTTTTTCAGCTATGTTTCTTATGCATCTCATCTCATATGATGAGATTTTACACCTGTATGTTTCTAGAACTGTCCATGTCTGCCTTTGGTAACACAACGTTAAGACAAATATAGCATCTAATTGCTTCTTTTTTGTAAGCATGTAGATATGTGCTATTTTACAATTAATATTGCTTATTTTCTGTAATTTTGTTTCTATTTCTCTATCTCGTCTTCCATTCTCTGTGAACACATGGCCCAGATTTCGTGTACTCTCCAACTTGTTCTAATGAGCTAATGATAAACTACAGCCTATAATATGAAGAGAAATATTATTTATCAAGACTGATAAAAATATGCAAATAATAAAATAAATGTAAAGCTAAATACATACAGTATGATACAGTATCTTGAAACAAAACATACAAAGACAGGGTCTTCTTCTTTGCGTTCATCCGGAGTGATTTTTCCAGATGTGATTGCGGTGTGTCTGGTTAGGCACCCTCGGGTCGAAACCCTCAGGCCAACACATCAGACTTTTAGCGTGCATTTTTGACCAGGTTAGCAATCCTGGGAGACTCTCACTTTTGTGGTACCGTCCACATCTCAGCTGGTCTAGTTGGAACAGTCGAAGGCTACACGGTCATCCCTCAAGTGAAGGCAGGGACAGTCCATAGCATTTTCCGCCATCCTGGGTGGCTTCCATAATTGCAGAGCCGGCACATAACGCTCTGGTGCTGGGTTTACCGAGGGAATCGTCACGTCCTGCTCATGGCTGTTTTAATTCCTCACTTCAATATATTGGGCATTTCGCTTGCCCTGGGCCGTTCCTGCACAAACCAGTCAGCTCTGCGGTTGGTTTCCACTAAGCGAGTTTTCGGACATGTGCTTGTCCCTGTACCCATCAGAGCTGTTCCAGGCACGGCGGACATTCGGAAAACTACCTAGTCAGAGCTGTTCCGAACAAGAGCGGCATTCGGAAACTAGGTAGTCAGAGCTGTTCCTAGCACGGGAGACATTCGGACGAGACATTTCACTCGGACGTAAATGCGTAGTGTCAATTTTTAGTTTGCCACCCGTAGGACGACACTTCCGACTTCCGGCGGGCATTTTTTAGTGAGGTTAGCCTTCCTCTGGTTTCGAGACACGTTAGACTGTTGTAATGTCACCCACATCTCAGCTGGTCAAGATAGAACGATCAACGATATCGTGGTCTGCCCTCAAGGGAAGGCAGGGACAGACCATGGGCATTATCTCGCTATCCAAGGAGGCTTCCATAATTGCAGAGCCGGCTCATATTGCTCTGAGACTGGGCTCACCCAAGGAGTTTCCACGTCCTGCTCATGGCTGCTTTAGTTCCTCACTTCCATGTGTTGGGCATCCCACTTGCCACTGATCGCTCAATCACACACCAGGAGCGGTCAGACTGCGAATGACATCCACTCGGTAAGCTTTTGCTTGTGACTTCAGACCACGCAATAGGTTTGCTCGCCGTGCGTTCCATTTCGCGTTGATGAGACATTCTTCCACTTTTGTCTACACTCTCTATGAGTTAGATACAGACAGTTTCCGTAACCCTTCGACTGGGGCACTTTTCTGACTTTTTTGTACTCGCTCACGAGGTAGGCTACATGTGCTGCCGGCTCAGCACCTTACCTTCGTGCAGCAGTGAACGGGAAACGGCCAGGCCCCTTCATCCGGGAAACTCTCATATCCCCCAGCTGGGAGCCTTCGAACATGTATCAGACCTGAGCATGTAGCTTGCTCAGTATCATGTTTCTATTTTCGGGTAGATGGGTATCAGCCTGGCTCTAAGATCCGAGGGTTTGTGGCTTAGAGGCGTTCAGCCACAGCCCTCGACAGGGAGCCTTAAGAGTTTTGTCCGGACCAAGAAATTCTGCCTTTGTGCACCTCATTTAAATTTTGACTGCTATCCTCAGTCTATGCCTGCAGAGCAGCAGGTTGTGTCTCTCTTAGTCTGGTCCCTATCCCATAAGCTGCCCGATATGTAATTTTTCACCCATCGGCAAGCAAATGGGGTCTATGGGACACGCAAGCTCCCCCACCACGTCAAGGTGGAGACACATCGGGGGAGAAGACAGGGTCTGAAAAAATTAATAAAATTATGTACTAACTTGATTTGGGAACTTAAAGCAAATTCATCTTGCTCCTGTCTTGACACTCCAAATCTTTCAGCCACATTCTCTGAAGTGATGCTGTTAACAGTAACAAAATGTGAATATTTCATTAGTGCATATTAATTGTTAACTTTTTCTGTAAAATAATAACTGTCTCATTCACAAACAGTTAAAAAACATAACTGTCTGAAACAGTCTTAAAGAAGTAAACTGGACACATGGAATATAGCAGTAACTACATAGGAACAAATCTGTGAAAGAAATAACTATAACTGAGTTGCTGTATATAATAATTGATTGATCAGAAGAATTAAGATTGTTACACTCTACACCAATAAAATGCAGAAGTAAAGGATCCCACTTACATATCTTTAGGCATACTGGCTATATCGTGATATCCCAGGGACACAGAGGTGTTTCCAAGGCACCAGGGTCAGGTTCAATACTGGCCAAGACCTACTAACACATCCTAGCCATGTGTCCTAGGCAACAGGTCCCCTCGGGGTCCTGGCTAACATAGTAGGATCGCTGATTCTTCTGAAGTCGGAGAGTATCTGCCTGCACAGCGAGGAACCACCAGTCTGCACACCAATAACCCAGACATGGGACAACTGATACTCACGCAAACCTCAAGTTCTGTATGACATCACACTGATGTTGGACAACAGGATGTCTTCATCTGGCATACAGGACTTTGCGCTGGAAGTCACAGCCAGAGAACATAAGCAAGCAGATCATCATCAAGTGTCATCTATACATTGACAGTCAATTGTAATGATTCTCGTTATGCTGGGAAGCAAAAACCATATTTTGGAGACAATACATCTCTGAATGGAAGAACATGTGTGTCTATATATATATATATATATATATAATATATATATATATATATATATATATATATATATATATATATATATATATATATATATATATATATACACACACACACACAGAGTTGTCAGCCAGCGAACACAAGCAACACAAGCAAGCAAGCAGTGATATCCCAAAATGTGTGTAGACCAATCAGCATTCAATGGGTGATGAGGTAAATATTATACCAGCCACCTTGTTTACTTCCCATGACATTTTCTGGTACCAATTTTAAGCTAGATCAACCTGGGAGCCTGTATCTATTTAAATATCTACCTCAAAAGGGATTTAAACACATGACCATCAGGCCAGCAGGCAAGCATGCTGGTCACAGCTGCTCAGTTGCACAGCAGCCAGACTACATTCTAATTAACTGTTCAATACAGAAAAGATGCTAACAACAATATGTTTACCCCATTGGCAAAAGTACATCCTTGGTTAATTGACTCTCCGCACTGTGTGGGTTTAGTACATAGCCTTTCCTTTCCCGAGAGTTGGTGCTCATTGACTCCACACTATTGGAATAAAATAACAAGAACACTGAAGAAAGCACTTTTCAGCAGCATATGGTAGCAGATACATGCAGTCTTAAAATAAATGTACCGAAAATACTGTTGTCTGTTCATCATTGCCTAAGAGGACCATATGTTATCTGTCATGCCTAGAGTAGGATCAAAGGTGACAAATAAAAACCAATCTGTCTAGAAATCTCTTAGAATGATGGCAGATTGATGTTGACTGTCAATTAGATGGAGACAACCTGACTTTTGATTTTCATAGGGCACACATCTGGGTACCAGCGCTGTGGTGAAGGGGTTGCAAATGTGATTTGTGATCCTGCATGCCGCATTTGAAACATAGCTGCGAGCAATTTGAAAGTAGACCATGTTGTGCTGCTTTTCATACAATGGTATTAGTGCCAGTCGTTCAGAAAGCAATGGTAAACTACTGAACGTAAACTTGCCAAGAAATCACAAATAGCCAAAGAATGCTGGGGTTGACTATGACGTCCTGTAAAGGATATGCAACTAACTTTTTAACACATCAGGTAGCTTACTTATTTTTAAACAAAAATAATATTACTGTCTAAAAATACTATTACTAAATTAAATATTTTAAATATCAATTGTAGAAAATATATTAGCAATCTCCTCACCATTTAAAACATCAAACTAAAAATTCACCACATAAATAATGAAATAATAATTAGATAACAGTAATTTTCAGCCACAGCGTAATATTTGAAGAAAAAAAAATATTTAAATCTTAAAGTACAGCAAGTAGACATTTAATTTTTTATATGTAGTTATTGTACTGACAATACAACGTCAGTGTGATATAAGTTATATAGGGTGTATTTTTAATGACTATGCAGTGTTTAACAATATTGCTGGTCCAAGTTTTGTATTCACCCTATGTAAAGCTCATGCACCATAATAGGTAAATACAAAACTTGGACCGGCAATATTTTCAAATATTGCACAGTCATAAAAAATACACCCCGATGGCCAGTTAAAATAACAACCTCCCTTCAAGCAATATGTTTCCTCACCAGCACATAAGGCACAAAATGGAAGCTGTAAAGCAATCCATAATTCAGGAGCTAACACAGCTTAAAGAAATAAACTGGCTTTGAAGCAAAAAATGTCCCGAAGCAAGAACCTATTATGGGGTATGTGTTTTGATAGGGCCATCACATTTTGTAGGTCTGAAAGCACAGAGGAACAGGTGGCCAGTCTTTTCCGCTGTTGGTGGGGGACAAGCGCAGGCACTGAACCCTCGTCCCTCTCATAATATTATCATGCGTAGCTTTCTATAAACTACACTAACACGCCCACCTCAACTGACTTAGATATCACAAAACTACAGAACTGTCTTGAAGAATCCACAAGAACAATACAGCACTTTAGCTCAGCAGCCTTCAACCTGCTCATTAAGGCACTCTGGGAAGCCATTACTGACAGATAGGGGCACCATGGGTAGACAAGGTTTTTTTTTAAAATTTAACTGTAAGCTGAAATTTAATTTACTGCACTGTTTTGTTTTTCGATAGTAAGGGTTTCCAAAACTCATTTTGAGTATATGTTTTCTTACATGTGTACATTTTTCACACCTTCTCCAATTGCAGTTTGTATAAAAATTACATTTCAAAAATCCTTTCCAAAGTTTTCCTACTAAAAAAAACATTACATCAAATGTTGAAACTAGAATATTGATCGGTTATTCCAGAGGAGAGCTGCAGAAATAATGTAGTTTGTCAAGGGAGTCAGAGACTCAAACAGGTTGAAGATCACTGCTATAGATAATGGGTGTGAGAAGATGGTTTAATGTTTGCAAACACTAATGACTCACCCAGCAGCTATTCCAACATTATAAAATCCACTTTTAATGTTGCCTGAAAATATATACATGAGTACATTAAAACTCCAGTCAAATTATCATAACATTATTTTACTAAATCAAACTGCAAAAACTAATTGTTAAAAAAAAATAACCACCTAAGCAAAGTGAACGTACAATATTATCAGCTACTTTTTCAATGTTTTTTTTTGTTTGTTTTCGTGTAGTGGTATAAACTCCAATGTGGAGCAGGCATGACAGGAGTCTTGTGATCATCAGAAGAAGTTCCCCATTTGTGAACTTGCTGACCTCTATATCTTCTTTATACTCTCAGAGGGCAAGGCCACTCAGGTCATGACACCCAGGTGTTCCCCTGTTGTGCATCCAAGCCTTGTACAACAGATTCAAGATGTGTTCACCTCTGAATGCAATTGTCCCACTAATTCACTATATGTGTGCCTATCTGACAACCATACTGCACGTGGGAAGGCAAACATCATACACCAGTGCATCGTGATCTGACTCCTCACTGCACCTTTTCGCTTGGCTGAGAGTAATCCAGCTGCTTGTCTCTGGTTATTTGGCCTCGGTCATTGCCTTCACAATCACATTTCACTTTAATCCAATGAACGCCACTGCTGCCATGTTGCATTCTTTGCACCCCATCTATAGCTAAAGCAGCCACATTCTGCATGTGCTCAGGAGAAGTCGGCTCTTCTTCTCAACTACTGTCTTTGTGTTTGTATTTCTGCTGTGGAAAGCAAGCCTTGCATGGTCTCACACAATACCATCAGTGACTGCTGCTGGGTCAGCTGTGGTGGTGAAACAGTCAAGATTCGTTAGTGGTTGGGTTGTGAGAGCCTCACTAATCTTCACTCGGAAGATAATACTGCATCACTTTGTTCCATGATGGTTCATAATTCTAAACAAAGATTACAGCTGCAATGTATACTAATGCCATATGCATTATAACAATAATTACTTGGTGATGAATAAGATAGTTGTCTGCCTTGATGGAGAGATCAAGTGTTATTTTTAAATTTTATTTTAGAACAAGAACATCAAAAGCAGTAGTGTTTGCCCAGAACTTCCCCCATTGCTCCTTGCTAAACATCACTGCTATGAAATAGTGAACAGTAAGAGCAGACAAAATTTAACTAACTGGAATAGATAAAATGTACAATTTACAGATGTTAATTATTAACAAGACTAGCTTACTGATCCTATATGAAATGAAAAGCATAAAGTAGGCATTACAAGCAATGTCTCAGTGTCACAGGTCAATCCGAGCAATAGCCCACGTGATGTTCTATTATTTAACATGAAATAAAAATGAAACTAAAGCATACTGGTAATGGTGGGAGGGGTTGTAGTTAGTTAGCAGTATTTCATCATAATCTAATTTCAAAAGTGGTGAATTTAACTAAGGAATGTATTTTCAGGATAAATTTTGCAGAGAAACATGGTAAAAACATGCTATTTTCCCGCCTATCTCTGAATAATGGATCAGATGCCCTACTATCTTGGACAACAATGAAACAGCAAGAGATCTGTGTTCACGTTAAAAAACACTGGAAATCACAAAGAATAGACTATGACAAAAAAGCTTTCACAATTTCAAAACAAGAAAGTCTACCCACAACATAATATTTATAGTGAAATCTAACATATGCACATTGGGGTTCTCACTAGCATCTTGGAGTTTGTGTACATAGCTGAAATCCCTTCATGTGATATAAAGGAGAAAATTATAGCGCCAATTGAAAGTTTTAAGTGCAGTGAAGACAATCCTTGAATTAAAAAATATATCAATCAACCATGAGAGGGAAACTGTCACAACCCAAAGAATAATTCTGTCCAGATAAGTTAATGATTAAATGGTACATGCATTAAATAATTTCATAGTATTCATTCACTAACCTGCCCAACTGTTCTATCCGTGTTGTGATTACCTAAATTTATGAAATGTGTTGGAGTAGCGTCAGACTGCAAAATGTCATGGACATTTTTTTTAAAATACTTACCTGCCACATTCATGAAGGCCACTAACCCTGAAGAACATTGGCGGTTCGTTGTAAAGACTGGGACAGTTTCAGGGATTCCACTGAAAACCACATGAAAAACAAATGTTTTAATGCAGACATAAATTGGGCACGTTAAGAAAGATGAAACAAACTAATTACTCAAAGCATTATATTAAATATTATGGAGCACACTACACAGTGGGAGCTGCAGAAGCATGTTGGCTACTATGCCTGCCGGCCTCGTGGTCATGAATTCTAATCCCTGTCAGGCCAATTTCTTAAAACTGACCTGGGCTATAACCTCACTGCAGAAGAATAGTGAAAATCACAACTTATACCTGAACATAGCAAAACCAAAGATAATGCATACAGATAAAACTAATATGGAGAAAGAAATGTATATTAGTGAGGAAAACTTGGAGGTGGTGGAAAATTTTGAATATCTTGGGTCATTAATTACCAACAATGGTGACACATTGAAAGAAATTCAAAGACTAATATTTATTGCTCTTCAAAAACTAAAACAACTGAATAAATTGTGGCATGGGACAGTCAGATCTACAAACATTAGATTTTTAAGAGCAAGCATCTTTCACATTTCAACATATGCCTGTGAGACCTGGATACTTACTAAACTAGCTGAACAGCGCATGAATGCCCTTGAATAAAAATGTTATAGACGGGTTCTAAAAATTTTTTGATACAGAAAAGAACAAATGCATCCATACGACAAGAGCTGAAAACTGAAGAAGGTTGGCTACTAAAGATGATAAAACAAAGAAAATTGATATATTTTGGTCACTTGAAATGTCATTAAAGTTTGGAGAGAACAATCACGTAGGGATATATGCCTGGGAAGAGAGGAAGAGGAAGGCCAAAGCGATGATGGGTGCAGGATGTGGCAGATGATCTCCAGATAGGTGTACTGGAAGCAGGATATCTTGCTTATGACTGAGAAGTTTTCAGGGAGGTTGTTATGGGAGCGAGGTTCTGCAAAGGACATGCTACTGAATGAATGAATGACCTGGGCTACCAGGTTGACCCAGTATAAACTGGGTACTAGCAAATGTCTTGGGAAGTAAAGATGGCTGGTGTGTTATTACCACATCCCTCACTGAGTGCCGATTAGTCTATGAAAATATAGGTCAAGCCCAATGTGCTTAGAGTGTGTTAAAGTGTCTTTTTCTATTAATTTTACTACACACTAAACATCACCATGATTGATTCAGTCACCTTCATGGTCATTTTATTCACGCTCCTCGGGGAAAATGTTGGCACTATTATGGTACCCGAGGCAAATGTTTATACTGGCCTGAGCTGCCAGATCAACCCAGCCTCAAATGGCTACCAGGAAATGACCTGGGAAGTAACAGCAGTTGGCATGATATTGATCACATCACCCCTCTGTGTCCAATAGTCTTTACAAATTTGGAGCTAGCACCAATTATGGCTCAAGGCATGTAAAAAGACTCCATTTAAGTTATAGTTGGTTTCAGTTCAATCCTGGAACTTTTCATTCAAGCTAGAGACAGAACACCATACAATTAGCCATTCCAGCCCCCATAACTGAAAGGGAGCTGTGGTAGCATATTGGCAGAATGCTTGCCTTCTGGCCCTGTGGTCATGGGTTCGAATCCACATCAATTGTTGAAGTTGACCTGGGCTCCCAGGTTGACCCAGTTTAAAATGGTTACCAAGAAATGTCTTAAGGAGTAAACGTGACCCACATGATATTGACCACTCCACCTAACAAATGCCTATTGGTCTATAGGAATATAGGTACAGCACCATATGTCCGATGAGCCTTAAGGCATGTGAAAGTTTCCTTCACTTTAAATGTTGACATCTCAGAAATAAACACAAATACCTGTAGAACTGAGCCAGTCTTGCTGTTGTGGCTGAGCTTGGATCAAGAACATTTCCTATAAATAACAGATGATCATTTCTTCAACATTTCCTATAAATAAAGATGATAATTTTTTCAAAATTTCATATAAATAAAGATGATAATTTCTTCATCATTTCAAGAATGAGCTTCTGTTGCTACGTTTTCTAACTTTATAACAACTGCAATAGATTTTTTTTACATTTACAAACTGGCACCTTGCCATGTCGACAGACAATAGTTTGTTACACTGTGTCCTAAATTTACAAAGGCATAATAACTACAACCAGACCATGGATGAAGTTATACCTCTATATAACACAAAGCCTGGGTTGTATTGTAGAGACCATGTGTTGCCCATGCAGCGTGATCCTTCTCTTGGACTGCCTAGTTTACATCTGGAACAAGACAAGCTGCCAGATCAGCAAATCAATGCTCTAAATGTCCGACTATCGGAGCTTTGATCCTAGACCCTTGCCAACCAAGGCTTAGGATATGGTCTGCTCTGCCATGACATTTAGTTGCATTTCCTCAGATACTGGAGACAAACTATTAATAATAATTATTCTACTTTATTACATGAATTTGATCAGATTTCCTATTTCTGAAGCTGTTTTTGTTTATAAATTCTGTTTCATAATTTTACCCCGTGTTTTTCCTGTTCTCATTGGTTCTCTGGCACTGTCATCTGCAGTGACTTTCCTCTAGAATTGGTACTGAAAACTGTTACAGAGCTCTTCTTTCCCTCTCCAAGCTAAAAAACAGCGGAGTATTCATGCCTGGTACTGCAACTTCACATCTGTGGAGAGGCATATTAGGATGTATCCAGGTCATGATTCAGCACAGCACATAAGGTGTGGCTAGATTAGGACTAGGTTCATGTTTCCTCCAACAGTGTTATGTACTTTATTGTTAACAGGCTCCAACAAAATACCTAGAGAGAGGACATACAGTAAAAATAAAACAACATTAGCCAACATGCATACTGCACTAGGCAAGAAAATAAAGCCAATGTTAAATAGCAGTGTGTGTTAAAATATAATTAATTTGCAATGTTGCTCTGGAAAGTTATGATACTAAGCTGTGTTTCTTATTTGTAACCTGGATAGTCATACAAATAAAAGAATGAACGAACAAACTTTTAATTTCAAAGGGTTAAGAATTAGACAAGCAGGTCCGTATGACATTCTGCCTTTCTTATCTCTCTGTTGTCATACATTATTTCATTCAAACATCACTTATGAAGCTAATCTTAGACAACAATGACAACAGAAACAATATGCATTATAAACACATGGAAAATGTGCAATAATCAATAATACATAACTCACTAAAACTAATTGTTGACATGGCAGTTATAATTAGCTAAGGTAGATGTAACGTACATAGAACCTGTACTTTTGTATGGATGTGAAACGTGGACAAAGAACAGACAAGCTGAAAAATATATGATGGCTGTGGAAATGTGGTTTCTGAGGAAAATGCAAAGATTACAATGGACAGACAGAAAAAAACAATGAACAAGACCTTCAAGAAGCAAATGAAGATCGTAAACTGATTAGAGACATTAGATGTAGAACCGTCAACATTTTTGGGCATGTTATGAGAAGAAATGAATTGGAGATCTTGGTGACAACTGGTAAAATCGAAGGGAAGAGACCAAGGTGAAGACCGAGAAGTAAATACCTGCATGGCTTGGCCCATGGCATGGTCGAGACAGAAACACGGAGCTGATCCATGACTCTAGTGATCAAGTGAGATGGCAAAACATGACCACCCACGTTTATTGGCATGGCACATGATGGATGGAGATGTAACGTTAGTTGCATATCCTTTACTGGATGTTACAGTCAACACCAGCATTTTCTGTTACGATCTCTTGGCAAGTTTACATTCAGTAGTTTTCCATTGCTTTCTGAATGGCCGGCATCCATACCATTTTGTTAAAAACCAACGCAACGCGGTCTGTTGCCAAATCGCGCACAGCTGTGTTTCAAACGCGAGTATATGGATCATGAACCGCATCCTTTAACCCCTTCGCCACGTACCACGGTTAGTTAACTGTTTATTAAGCTAGTTTTCCTGTGAGATAATTATTATTATTATTATTATTATTTTGAAGGGGGCATAAAAAACATAAAGTATTCTTTTTGCTGGCTCAGTGGCGAAGGAGTTACTAATGCTATTCGTAATCCTGCATACCACGTTCGTAACACAGCTGTGTGTGATTTGGAAGCAGACCGCCTTGCGTTGGCTTCCATACAATGGTAGGGGTGCTGGTCATTCAGAAAGCAATGGCAAACTACTGATTGTAAAACTTGTCCAGGAATCACAAATAGCAAACAAATGCTGTAGTTGACTGCTACGTGCTGTAAAGGAATGCAACTAACTCATTCTTTTACACAACTTGAGGTATATTTGCCATCTGGTGCTAGCTCCATATTTATATAGACCAATGGGCACTTGGGGGGTCATGTGATCAATACCGTGCCAGTTGTCTTTACTTCCCAAGTCATTTCCAAATACCCATTCTAGACTTAGGCCGACCATGAAACTCATACCAATTTTTATAAATTCACCTAAATATGGATTTGAACCCTTGATCATTGGGCTAGCAGACAAGTGTACTAGTCACTGTGCTACCACCTACTCATACACATACCCACACAAATGTCTCCAATATCAGCAGGGTTGATCTTTGCATCATCCACTACCGCTTTCAAAACAACAGCCAGCAAGTCATCACAAAGCGTGTCCTTATTGAAGAAACCATTTAATTTCAGAAAAGAATGTACATGCATATTGAATCATAATATTATTCAAATTCAGGGAATTAAGTATATTATTATGTTTTAGAAAGAGTCCGGCATGGCTAAGATGTTTAACATGTTAAAACTTTTCCTTCTGACCATGGTATAATGGGTTCACTCAACACACTGGTCAGTTTGCCTTAAATGTTGACTTCTCTTTCTTGTCTTGAAGACGTAAATTACAAGTACCTCAGAAGCCAGAGGGGGTTCACCTGATGATGAAGGACACTGGTAATGGGAAAACTTAACTCTCATGTCCAGAATCAGTCCGGTGCACTCTGCTAGTAGTAGCAACTAGAAGTAGCATTCCTGTGGACTAAGCCAGGGTTAAAAGCAATAGAAAGCAACAACAACAAAATTCCGACAGACTTCTGCACCGCAACGTTTGTAATAGTAACCATAACAACATACACAGACATGTTCTTTCTCAGATAAACTGTTTATATATATATATATATATATATATATTTCAAAGCAAATTACATTCATGGAACTTCACGGTGATTTCCTTATTAACTCTGATTTATGGTTACCTTTCATATTCTAAGAAATCAATGGGGGGAACCGTTGAGGCCACTGAGACAATTACATAAATAAACACACATAGTATTATTTGGCGCTCACAGAAGGAGAAGAAGGAAGTAGAGACCAGAAGACACACTAGACAACATAAAATTAATATTATTGACTGGCTCGGCAAAACTTGGTGGAGTATTGATGCATGACAAGGCAGACGTCATTGCGGCCTTGTGGGAGCACGTGTACACACCTCGGAGGAGCAAATGGATCACCATAGTCTTGTAAGAATGAGACAGCGAGGAATGACGAGGGGATCTGGCCGACGCTCGACGCTCAGAGGAAAGGAGACACGGACATATAATCAGATTGCTACTGGAACTATTAGTCTTGGAACTCTTCGCTGGCTGCTGAGGATGGGGACGGAGCGCTTATGGGAATGCCCCGAATGCTGTGATGTCGGTTCCTAAATCAATCAATCATAACGTATAATTATAATAATACAGTAAATAATATAGTATAATAATATATACCTGTATAACAGGTGCCAGTAAGGCCGTATTGTGGACCGATATTTTCATGTCTTTGTTATGGCAAAACTGTTTTCTCTCTAACTTTTCTAATTCTTTAATTGGTCATGATTGCATTTTTGGTAAAGGCCGTATTTAGTTTACTGTTTTACTGTGTATAAGTAACACTATTAAATGACTTAATCACAGCCTGTTTATGAAAGTTTAAATAGTGTAAATTATAAACCATGTTTTAAAAATAATGTTTTAAAAAAATGCAAAGAATCTCACTTTAAAAGCTCCTCTTTTCGCCTTCCCTATCGGAGTTCTTAAAGCTGAAACTACAACAATATCGTCGGCCCTGTTTTGACCACCAGAAGAAGCATGGGTCAGCTGTTTATTGACATCTGTTCTTCCATTAATTCCAATGTTGTCAAAGATTGTAAGTAATCGCTCAGCCATAATTCAGAAAGCAGGCAATATCAACATTTAATATTCAACGTGGATTTTAAACTGACAGCTTGGTTTTTGCGTTTCCTGATGAAGAACGAGATGTAACCTAGTTAAACAACACAAACATTACGTTATGCCCTTTGCTACCTGAACTTTAACCATTCATACCCCTTGAGGTCAAGAACTATAATTTTATAGTTAATAGATGTGCGCTCGCTACAATTCCATACAGTCATACACGCTTCTTCTTGTAGCACTGGACTGCATTTTACGTGTGGATTAGCTTTCCATATTACTAGTGTCCCTCGCCACCAGGCGAGCCCACTCCTACATCAGAGGTATTTGTAATTTACGCCTAAGTCAAATCCTAAGTCAAGGACGACCATCTCCGTGACGAAGAGGTTACGGACGCGTTCGAAATACAGCTGTGGGCGATTTGGCAGCAGACCGTCTTACGTTGGTTTTTTTTACGAAATGGTATGGGTGCCGGTCGTTCAGAAATCAATGGCAAACTACTGAACTTATACTTGCCAAGAGATCACAACAGCAAACAATGCTGTTGTTGTCTGCGACGTCCTGTAAAGGATATGCAACTAACTTTTATAAGTCAAGGACGAGAAGTCAACATTTCATTTTAGCACATCGAATGTTTGAACGAGCGTTCTTTTGGTCTGCCCTATTATGACTTTAGTCATTAGGTTGCATTTCCTCACACTAGGGTCAGTCTTATACCCTCCCTATTACGCTCCTTCGCCCGAAGCCGTTGACACAATGTGGGGTGTCGGGTTTGGTGAGCGCCGTCCAACATTTGACGCGAACAGAAAGCAGTTAGTACCGTCCACTACTACACGTGTTCCAACTACTAAAGCCAACAGATGGTTACTCCCACCACGACAGTATTACATTGTAAATTTTGGGAAGAGAGATATCTATTCATTGTACCCAGTCATGCCACATCTGTCTATTTTTAACTTTATGCAATACCGCGCTCCCTGGCCAAGGTGTTAACGACGCCGTTCGTAATCCCGTATATCCACGTGGGGAAAACAGCTGCGCGAGATTTAACAGCGGATCGCGCTGCTTTTGTAACTTACAGGGGTATGTGAGCAGCCGGTCGTTCAGACAGCAATGGCAAACAACTGAACGTAAAACTTAGCCTAGTACATCAAAAGTAGCTGAAAAATACAGGTGTTGACTGCAACATCCTGTAAGGAATATACAACATTTTAAAAAAAAATACGGACTCGAGAATCAGACAATTCGGTGACTGGTGATATAGAAAACAGTCTTTCCTTAAAAGCTCCTGTTTTCGAAATCCGTTGAGTCTAACAGCGGAAACTTATGACTATATTGTCTGCACTATTTTGACCACCTGAGACACTGTGATAGTTGTTTATTAACGCCTGCGCTTTCATTAATTCCAAGCTAGCAACGTGGACGCTGCATTGATGTCAACCACCTTCCTATTTCAGACGGCAGACTTATATGTACCATTCGGCTCTGAACTACCTTCCCCGTTCTCTTTGCGAATTAACTGCTTTCAATATACCTTCATTATTCTTTCTATCCACCACGGTATTCTCATCATTCGCCTATGACAGTTTAAATATTGAGCTTGCAAGTTTCCACATAATTCCTTATTAGTTTACTAATTGTCCATGACTTACTTGTTTCGAAACAGTTCTTTCTTACTCAGATTGATAAAGATCGAAAGAACGTTTATCTTCTTATTCTGCGTTCATCTGGGGTGTTTTATTTTTATTTTTCAGACGTAATTGCGTTGTGCCTGTTTACGGCAGAGCTGCTATTACTTGTGCCTTTCGGCCGACACACCTGACTTCTGCGGGCATTTGTTGACCAGAGTAACCTTCTTATGAAATGCTGCTTTTGCTTTAAAGTGATGGAGCAAACACAGCAGAGGGATTCTGATCGTCAGAATGTCCCGGTCCGTTTATCCTCTTAACATTCTCTAGGGGCGGGCCCGTCCGGGTCATGACTCCGGGCGTCTTTCCCCTGCCGTGCGAGACGTTCGGTCGATTTCGTTGTTCTTCTTGTCCCTTAGCTGTGAACATGCCCACTCTCAAGCCTCCCCTCCCTCAGAGAGGAAAGACTGTGCAGCCTGTGCTTGCCCCTTAGTAACTGTGGTCGTGGGGAGCTTGCTTCTTCCCCAGCCACGGCCTCTATTGCTTCCATTCGTTTCCGTTGCCATGTTCCTTCTTCGTGACCCGTTTCATGGTGACGCACTCTACCACTCTGCCGGCTCTTTCTTTGGTTTCTCGATCCACCTCTTGGTCTCTGCAGGCGAGTGAGTGCCATTTGCCCTGGTATGGAGGTTGGACTTCGGCCGACATGAGGGAACATTAAAATATTTAGCGTGAACAGAGAAACAAATTCTTCTTCTTCTTCTTTCCGAGCCATTGAGGTTCTTTGCTGCAAATACAAATTACTATTTTAAAAAATAGCAAAATATCGTTGTCGGCAGGATTCGAACCTGCGCGGGAAGATCCCAATGGATTTCTAGTCCATCGCCTTAACCACTCGGCCACGACAACCCTAACAGACTCTGCAACGTAATTATTTTTATTGCATATTATTATTAAATGCCTCAAAATTGTTCTCTTTTTAAGTTGTTATTATTCTTATTTTCTAAACATTTTACATTTGTATCTTATATTATATGGTGTTTATACTATGTTACACGTTAATATTTTAAATGATGAGCAAAGGATCAGCAGCTAGAAGAACAGCTTTCGTCCAGCGATATTAATTGTCTGTAGCGCATGCGCGTGTGAAGGTACATTTGTTGATCAACCACTGTTTCCTGTTTGTTTCGAAGGTAGTTTGTTATTCATTTATAGATCTCCGTAGTTGCATGCATAACTGGTGACAAATGGCCTGTCTAGCCAGGCTAAAAGAAGATATACGTACTTTAGAAGCACAGTTTCCAAGGACACATGCCAGATTTCAAATACTGTCATCTACAGTGGATGAGTTGACTTGTCTATTTATTGGCAGGAGCGGAGAAACATTCGAGATTCACGCCAACATTATGGTGAGTAATGTTAAAAATAAAATAAAACATTTTCAAATTTTGTAAATCAAAAAGGTATGATAACGTTATGCTGAATTGAGCTGAGAAAATGAGAACTAGCAGCACACATTCCACGTCTCATCATCAACCGAAAGCAAGCATGCCATAAGAGACTACTAAAAGTGTAAAAGGGGCATTTTACCTGTGAGTTCAAGTTAAACACTGTTAACTAAACGGAACGGGTTGGACCATGATTTTAAAATTGAGTATTTAGTAATGATACCACCACAGATAGATAGGCCTTGAAAAACCAAATCTAATGGTACCTCAATGATGCCTGTATGTCAATTCTAAGCGGAGATATTAACATTTTAGTGTTGGTGTCTCAGGTCAAATATTTAACATGGTTCCCGTAATTTTGGAACTCCTCAGTGTGTCCATTATCTCCACTACCAGTCCATGCACATGAGATTGTCTCAAACGGGTCATAGACAGATATGAAAACTGATTTTAAAAATATGTTCCGTCATGTTACATGATTAAAAAATTGTACAAGTATACAAATACATTATTAATAATCTTTAAACTTGTATTTAACTTTAGTAATTCAAATTGCACGTTTTGAGTGTTAAAAGTATACATGCCAGTCCAAACGATATGCGTGGCCGCCATTTTGGGTTTCCCATTCACAAAGGCACATGGTCGCAACATCTTCGCAGAAAATTTTTTTTCAAGCAAGTTCAGTGGTGAAACTTTCCAAATATATGTAAACTTGGATGCATAATTCGAAAATCCATCTAAAATTCATATCTTTCTTTAAACAGCACCAGAAAAAAATTTACTTCAATAAGTATGCCAAATAATTTAAATTTAGTTTAATGCCATGATAATTTCAACCAATTGCTATGCACGGAATATTAGACGGACGTATTCTGCTTAATCCAATATGGCGTTTGTTATTGTCACATGATATTTGAATGAATGAATGATGTCGTAAGCATGAATATGTAGCCATTTTTGAGGACACAATGGATCATTTCGGGGTGGCACGGGTATATCATTTCCGGTTTCATTTCGGGTAGTGGCATGGTTGAACCCGCTACTGTTAACATTTAACAGAACCCTAAATTGAAGCAAAGAATATGAACAGATTCAGTGCCAAACAAAAAGTAGGTTTGGACCAAACAAACATGGATGGCAGAAAATTGGAAGTAGGTGTCACTGTGTCACAGTTATTACTTGAAAGTTGTTAATATGGTTGCAGACATGTATTATATATCAAATTAAAGGGGGTTGTATAGGGAAAACTATGCTATATAACCAGGGTAGATAGGTAAGTCGCTTAAGACAATGAATCATCCTATGTCACATAATCGGTTAACACTGCAACCTACCATACATGTTGTAAGAAGCAACTAAGGAGGATACTGCTCGGTTGTTTGGACAGTTAAGGGAAGCAAAGAATATTATCACAATGTATCGTCCCATACAGGTAGTAAGAGGCGAAGAAGGCTGGGTTGGACTTAGGGCTGGCTTCATCATCCTGTAGAAAAACTGAAGCCACAAAATCCAACCAATCATGAACAAGTGTAAAGATAATGAAAAAAAGAATAACTAAGCCTACCAAGAGCAAGGAGGCTCTTCTAGAAGAGACATGGAACGATGCAGAGAAAGCCACAAGGAGTCCAGATTGTCTTCCAGTCGAACGTCCTATGAAATACCTGGGAAGGTGACCCGGTCAACAAATGCCTGAAGAAGTCAGATGTGTCGACCAAAATGTGCAAATATCACAGCTCTGCTGTAAACAGGCACAGCACAGTTAGTCTAAAACAACATTCCAGACGACCACAGCGGAAGAAGAAGAAGATTGCCTTCCTTTCACCTAGAGACATGTCCAGAATTGGCACCTTAAATGTTAGAAATATGTTGAATCAGTTAACAGCACTCACAACTTTATTTTGGATTTGTGAACTATGAAAAGACCTTTGATAGCATTGATATGGAATCTTTTTTGACATTGAATGGTGGAATCCCACAGAAAATCATTAACTTAATAAAGACAACATATAGAGACATGAGGTGCAGAGTCCTCCATAGGGAAACAATACAGAGGCATTTGAAATAAGAACAGATGTTATACAGGAATACCTTTTTTTCAAATTTATTTTTCCTGACTATAGACTGGATTGTAAAGACAACAATAAGCACTGCCAAAACTGGACTACTCTAACAAAGCAGCTTAAGATTCTGGACTTTGCTGATGACATTTCCTGCCTCTCATTCACACAAAATCATAATCAAATACAAGATAAATTAAAATTAAACACACAAGATGGGAGGTCTGAAAATTCATGGGGGAAAGACAAAGATATTGATCTTAAACCAAGCAAA
Source organism: Cepaea nemoralis (assembly GCA_014155875.1). Lineage (NCBI taxonomy): Eukaryota > Metazoa > Mollusca > Gastropoda > Stylommatophora > Helicidae > Cepaea > Cepaea nemoralis. Next base: position 165,791 of record JACEFZ010017910.1, on the reverse strand, counting down.
TAACAACTTTTGTCAAATATCACTCAAAGGCATGGAGTCATACACCTATTTAGGTAGCAATGTAGGTAAAGAGAGATATTAAAATAAGAATACAAAAGGCACTTATATAAGCATCAGAAACATGGAGAACTAAAAGAATTATTAATAAACTACAAACATTTATTAATTGCTTACTGCATAGAATAATGAGACAAAAATGCTATGACATATTCACCAATGTGGAACTTATGGAGAGAAGTAAACAGATTCCTGTGAATGAAGAGGTGATAAAAAGATGCTGCTGCAGAATAGGACACATTGAGAAACCTGGGGTTAGTATAACTAGACACTCCCTTGCCTGGAACTCACAGGGCAAACGCAACAATGGGAGACCTGAAAGCACATGGAGAAAATTACAGACAGATGAATAATGTAGGGAGAACATGGAAAGAGCCGCAGAAGATGACAGATAAGATGGCTTGGGATGAGCTAGTTCTTCCTCTTCTTCTTTCATTCACATGAAATATGTCTTTAACTGCAATGTTGACTCTTGTATCAATTTAACCCCGGGAAGGTTAACCCGGTCAACAAATGCCCGCAGAAGTCGGATGTGTCGGCCTAACGGCGCAAGAACGCAGCTCTGCTGTAAACAGGCACAACGCAATCACGTCCGAAAAAAAACTCCGGATGAACGAAGAAGAAGAAGAAGTATCAATTTAACTGTCTTTTTTAGTTCGCTCAGTGGTCGATAGAGTTTATCTTCCATTGTTGTCTCTCTAGGCCAGAAGGTTTGCCTAGATATGTTGTATTTTGGGCAGTCTTGGAGTATGTGCTCTGCTGTCCGTGACGCCAATCCACATGTGCACATGGCTGATTCACCAATCTTGAATTTTGTATACATGTGGTTGCGTAATCTATTGTGACCTGTTCTGAGGCGCAGAATAACGACTTGTTCCGGTCTGCCCATAATGTGATAGTAATCTTGAGTAGGTTTTGGTGGCTTTCTGACCGATTTGATCATTCTTTTCTTTTGGTGGTATGTAACGGGCACATCAGGCTGTTCTTCTTTTGCTCCTTCCTTAACCAATTGATCAACTCTGTCATTCCGGGTACTCCACAGTGGAATGGTGTCCACTGTATGGTGACTTTATGCTGTCTGCTAAGTTCAGAAAGTAGTGTCATTAGTACTGGCAATTTCCCAGACAGGAGCGCCTCGAGAGCTGATTTTGCATCTGCCAATAGCACCACAGGTTGTGTACCTTGGCTGGGATTTAGTAATTTCTCTGTTGCTATCTTCGTTTGCCTCAATTTCAGCAGTAGTTATGGGAATACTTTCCTGTTGGTACTCTGGCCGTGTCCCTAGTATTATTTGGGTATTCTATGTACACTCCCGCTCCTCCATTTCGAACAGCATTTTGTGCTGACCCATCTGTGTAGACTCGGATCCAGAGGTCCTGTGGGTATGCATTTCCCAAACTCTTCAACTACTTTATTTATGTCTTTCTCAGTATTCAGGTTTCTAACCGGTATGCTGGTGCGATGCTTGTACATTGGCCAGTCTGCTTTCTTGTAGTTCCATCTCGAGAGGGTGCTGCTTTCACTTACAAGCTCATTTTCTACAGTTAGAAAGACTGGCCGATGGTCACTGCCACCAAGTTGTTTCCCAACAGTTCGTGTAATGTTCCACTCCAGGTCTGGTGAATGAAAAGCCAGGTCAGGTGTAGCTGTATTGTGCCATGATCTCAAGTAGAAAGTATGTGGGTCGGACGGCTTGTTAATCAAGATTAATCTATTCTCATCTTGCCAGCCTTCCAGTCTCTCTCCTCTGTGGTCCATGTGATCATAGCCCCAGCTCTGCGAGTGGCTGTTGAAATCGCCACACAGTCATTTTTTCTTTTAATAGTAGTGTGTCCAGTGCCTGTGGGCGGTCCCTTGAACAGTAGTAATTGATCAGATGTAGGTCTGTATTGCCTGTTTGAGAGTCTGATACTCAGCCTCTTCCAACCCCGGGAAGGTTAACCCGGTCAACAAATGCCCGCAGAAGTCAGATGTGTCGGCCTAACGGCGCAATAACGGCTCTTCTGTGAACAGGCACAACGGATTCACGTCTGGAAAAAAACAACCTCCGGATGAACGCAGAAGAAGAAGAAGAAGCCTCTTCCATGTAAACTTCAATTTGGGAAGCAGTGATGTTATTTTTTACAAGGGTCAGCATCCCACCCTTTCGCCTGTCCTTTCAGTCAGATCGGTAACACTGGTAGCCTCTGATTTTGAAGGCTATATTTTTGCTGAGATGAGTTTCTTGCAAGCAACTTACGCTTACTTTTTCTTGGTCCAAGGTGTTTTCTAGTTCTATTTCTTTTGTTGCTGACTCCCTCCGCATTCCAGTGCATTATTTTTAATCTGTTTGGTATGGCCAGACACTATTCTCAGGTCCCCTGGCTCCACAAGACATCTGAAAAGGACCTCCAGTAGTTGTGGTTGGACCTTTCGAGACATAGGGCCCCGCACTGCACCTGCCTGGGGGTCCAAAGCAGGGTGAGCACCATAACATTTAGCAGTAGTTGACATATTTCATTATGCGTAATTGCGTGGCATCCTGATTTCTGTGGTGCACCTCCTGGCTGGTTGCCTCCATCTTCAGCACCTTTCCGTTACTGGAGCAGACTATGGTCTTACTCGAGTTTAGGTGTGTAGGCACGCACACATGTGTCTGCGCATGCCTGTACGTGCATACACATCTAGAGCGCACTGGTTATTTCTCTGCGCCAGTGACTCGCCGTTGCCCCTTCTCCTGGTAGTTAAAACAGGTCCGCCGAGTGAAGGCCAGGAGTTGGACTTTTGCTGCAGCGGTGATGAATGCACCGAGACATTGGAGTATTTATGCAAGGTTGGGCGCTCACCCCAACCCCGCCCCGGCTACATAACAGCAACATATGGAACCTGATGAGCTGGTTGAGTGCCTATGCCACAATGGGGGATCAAAGGCAATATTTTGTTTTTGTACTTGCTCACTTTGAACTCAAGCGTAGTCCATACACACTATTTATAGTAGTGATGGACTAAATTTTACCTCGCCATCAGGCGAACCCACTCCAATTTCAGAGGTACTTGTAATTTACGTCCCCAAGTCAAGGACGACAGGTCAACATTTTAGTCCAGCTGTCCGGTGTAGATGTTGAACTGCTTACCTCAGCATCAGCACACCGGATGTTTAAGAACACGCGTTCTTACCCATTCGGCCATGCGGACCTGCAAGGGCAATATAAGATGACAGATACAAAGTGTAACAACAGATATATAAAAAAAGTTAGTTGCATTTCCTTTACAGGGTGTCGCAGTCAACCCTAGCCTTTTTTTTTTTTACTGTTTGTGATCTCTTGGCAAGTTTACTTTCAGTAGTGTGCCATTGCTTTTTGAACAACCAGCACCCATACCATTTCATAAAAAAACCACAGCGCAAGGTCGTCTGCTGCCAAATCATGCACAGCTGTGTTTCAAACACAGGATGCAAGATTGTGAACTGCGTATGTAATCCCTTCTCCTCAGAGCCGGCAAGATATATAAATATGTTAAATTCAAGTTTGAGAGATCAGAATTTGCATATGAAGACCACATGCACATTTCCACTTATGGAGCATCCTCATAAATTGACACAATTCAAAGGAATTTCTACACTCCAGACCAGAAAACAAACATGGCCAAGAAAGAGATAGTTATAGTAGTCATATTTAAACACATTTGATTATTAGATATCAGTGCAAGAAAGCTTGTTGCTGCATTAAACGGTATGTTTAATCTTTTCTTTGTTACCTCTTGAAGGAAGCTTTCCTCATAGTATTTGAGTTATTGACTTAGGGTGTATTCTCACTTTGTGTTATCTGTGCTTTCATTATGTTTTAAAATGTATTTTTATTATTTCTTATCATCAGGAAACCTATCCACAGACAGCACCTATCTGGTTCAGTGAAAGTGAAGATCCTAGCATTTTAGCAGTAGTTGGAGAACTTACAAACTCAAAAGCAGAACAATTCAATGTAAGTGTTGGTTATATTATTGTATTAGTATTAACATATGACTGAGCTACTCTATGACAGTTGATAGTACTACCTACGTTCTATTAGCACCGAATGTTGGGCGGCGCTCACCAAACTCAATATCCCACATTGTGCCAATGGCTTTGGGTGGAGGAGCGCAATTGGGAGGATACAAGCCTTACCATAGTGCGAGGAAATGCAATCTAAAGACTAAATGGGCAGACCAGGCTGCATGGTCTCTAAATTCAGCTCAGACTTTGTTCTGTGAAAGGTTTAACTGAATTTGACAATCTATCATCTGTCAAGATGGCAAGGTGCCAGTCATTAACATTCACTGGTTTTATTGGGACTGAAAATACAGCAAAAGAGATTAATGCAGTTAGTAATGTATAGTTTAACTGCTTGTTACAGGATCAGCTGACCAGAGTTAATCAGAACCCTACTCCACCTTCAGGGAAGGTCCTGGAAACTGGCTACGTCACAGCAGTCTGGCCAAGAGAGTAGGGATCAAAGAGGGAAGACAAATCTGACTACAAAATGAATGCTGTTCTGAAGTTGAAAGTGTTGTCCGAAAGGCATACATATTGCAGCTTTGCTCTAATTGGACACTTCACAATGGAAGTCATTTTCAGGGCAAACAGGAAAAAAGACAGAAAGCACTTCTTTTTATAGCTTTTATGGGGGGAGCCATGGGTGGAAGGTTGCGGTGTCCTCCCCATGGAGATGGGGACTTGGATATGTGGTCAGGAGGACAAACAATACCCTGATATATGTAGGTCCTTTTCATAACTCAAATGACCTGAATGCCAATGGATCTTGATAGTTGAAACCAGGTCTCCCAGAGAATTCACTGTTCAGTCAACCCACCGACATATTGTAAAAATCTGAGGTTTGGTCTCCCGTGAAGTGCCTCACTGGTCTAGATGCAGCAAGAGAAGACTGTAAGTGTGCTTACATCTGTGGTTGTGCTAGTTTTAAACAGTACCTTAATATATATCAGCGAGTAGACGAGGAAAGATTGTGTATGATAATTTATCATGTTCACTTTCTGAAGTTGGCTATTATCATAAAATAACATAACCTCTATTAAAAAGTGGTTTGCAAAAATGTAATGTGACTTCAACATTTGTGATGTGGTTTGCAATCATGTAATATGACCTTCCAATAAATGCAATGTAACTTAACAAAATGATTGCATGACTATTACAGATTTTATATCAAGCTAAGTTGCTGATTGAGGGTTTATGCAGACTACAGGATTTAGTTGTGCCTGATGAAGTTGATGTGTTGAATGATGCCCTCGCAGCACGCGTGAGTGTTATCTTTCCTTCACTATTTGTGAGATATTCACTGCATTTTAGTTAGTTTGTTTCAGATGTGCTGCCATTAATCTTTGATACGTTGTTTTATTTCCTCTTCTTCTTCTTCTTTCGTTCGCTTGAAATATGTCTATATCTGCAATGTCGTCTCTTGCATGAATTGAACTGTTTTTTTCAGTTCACACAGTGGTCCATAGAGTTTATCTTCCACTGTCGTCTCTCTAGGCCAGAAGGTTTGCCTAGATATGTTATATTTTGGGCAGTCTTGGAGTATGTGCTCTGCTGTCTGCGACGCCAATCCACATGTGCACATGGCTGTTTCACCAATCTTGAATTTTGTATACATGTGGTTGCGTAATCTATTGTGTCCTGTTCTGAGGCGCAGAATAATGACTTGTTCTGGTCTGTCCATAACGTGGTAGTCATCTTGAGCAGGTTTTGGTGGCTTTCTGACTGATTTGATCATTCTTTTCTTTTGGTGGTATGTAACGGGCACATCAAGCTGTTCTTCTTTGGCTCCTTCCTTAGCCAATTGATCAGCTCTGTCGTTTCCGGGTACTCCACAGTGGGATGGTATCCACTGTATGGTGACTTTATGCTGACTGCTAAGTTCAGAAAGTAGTGTCCTTAGTACTGGCAATTTCCCAGAGAGGAGCGCCTCGAGTACTGATTTTGCATCTGTTAGTAGCACCACAGGTTGAGTACCATTGCTGTTATTTAGTAATTTCTCTGTTGCTATCTTGATTGCCTCAATTTCGGCATCATAGTTATGGCAGTACTTTCCTGTGGGTACTCTGGCTGTGTCCCTAGTATTATTTGGGTATTCTATGTACACTCCCGCTCCTCCATTTCGAACAGCATTTTGTGCTGACCCATCTGTGTAGACTCGGATCCAGAGGTCCTGTGGGTATTCTTTATCAAGGAAGCTGAGAGTGGCTGTTCTGCGCTGCACACTGTTCTGTTCTTCCTTGTCAAATATTCCTCTCACTTTAGTCTGGATGTGTAACGATAGTCTATGCTCATCTTTCCATGGAGTTCGCTCTGGAATAGTTGTTAGGGGGATACCAACTGTGGGCAAATCAGTGGTTTCTCTGCAGAGTCGTTTGGCCTGGTGGATAAAACTACTTCTTTTCAACCGCCCCATAGCTAGGTTTTCAAATCTGTTCTTCATAGGGTGGCCTGGCAAGCTGAGGAACTTTTCTGCTTGTATTAGCGTTTTCGTATCTCTGCGCACACTCAGTGCCTGTGTCCTCCCCATCTTCTCCATTTCCACTATAGGGGTTGATCTCATCCCTCCTGTGGTGACTCTAAGTGCTTGATTTTGCACCTTGTCCAGCTCTTGTAGTGTGGTATTTGATGCTGAACACCACGCAGTTGACCCATATTCCAGGTGTGGTCGTATGCTCTGTTGGTAAACTTTGCTAAGTATTTTCGTACTGGCTCCCCATGTGGTTCCACTTAGCTTTCTCAGGATGGCTATTTTCCTTCTGGCTTTTGCTACTGCTTTGTTGATGTGCTTTCTCCATGTCAGCTTGCCATCAAATGTTACTCCAAGGTATGTTGGTTCTTTATCTTCTCTTAGGGGTGTTCCATTTATCTGGATGATCCCTGCCTTTTGTTTTGGAGAGAGGGTAAATAGGGTTGTGCTGCACTTGTCAGTGTTTATGCTGACACACCATCTATTTGCCCATACAGCAAATGTATCTACAGCTCTTTGTAGCAATCTGGCGGCCACTGATGCATATTCATTTGTGCTCCATAGAACCAGGTCATCGGCGTACATTGCCGCTTTAATTCCATGCGGTAGGTGAGCAACAAGATCATTGATGAAGATTAGAAAAAGTGTGGGGGACAAGACTCCGCCCTGGGGGACACCGTGACGCAGTAGTACTTTCTTGCTCTTGAGTCCGTCTATCTGTACTCGGGCTCTTCTGTTGTGCAAGTATGCTTTCACCCATTTGTACATTCTTCCATTGACTTTGCAGTTTCTCAGTTTCTTCATCAGACCTTCTTTCCAGACTTTGTCAAAGGCTTTCTTCAGATCTATCCATGCTGCAAGCACCAGCTTCTTCTCTTGGAATGCATCCTCAATTTCTTGAGAGAGGTAGGTTGTCTGATCTTCCGTAGAGTAGCACTGCCTAAAGCCAGCCTGCTGTGGCACAAGGATGTTTTTACTTTCAATGTACCACTGCAGTCTGTGATTGATGATGCGCTCCAGTGTTTTGCAGAGACAGCTGGTGAGGCTAATTGGTCTGTAGCTAGAGGCAATGGAACCATCTTTCCCTGATTTTAGGAGGGGTATCATGATTGCTTCTCTCCAGGCTTGTGGAACACTGCCTAAGGTCCAGCTGTTATTGAAGATCTGCAACAGCTTTGTTTTGGCCTCTGTTCCTAGGTTCCTGATCATTTCATTGGAGATACCATCAGCTCCTGGTGACTTTCTCATTTTCAGTTTTGATATGGCTAGCTCCAGTTCGCTGATTGTGATGGGTGCCTCCAGAACCTCATGTACTATTTCCTTCTGTCCTGTATGTTGTCGTTTCTCTCGAATCTCTTGTTGTTTCTCTGGACTAATTTTGATATTGCTATCTTGTGCGAACGAGTCCGCAAAATGGTCAGCTGCTTGCTTTCTTGTTAAGATTTTTCCATCTTTATGTAGTGCAATTTTTGAGTTTCTCCCTGTGCCCTCGTCATTAAGCTGTTTTATTAGCTTCCACAATTTCCTTGTGTCTCTTTCAAAGTTCAGAGACTCTGTTTTCTCCTGCCAGCTTTTCCGTCTAGCCTGCAGCTTGGCCCTTTGAAATTTGGCTTTTGCATGCTGGAATTTATTGTGGTGCTCTTGGCTGGGTGTGGCCTCTGCTTGCTTTCTACACACTTCAACATCATTATGCAACTGTTCCAGTTCACTACTCCAGTAGGGTTTATATTGTTTACGGGCTCCTCTTGGTACTGTTTCTCGCGCTGCCTGTAGTATGCATTTCCCAAACTCTTCAACTGCTTTATTTATGTCTTTCTCAGTGTTCAGGTTTCTAACCAGTATGCTGGTGCGATGCTTGTACATTGCCCAGTCTGCTTTCTTGTAGTTCCACCTCGAGAGGGTGCTGCTTTCACTTACAAGCTCATTTTCTACGGTTAGAAAGACTGGCCGATGGTCACTGCCACCAAGTTGTTTCCCAACAGTTCGTGTAATGTTCCACTCCAGGTCTGGTGAATGAAAAGCCAGGTCAGGTGTAGTTGTAGAGTGCCATGATCTCGAGTAGAAAGTATGTGGGTCGGACGGCTTGTTAATCAACATGAATCTATTCTCATCTTGCCAGTCTTCCAGTCTCTCTCCTCTCTGGTCCATGTGATCATAGCCCCAGCTCTGCGAGTGGCTGTTGAAATCGCCACACACAATCATTTTTTCTTTTAGTGGTAGAGTGTCCAGTGCCTGTGGGCGGTCACTTGGACAGTAGTAATTGATCAGATGTAGATCTGTATTACCTGTCTTAAGTTTAAGTGTCTGATACTCAGCCCCTTCCATGTAGACTTTGATTTGGGAAGCCATGATGTTATTTCTTACAAGAGTCAGTATCCCACCTTTTCGCCTGTTCTTTCGGTCAGATCGGTAACACTGGTAGCCTCTGATTTTGAAGGCTATATTTTCATTGAGGTGAGTTTCTTGCAAGCAACATATGCTTACTTTCTCTTTGTCCAGGATGTTTTCTAATTCTACTTTTTTGTTGCTGACTCCCTCCGCATTCCAGTGCATTATTTTAAGTCTTAGTTTAGTATGGCCAGTCGTCCTATTCTCATGTCCCCTGGCTCCACAGGACATCTGAGAAGGACCTCCAGTAGTTGGGGTTGGACCCTTTCGAGACATAGGGCCCGGCACTGCACCTGCCTGGGGGTCCAAAGCAGGGCGAGCACCATAACGATTAGCAGTAGTCGACATATTCCATTTTGCGTGATTGCGTGGCATCCTGATTTCTGTGGTGCGCCTCTTGGCTGGTTGCCTCCGTCTTCAGCACCTTTCTTTGCTAGAGCAGACTGTGGTCTCACTCGAGTGTAGATGTGTACGCGCGCACACGCCTGTCTGCGCATGCATGTACGTGCATACACATCTAGAGCATACTGGTTATTTTCCGGCGCCAGAGACTCGCCGTCGCCCCTTCTCCTGTTAGTTTAAACAGGCCCGCCACGTGAAGGCCAGGAGTTGGACTTTTGCTGCATAGGTTATGTATTCACGAGCCATTGAGGTATTTGAGCAATGTTGGGCGCTCACCCCAACACCGCGCCTCGGCTACATACAGCAACATTTGGAACCCTTATTTCCTCTGAAATATTGATCATCATTTTCATATCTCATTCTTTATATTCTGAATCAAATATGGTATCTCATGAAGCAGGGATAAACATGATAGTACATGATACTATTAACAAAACAGAATAGCTCAGAAACTTGTTGAAGTGTGTGTGGACTGTGAATTTGTTCAGCTCAGTTCATGGGTGCATATAGTGTAAGGGCGGGAGGATCAACTTCCTTGCATGGGATTTTTACCCCATATGGTTCCATCTCGCTCCAAAGAATGGCAGCCACCTGCTGAGAGCATCACACAAAACCAAAACTGTGTGGCTCCAGTGATGACACTCTGGGGCCTCTGAAAAAATTGCACTCATGGTCTGAAAGGCACAGTCTAGAAACAAATTTACAGCTTTCAGAGCATGAGGTAGATGGCTTGATCACTTGACTGTGGAGCCCCAGGCCTAGGGTGTGAATGGTTGTTGTATACACATTTATCTCTTCAGGACCTTAGATGCATCTCCTGCCCAGGTCATTTAGGGGTCAGAGTTCATGAGCAGACTGGAAGTCAGTATGGCTGAATGGATATGAACACTTGTTCTGAAATATTGTGTGCTGATGCCGAGGTAGCGGGTTCATTGCCTACACCTGTCAGTAGGACTAAAATGTTGACTTCTCATCCTTAACTTGGGGGTGTAAATTACAAGTACTTCTGAAGTCGAAATTACAAGTACTTCTGAAGTCGGAGTGGGTTCACCTGATGGCGAGGGACATTGGTAATAGGGAAAGCTAATCCACATGCATAAATCAGTCTAGTGCGCTAGAAGTAGTAGCCCGTTTATGGGCTACGCTTGAGTTCAAAGCGAGCGAACGCAAAAAAAAACAAAGAGGAGGCTGATTTCCTGAAGTCAAGAGTCCCAATCACAGGAGCTGGTAATAAATAGAACACATACGCATCACACATGATAGGTCACTATTGTGGACAAAACACATGTAATACACATGACATATGGCAGGTCACTACAAGCAGATGCCTAGGTTTCACATTAATCTAAAACTGTTGTCATTTGGCATCACTTGCGACAATGATGTCTTTTCTGCTTCTGAACTCCCATTGGAGCATATGTCCTCAACCATGTCATGCCAAGCTGTCCTATCTTTTGTTGTCTCCTTCAGCTCCCTCGCTCCCTCCATGTCCTCCCAGTATTATTATCTCTGTCTCTATTTTTCTTTTCCGTGGGATATTTGGTCTCTCTCTCTCTACTTTGTTTGCCCTGTGAGTTCTAGAAAAGGACTTTCTAGTTATACCAGGTGTTTGTAAAGTCTCACTACACTTTGTATGTAGAACAAATTTGAAAAATAAAATACATAATGTCATCCAAAAATGTGCTCCACAGCCCATCATGAAGCAATATGCAGCGAATGGCTGTCATCTGCTGGAGTAATTCTTTGCACTCCGAACAGATGATATCATCAACGGAAGAAAGCATTTAAAAAATTTGTTGTATATAAACAATATAGTGAGACTTTACAAACACCTGGCAATAGTACCAGGTTTTCTCATTGTGTGTCCTAATGAGTGCCATCGTCTTTTCCTCACCTCTCTATTTGCTGGAGTGTGTCCAGTTCATACCCTAAGCCCTGCATGGGGGTTTCTCTATTTGTAATTTGGTCCTTCTACTCTATGCAGGCACCAGTTAATGAATGTTTCTAGCTTATGGGTAATTGTTGTAGTCATTCTCCACATTTACTAGCAGCAGCAGCAGATGTAGATATGACAGAGACATGTTCATAATCAATGTGGTTTTAGCACAATCAGCATGTGGTTTAAGCACAATCAGCAGCCATACAGTGACATCTGAGAGAGACATAGCACTTAGGGGTATACTTGTGGTAACAATAAAAATACTCTTTGCTTTTTTTACCATTGTTGTACCTCTGTGTGGCATTCGCATTTCCACAACTAAACAAAACAGTACCAAATAACTTCAGATGGAGCAGGAAGTCAGCTCCAAAGGAGTCATATGAATATTTTGTATTGTGTCACAAGTGCAAGACAGTCAAAAGATATTACATCTAGAACCAAACTCAGAATATTTAACTCTGTTTAATCAACACGTGCTGTAGCTTAGGGGATAGTGAGATGCACAGTTTCATAGCTGCCCGACATATGGAGGCAAGGATTTGAAATCAGCCGCTTGTGAAGTAGAAACAGACCGCTTGGAAACCGCAATGGAAACTACTGAACTAAAAATTGCTTTGTATATCACCATCAGTTAATAAATTCTGAGGTTGACTGCAACATCCTATAAAGGTACTGCTATATGGATCAGAAATATTGGAAATATTAAAACATTTACTAATAAACTACAAACAATTATTAAATGGTGCCTGTGCAAAATAGGATTAAAATGGTATGACAGAATGACCAATGTGGAGCTCAAGGATAGAACAAAACACAACCCAGTGAATGAAGAGCTGAGGAAAAGATTATGCCACTGGATGTGACACAATTGAGAAAATCCTGTTAAAAGGTAAACCAATTCAGTGATTAAAAAAGCAATTGAAACAAATGTAATTCAATAATAAATATATCATCCACTTACAGGGCATTGCTGTGAAAATGAATGTTGATGCAGTCTCGGAGGAAGAGGCAGAGGATGATGATTTTCACTATGACATAGATGATGAGGTTCACACGTGAGTCCTGGGATTTGAATTGTTACTGTAAACATGTGCATGTTTTCTTGAGTGTTTTTAACTCTTGAGATTTGAACGTTAATCTCGGTCGGTTTGACTTCTCATTGCTCCCTGTCAGTTCTATCTGTCTCTCCCTCCATTCACCTCTCTCTCATTGCCTGAATCAATAACTTTATGAAGGGCATCCAACTGGCAGAGTTTACAGCACAATGTGTGGGTGGTGTGTGTAAAAAAAAAAGGGGGGGGGTGTGTGTGGAAGAGGATTGTTTACACCTAAGATAATTCTGCGCTGCTGATAGTTTTCTTTATCATGATATTGTTGCATTTGTCGGTCGGTCTCTGGGTCTGCAGTCACATTATTTTATCTACACACTTAATTAAATGTTGCATGTTCTTTGAAAGACTTTGCGATCCACCCCGGGATGATTTCTAGGCAATTTTACCATCAGTAGTTTTCCATTGCTTTCTGTACAAGAATTCAACATTTTAAGTCCAACTGAATTAACCCACCACGCCGCCAACCACACCAGAAGTTTAAGCGTGAGCTCATTAAAGCTGTCAGATACTCTGACCTCTACATACCTTATGGTGAGAAGTAAAATAAAGTAACAATATGCCCTCTGCATCCTCACTTTACCACCATAATTTCTAGCTATGTTGATTTCTGATTGGTCTTTTATTAAAAAAGTATGTGTTTATTTTCATTGTTGTAAATTTTATACAGTTTGATTTAGTGAAAGTTTTCATCTTCATTGTTATTGTCTTAAGCCGGCAAGATCTTGTGCTGCAAGCTTGATACATCATTCTCTGCCACCAATGATCTTTCTTTTATATGCTTTTTCTTCAGAAGTAGTTTCACTTTGTCATTCTCTTAAGATACAGTTCCACTTTTTCTTTCAATTTTCTAGTTGGTGTAATAATTAAGATGTTATGCTGGCAGTGGTATGAGCATGGTCAGACAAGGGTTTGATGCCAGCTATCATCATTTGCTACAGGAGGGAAAGATTGGCCACTTATTCCACCGTGCACTCAGGCTCCTAAAAATATGGTCCTAGCGTGCCACATACCTAATTATTCTATAGGGCTTATGTTTTTTGTTTGTTTTTTCTTCAATTTTCTAGTTCATCTCCAAAGTTTTATTCCTTTAGTTTCCTCAACAGTACTAATCCGAGGTTATAATATAAACAATATACGCTATGCAGATGACACAGTATTGGTTGCGGATAATGCAACAGATGTACAACAATTGTTGGATATTATAGTAACAGAGAGTGCAAAGAAAGAACTCTCCTTGAATATCAAGAAAACAGTAACAATGGTGATTTCAAAGACAAAGGTGACACCAAAATAAGAAATAGAATAAGAAGGGAAAATTCTGACCCAAGTGGATAATTCTAAATACTTAAGGGCATTTATAACATCAGATGGAAGATGCATAACACAGATTAAGAGCAGAATTTTTTTTTTTATTATGTTTTTTAATTCGCATATCCTTTTACAGGACATCACTGTCAACAGCAGCATCTTTCAGCTGTCTGTTGATATCTTGGCAAGATTACGCTCAGTAGTATGCCATTGCTTTCTGAGCGGCGGGCTCAGTTATCCCGCAAGTCACCAGCGAGTGACGAACCGCTCCCAGTTCTCGCCCGCTACGAGGCTGCGTGATAAATGGGATTACGGAGAAAAGAGCAGAATAGGGCAACAAAAGTTGCAGTTTGGAAAATGAAGAGTATCATATGCAATAAGTCACTATCATTGAATGTAAGAAAGAGAGTTCTAAAGTGCTGCATAGAATTCTGTATTGCTGTATGGCAGTGAATCTTGGAATGTAAATGAACAAATTAGGAAGACCTTGGAAGCAACAGAGATGTGGTTCCTAAGACGAATGTTGCAAATTCCTTGGACTGCCAAAGTAACTAACAACGACTGCCTGAAAGAGGCCAATGAAACTAGAACATTATATACAACAATAAGAAAGAGACAAGCAGCTTTCTTTGGTCATGTGATGAGAAGAGAGGCATTGGAAAACATCGTGACAGCTTGAAAGATTGAGGGGAAGAGAGGGAGAGGCAGACCAAGAGAAATGATGCTGAATGGATTGAGACTGTGGCATGGAGGAATATCATCAGCAGAGTTGATCCAGAAAACTAAAGATCTATCGAAAGTCATGAACGCCTACACCAGCAGACATGGCACTTGATGATGATGGTGATGAGTTTCCTCCACATACACCATATATGTCTCTCTTTTAAGTGTCATTTTAATTGTGGTCTAATCATCTTTGCCTGTTATTGGTCATGTCAACTTCATCTGTTAGCTTTACAGCCATTTTTATCTGTTCAATGTTCAGCTAATTTTATCTGTTAGTTGTACAGTTACCTTTATCTTTTAGTGCTACAATCGATTCTATCTGTTAATGGTAGTCATTTTTATCTTTTCGTGATCCAGCCATTTTTAGATTAGTTGTATAGTCACCTTTATCACTTGCTATATATACATTACGGACACTTATAGAAAGATCAATAGAGACAAAGAAAGACATATATTTGTGCTTCATAGATTATACTAAGGCATTTGATAAAGCAAAACATGATGAAGTGATTAAAATGTTGGAAGATATCAACATTGATGGGAAAGATTTAAGAATAATAAAGAATATTTACTGGAACCAAGTAGCAGCAATTAAAATGGGAAATAAAGAGGGTAGTTATGAACACATAAAGCTAGGAGTACGACAGAGGTGTGTCTTGTCACCAGATCTCTTCTCCCTATATAGCGAAGTAATAATGAGAGAGATCAAAGAGATGCCAGGAATACTAGTTCGAGGTTATAATATAATTGGTGGTGGATAAATCAACAGACCTACAACAATTGTTGGACATTGTAGTAACAGAGAGTGCAAGGAAAGGACTCTCCGTGAATAACAAGAAAACAGTAACAATGGTGATATCAAAGAAAATGGTGACACCAAAATGTGACAATAAAATAGAAGGAAAAATTATTAACCAAGTGGATAATTTTAGATACCTAGGGGCATTTATAACATCAGATGGAAGATGTACAACAGAGATTAAGAGCAGAATAGGGCAAGCAAAAGCCTCATTTCAGAAAATGAAGAGTATCTTATGCAATAAGTCACTATCACTGAATGTAAGAAAGAGAGTGCTGAAATGCTATGTAGAACCAGTTTTGCTGTATGGCAGTGAATCTTGGAATGTAAATGAACAAATTAAGAAGAAATTACAAGCAACAGAGATGTGGTTCCTGAGACGAATGTTACAAATTCCTTGGACTGTCAGAGTAACTAACAACGACTGCCTGAAACAGGCTAATGAAACTAGAACATTATATACAACAATAAGATAGAGACAAACAGCTTTCTTCGGTCATGTGATGAGAAGAGAGGCATTGGAGAACATCGTGACAACTGGAAAGATTGAGGGGAAGAGAGGCAGAGGCAGACCAAGAGAAATGATGCTGGATGGATTGAGACGGTGGCATGGAGGAATATCAGCAGCAGAGTTGATCCAGAAAACCAAAGACCGAGATCTGTGGAGAGCCATGAAAGCCTGCGCCAGGGCACTTGATGATGATGATGAGTAGTCAGCCATTTTTATCTGTTAGTGGTCCAGTCATTATTATTTGTTAGTGGTACATTCACCTTTATCTGTTAGTGGTACAGTCACCTTCATTTGTTAGCAGTACAGCCAATTTTTGCTGTAAGTGGTACAGTCAACTTAATCTTAATCTGTTAGTGGTAAAGTCAGCTTTATCTGTTAGATTTACACTCACTTTAATATGTTAGTGGTACAGTCAACTTTATCTGTTAGGGGTACAGTTATCTTTATCTGTTAATGGTACAACCAGCATATCTATTAGTGGTACTTTCTTCTTTATCCGTTGGTGTTATAGTTGTCTTTATCTGTTAGATTTCATCATGTTAATGCTAGTAATCATTGATTGTTACGCAGTTATATTATTATCATCTTCTTGGTTTTACATATTTTTTTTTTATTTCAGATCTGAATTGTGTGTTGTTTTTTTTTAAATTATGTATTTATTTTTTTTTTCACGTGAAAACAGCAGTGCTAAACAGAAAGAAAAGGAAGAAATTGATGGCATTGACACAGAAAACCTTGCTGTTTTAGAGAAACTGAAGGAGAAGCAGAGGCAGTCATATCTAAAAGTTAGTGCATATTTGTATATGCTATTGATCTATATAGTGTAATTCACATTTTTCATATTAATTTGTATTACTTTATCATTGTAAAAAATTTAAGGGTATTTTCATACTGGCCAGGATTTCCTGTTGTAAACTTTTCGCCAGGATACATTTAAAGGTGAAAGACAAAATTAAGTGAAGAACGGACAGGCTGGCCACACTAACACATGTTCTGATGTGATAAGTATTGGAAGACCTTGACCACAAACACATCTGTTGTGACCCACCAGTGACCCACAGATGAAGGTAATGGAATAGAAGAATAAGAGGAGGATGACAACAACATGTACTATTTTGAAAATTATATTCGGGCAAGACCTTTACTCCTGATGTTTTATGTTTGTCATGACTTAATTATCTAGTAAAAGAAGATATACACTCATTTACAGCAAGTACATTTTGTTACCATAAGGCACTTAACAGGAGACAACCTCAAATGTTTACAACAATATGTCTGTGGGTTGACTGAATAGTGAATTCTCTGGGAAACTTAGTTTCAACTATAAACACAACAGATACTATCGGCACAACAGATAAATTAAAGTAACAGATTTGAGAACTTGCATCTAGCAACAAAGAGGGTGTTAGTCATGAACAATTTCACAATAACTAAAGAAGAAAATCAGGGCTTTGAACTTAAATGTTACAGAAACGTTTGTAGAATATCGTGAACCAAGAAGAAGAAGAAAAATGCTGACATTCGACCAGATTTAGACATGGAAACAGGCTCATAATCAGCATGGAGTCTTAGAAACTGAAATACTGTAACTAGTCAATGTCACAGTGACTTGGAGAGAACTGATGGAAGGCATGGTGGCTGGAAGAGGAGCAAGGGTTGAACAGCATGAAGATGTACACAGGACCTGGCAGACACCTGACCTTGGGCATGGGGGTGAGCAGGGCTGGAGAACTGGCGCAGGATATAGACAATTTCCAGTCAGCTGTGATGCCTGATATATGTATGTGTATTTATATATTGTGGGAGGGAAGGTTTGTCGGATTTAAGAGGTGGAGTGTTAGAGAGAGAGAGAGAAGAAAATTAGTGTTAGTCTTTCATGATGAGATATTTATTGACCCTTTATCTTGACAGGGATCAGTTGTAGGATCAATCCAAGCCACTGACAGGTTAATGAAAGAGTTGAGGGATATTTACAGATCAGACAGTTTTAAAAATGGTAAGTGTCAACAATTTACTTTCCAGGCAGTAATTACTTAATGCCTTCTGTTCCAGGGCAATATTGCTTTAACTTTTCAGTCATAAATGATGTGTGACTGGTTCTTCCCAGTGAATCTCTAATTTCATGTTGTTCATTCACTTTTATCTTTCATCAGGGTTTACTCATGAAACTTGGTGTCACTATTGGCCATTATTCATTTTATTTATCTTCATATGGCACATCTGTTGTACAGTTTTCTTTAAATCTTTTAATGAAATCCATAACTTTTCTGCTAGAGATAGTTGCTAGACTTGTGTTCATAGCATGTCGCCTTATAGTAATGCTCATCAGTCCTCATCAACATCTGCTCTGCTTTAAAGCTTTTTATGTGTATCTTATTCACACATAAATAATAGCTTCAAGGGCCTTTCTGCCTTTCATGTGCCAATGGAGCCTGGGCCCTCAACCAGCTCACTCCCGGCCCTTTGTAGACTTGCATATGAATGTTTGGATTTTGCAGCTAAAGTAGGATGCACCTTGATAGAGAAAAATACCAACAAAAACCATAAAACCACTAACCACAGGTAATAAAACGACAAGAAACAGTAGATGCCTGGAATAGAGATAACTAAGAAAAGAACAATGTACAACCAAAATTAAATGGAGAAACAATAGGAAAAAGAAATGCCAAACGACACTAAAACAGTGGAAACAGAAGTTAGTAGATACTAGAGATAGGGATAACAACTAAAATAGGAAAACATAGTGTGTTATTTTAAAAATAAATAAATAATAACAGCTATAAAAATAAAACACACCATTTTAGGGAAAGGTACTTCCAGTAGCAATGGAACAATCATCAAGAATGTCATCGGCGAAGGAAGGAATGGAGGATGATGGAATAGAGGAAGCCTGCCAGGCATACGCCAGTTGAAGTCATCTAATTGGCAAAAGACCAGGACAGCTTATTATACCGCAATATGAACCACCACAATTATAACCAACATCGTTGAGGCCAGTTGAAAAGGTGGACAGTCTCGTCCCCCCCCCCCCCCCCCCCCCCCCCCAAAAAAAAAAAACTGGATGGAAGGAGCTAAAGTTTTCCACAGGAGGAAGTAGCAAATAATTACACTACCTCTTCTTTGTCACCTCTTCTGACATGCTTGGTAGATTACAGTGTAGTTTTTTTCTATTTTTGTGTGTTTCCTTTTTGTTCCCTGGTTACAGATGAGCAAAATTTTGTTTTGCTTAGTCATAAACTTTTTCTTGAAAGTTAAAAGGAGGGAAGGAAGTATGAAGTCTTGGTATTTCTTATTCACAATAGTGACAAGTTTATGAAACTGGATTTTCTTTTCAGTTTCACTAGGAGTCCAGTGCAGATGTGAAACATTCAGCATTCAAAGCATCTGCTGGATGAGGTTAACTATCTATAAGTTATGCACAGTGTCAAGTCAGATTAAAATTAGTCTCCGTGGTGAAGTGGTCAAGCTGTCTGACTCGGGCTGCGAAGGTTGTGGGTGTGATTATGAGGCGCGTCCTTCGGTTCACAGGTGAATTTTTTTCAGAGACTCCTGGAGGTCGTCACTGGAGCTATGGAGTTTGTGCTTTGTGCACGCTTTTGCAGTTCGCTGCGGAAATAGGCTGAGCCATATGGGATAAAAACCCAGTGCAGTCGACCCTGTCGACTTTTAAGTGACTTTTGTTTTATTCAGTTAGGGCTTGTTTTCTGTGCATTGGTCAATATCAATACATTCTTGGCATAACCAGTGCAAAAATATAGCTACGGATACAGGCAGACGTTATCTTATTGTAAATATTGCTTTAAATTGTTTTGTTTGCTCAACAGAAATTTATACGATTGAGCTAGTCAATGACAGTTTATATGAGTGGAACGTACTGTTAAAAAAGTAAGTACAACTGCTGTTGTTTCACATGAAGTTACATGGTAAAAGTGTAATGATGACATTTTCTTCTTTGTTGTCAATCTCTGTTAAATATTCATTGGGTGGTTGGTATACTAGCCGGCTCCCTGGCTGAGGGGTTAGCAGCTTTCTCCGTTAACCCCGAATACTCTCGTGGTTCACATGAGCGCACGAGAATTAGAAGTGGTTCGAGTCGCGTCAGTGACTTATGAGAGTATGGAGCCGGTCGCTCAGAAAGTCGTGGCGTGCTGAGCATAATCTAGCCTAGGAATCAACATACAGCTGAAAGATTATATTGTATGAGGAAATATACTAATACAAATTACAGGCAGTTCCCACATATTATTAGACAGTCCAGAACTTAGTGTTAACACACACACGCGCGAGAGAGAGAGAAACATTCGGGCGGAGGAATGCAATTGGGAGGGTACAAGCCTTACCCTAGTGCGAAGAAATGCAACATAAAGACTAAATGTCATGGAAGGGCAGACCAGGCCTTAAGCTTATGTCAGCAACTGGTCTAGGATGGAAGCTCCAACAGGCAGACAGTTTGAGTATTGCTTTGCTGATCCAGCAGCTTCTGCAGCTTGTCTTGTTCCAGACGTATTGGTGTTACATTTCCTCTGGAGTAAACTAGGCAGGCCAAGAGAGGGATCATGCTGTATGGGCATCACATGGTCTCTAAATTCAGCCCAGGCTTTATGTTATGGAGAGGTATAATGCAAACGCAAATTATTCCTCCCCATCGACGCTTGACTGGCAGAAGTGGAAGATGATGATGATGATAACTCCATTTTACAAACTGTCATCTGTCAAGACGGCGAGGTGCCAGTCAGTCAGTCATATGTGGTAGCTACAATTTCTTTTGAGCAACTAGCATAGGCAAGACTATTTGACTGTATAAAAGTACATAAACTGTGTATGCATTATCTGAATCAATAGTCTGTCTTCATTTACGTAGAGAATGTTTGTTTCAGAGTTGCCAATGATAGTGATCTTTACAATGACATGCAAGTCTTCAAAGAAAAAGAGGGCAAGGATCACATTCTTCTCAGTTTTACTTTCAAGGTAAGCGTAGCTTCAGTGTCATTGAGTGTATTCTTTCAGTGCTGGTGACGGTGCACATTGTCAGTGTGTGTGTGCTGTCAGTATATGGGTGTTTCATGTGTCAGTTTACATGTACTCAATGTCAGAGTATGCATACTTAAGTCAATGTATGTTAACTTTAAGTGTCAGAGTACATACAGTGAATGTTAACTTTAAGTGTAGGAGTATATACAGTGAATGTTAACTTTCAGTTTAGGAGTATATACAGTGAATGTTAACTTTGTGTAGGAGTATATACAGTGAATGTTAACTTTAAGTGTCAGATTATATACAGTGAATGTTAACTTTAAGTGTCAGAGTATATGCAGTGAATCTTAACTTTAAGTGTCAGAGTATATGAAGTGTATGGTAACTTTAAGTGTCGGAGTATGTGCAGTGTATGTTAATTTTAAGTGTAGTAGTATATACAGTGAATGTTGACTTTAAATGTCTGAGTATATACAGTGAATGTTAACATTCAGTGTAGGAGTATATACAGTGAATGTTAACTTTCAGTTTAGGAGTATATACAGTGAATGTTAACTTTAAATGTAGGAGTATATACAGTGAATTTTGAACTTTAAGTGTATGGAGTATACACAGTGAATGTTGACTTTAAGTGTCGGAGTATATACAGCGTGTGTTAACTTTCAGTTTAGGAGTATATACAGTGTATGTTAACTTACCAGAGGATGTTCACTTTATATGTCAGTGTGTGTTAACTTTAAATGTCAGAGGATGTACATATTATGTGTCTCTGTGTGTTATCATTAAGTGTGTATGTACACTTTGTCAGTGTGTTTATTTTAATGTCATCATATAATTTATGTGTCAGCGTATAACTTGAGTGTGTGACACCATGTACACTAAATATGACAGTGTATGTTAATTGTTAGTGTCATAGTATGCACACTTTATGTGTCAGTGTATGTTAATGTTAGTGTATAATATTTTATGTCAATGTATAAATGTGTGTATAGTTAGTTTGCCGGTCTCCCTGGTCTAGGTGTTACACGACTTTCTCCGTAATCCCACATACTCTCGTAACGTGACCTGCGCGAAGAATTGATAGCGGTTCTCTCCGCGTCGGTAACTTAAGGGTATGTTAGCCAGTTGCTCAGAAAGCAATGGCAAACTACTGAGCGTAATCTTGCCAAGAAATCAACAATCAGCTGAAAGATGCTGATGTTGACAGCAATGTCCTGTAAAGGATATGCAAACAAAACAAAAATAATAGTTAGTTTAGTCGATTGATCAACATCACGGCACATGGGTGTAACCCGTAAGTGCTCTGTTCTACTCCTAACTCAAACCTGAGTCCGGAGAATCTTAGCTCAGTGCACGAATTCCGTAGCACTGGTGAGGATATTGAAATACTTTAAATAGATTTATAACTCAGAATTTTGCCCGGGCAGTACCTTTAGGCTACTGTTTATTTCCAACTGCCAAGGAATTTTTTTACATGCGCAACAATACACACGGGCATCCAATCTCACTACTCAGAGACCAGGGGAAATTTTGTTATAGAAGTCCATGTGAAAAAAATTCCGGCCCTCACCAGGGCGTGAACTCGGGACCTCCAGCACTCAAGGCGAACACCATACCATCGAGACCACTCAGCCTCCTTTGTGTATAGGTGTAAGTTAACATTATGTGTTAATGTATTTTTACTTCAAGTGCCAGCGCATGGTTACCAAAAGTGTCAGAATTCTGCACTTGAAGCTGTTTCATGTTATTTATCAGCTGGGGCACATGTAGGGTCTGGGCTCTGACTTCCCGCTTATATAAATGGATGTTGACATGCTAAGCGAACTGCGTCTCAATTTGCAGAGCTAGTCGCGGAAGCTACTGTTAAGCTCTTGATAGTAAGCTTCTGGCATCTCGCTTCTCCTGGGCAGATGTCTTCATGGCAACTTCTCATGGTGGCCATGTTCTCAGAGTTTGATATGGGTATCTCCAGTACCTGTCAATATTTTAGGGTTGGATGCAGTTTGCGGCCTCTTAAGATAAAGGCACAGTGCGCAGTACCAACTTGTGAGTGAAATATGCTCTGACCAAGCCTGACCCACACTTATGGGTTATATGTATCCTTTGGTTGGTTGGTTGGTTGGTTGGTTGGTTGGTTGCGAGTACTCTGGAAGACTTGAGTGTTTACTCTGAAGATTTATGCATTGGTATTCACTTTGTCTGAGCCTGTATAGTGCTTGTGTGTATCAGAGAGAGCTTGGTGTAGATACTTATCTCCAGACCAGGTTCCAAAGGATCATCACCATGGAGATGGTTGCCAGGCTCTCCTTCCCCTCTCCTAGCTCAGAAAGTAGTGGTGTGTGCAGGACTTATATTGTAACTCCACATTTCCTGACAGACATATTAGGATGTAACCAGGTTGTGATACAGCACAGCACGTATGAATAGGCTGGGATTAGGACTAGGCTGGTAATGATTGCTCCACAGGTTTTGGGTATTTCGTTGTCAACAGGCTGCATGAATAGGCTGGGATTAGGACGAGGCTGGTAATGATTACTCCACAGGTTTTAGGTATTTCGTTGTCAACAGGCTCCAACGCAATGTAAAAAGGGTGAATTGTTTCCTATAACTTTGTCACTTGTCTACCACCATTTCTTGTCTGTTCCTTGTGATACTGAAAGGAGTCCTAACAGGTAGTGGTAATACTCAGAACTGTCTTTAAACCTTAGAGGGGATCTTGACCATGCCCAGTGTCCCAGCCTCAGTGAGAGAACACAGTGTGAGTGACCCAGCATTGCATTATCCTCGAACCATGCCCAGCTTTTAACATCTGGAATGACAGTGAAACTACTCAGGCCTAGTGGAAATGGAGAGCCGCAGAGTGTGTGTGTGGGTGGGTGGGGTGTGCAGACTCACGTGAAGGCTTAGCATGTGAGACCTGCAGCAAGAGCTGTAACTAGCGGAGAATGCATCGCTGTGAACTCCGCCTGAAACGCACAGCGTTGTTATCTTCTCCAGAGCCAAATGGAGTGACCAAACAAGTGACCTAGAGATTATAGTCTAATTGTGTGTGCCCTTTGGGATGCTGATACTTGCAGCACACACCTGAAATCTTCTAATGCCCATCAGAAATTATCAATGTGAGCTGGGGCATCACTTTAGTTACCAAGGGCAGAACATTGGAGTCCAGCTGCCAGCTCCATGTGAAAACTTAGCTAAGGGGAATATCAACATCCTCCAGTTTCCCAGATTTTCTGAAATAGTCCTTGTGTATCTGCATTTTGATGACATAATTTTCCTCTGAAGTCGGAGAGTATCTGCCTGCATGGCGTGGAACCACCAGTCTGCACACCAATAAGCCAGACATGGGACAACGGATACTCACGCAAACCTCATTTCTGGTATGACCTCACACTGATGTTGGACAACAGGATGTCTTCATCCGACATACAGGACTTCACGCTGGAGTTCACAGCCAGCGAATGCAAGCAAGCGATGACATAATTTAGCTTTTAATTCTCATGTGAGTAACCAGTTGTTTTAGTTCTGTTAGTTTCTTTCAATTCTTCATCACATGTTTATCTGTGATCATGAATACTCAGAGTTCATCTCCTTCTGTTTCAGGATACATTTCCGTTTGACCCACCGTTTGTTCGTGTGATCAACCCCATTGTGTCTGGCGGATATGTTTTGGGTGGTGGTGCCATCTGTATGGAGCTGCTCACTAAGCAAGGCTGGAGTAGTGCGTACAGTATTGAGTCTGTCATACTGCAGATCTCAGCCACCCTTGTCAAAGGAAAAGCCCGCATACAGTTTGGTGCAGCAAGAGTAAGTGCTAGGCTAGTGTTCATTTCACAGCATTTGCTTGAGTTGTGTAGAATCTGTACTGGATGAGTGAGGTACTGATCAGTTGTTCTGTGGGAGTGGCTTAAAGGGATGGCCTCTAACTTGACACAGTCCCAGCATCACATACAGTTGTCAGTGGATCAGATGTCCGCTCTTCTTGGATCATCGTTATATTTCCTGCCAGATGAAATATGCAGTCATGTATCTCCACAGATCTTGGTCTGTGGTCATGTTATCTCCATAGATCTTGGTCTGTGGTGTTCTGGATCAATTCTAGTAATGTTATTCTTCCATCCAATAACTTAGGCCATCCAGCATCATTTCTGTTTGTCTGTCTCTGCCTCTTCTACTGTTGATCTTTCAAGTCATCATATTTTCCAATTCTTCTCTTCTCATGACATGACCAAAGAACATTGTCCCTTTCTTATAGTTGTATGTAATAAATTTCCATTAGCCTTCTCCAGGCATTCGTTGTTAGTTACTCTGGCAGTCCATGATATTCCACACCTTTTTTCTTAGAAATCACATTTCTGTTGCTTCCAACCTCTTACCTATTTATTTGTCCACATTCCAAGATTCACTGCCACAGGAGTACAAGTTCTATATAACATTTCAGTATTCTCTTTTGACATGTAATATTTGGGACTTATTAATATTGCCCTTTGCAGGGCAGACGCTTGTCCGTTTTCTAGCCCTGAACGGGCAAGATTTTTTCAGGTTCGGTAAAGTTTTGGGTCGCTTTAGTAAAAACATCACAAATCAGGTGTTAGTCAACCGATTTTAGTTAAATAAACAACACAATGAAGGGAAAAGCATGCAGAATATGTTACTCACGTGATTGTTGTCGGTAATCCATAAATGAACACAAATATTTACGAAATACGGCATGTTGCTTGTGATTTTCCGTCATCTATACGGCAATTTACAAACACATTTTCAGAATCATAATCACTTTATTTAAAGTCCGACTCAGACTGCTAATGCAAAGTAACGCTTTGCACTGATATCTAGCTCCGATTAATAGTCAACTTCGTGCCCTTTAATGTCATTTAAATTGAACCTAGCGAAATCTAGGCTATCACTTGAAGAATCGCTGACATCCGTTTTGAAAAACAGCGTAAAAATCCCGAAAACTATCAAAAATTGTCCGTAAAAGTCCGTTCAAATTCATACTATCGCGTTTACAAATGGCGGCCACATTGTCAAGCTGTCGGCGAAAGCGAAAGTAGCGGTCGGAAGTGTCGGAAAGCCGAGAGATCGCGATTTTACAATGCATAATAGTATCGGCCGGAGTCGGCCGTTACGATCGTTTTATGACATCAGCCGGAATTGGCCGCTATGACCTGTAAAGGGTTAAGATACTTTCCAACTTCTGAAATGCCAGTTATGTTCTCAATGTCTGTCACGTATCTTCCATCTTCTTCTTCTTCTTCGTTCATCCGAAGTTTTTTTTCGGACGTGATTGCGTTGTGCCTGTTTACAGCAGAGCTGTGTTCTTGCGCCGTTAGGCCGACACATCCGACTTCTGCGGGCATTTGTTGACCGGGTTAACCTTCCCGGGATATCTTCCATCTGATGTAATGATTACCCTAAGGTATTTGAATTTATTAACTTGGTTAATCACTTTCCCTTCTGTTGTAATATCCCATTTTTTTTTTTTTAATGTTGCATATCCCTTGCAGGACATTGCAGTCAACACCAGCATTTTTCAGCTGCTGTTGATGTACTAGGCAAGTTTTTACGTTCAGTAGTTTGCCATTGCTTTCTGAACGACTGGCTCCCATACCAGCATGTTATAACACAGCGCGACACGGTCTGCTGCACAAATCGGTCGCGGCTGAGTTTCAAACGCCTGGTACCCGGCTCACGAACCCCGTTCGCAAGCCTTTGGTCCATGGAGACCTTAGATCCCATTTTGATGTTATCTTATTCTTTGATATTACCATAATGTCAGAGGTTCCCAAACCACGGCCCGCAGGCCACTTGTGGCCCGCCAGCTGTCAGAAAGTGGCACGCAAGGCCTCATTGTTTAATATAATATATTTTAATAGTGTAAAATATGCACTCGGAGCGCCCCTTTAGCGTATGATAATTTACTCTGCTCATGGTTGTTATGCTCATATATTATCGAATGCGACTGTTCAGTTCGCAACGAAACGTTATGAAGTTCCCATATCCCAGCCTTGTCAACTAATCAGAGTGCGCAAGGCGCCATGTTGTCGTCTGTTACAACTGTTTAGCAGAGTCAGTAGTATTGTGTTGAAATTAGATATTTTCAAATAAAAATTTACCTTTTAGCACTAAGTAATTGATTTGAAATGCAATTCTGCACTGAGATGTAAATTTCTGGAGCTGCCTGCTTCAACTTCAGCTGATCACATGATTTCATTCTTGCGGCTTTTGCCTGTCGAACACTTTGAACACTTGTGTTCATTCGCCCAGAGATATATTTGTCGTTTTGATTCGACTTACACATGCGAGCAGTCATCATCATCATCATCATCATTGTCAAGCGTCATGGGGAGGAATATTTTGCGCCCAATGGGCGGCACTGGATAGTGTCATTCCGTGTGGTTGTACAATGTCTTTGATGTCGTCAATCCATTTTCTTCTTGGACGTCCTCTTGGTCTCGTTGCAGATGATCTTTGATGTAAGGCCAGTGATGGTAGTTGCTGATGTCGCATTCTAACGACATGGCCAAACCACTTGATCTTCTGTCTTTCAATAAATATGGCAGAAGGTGTTGATCCCACTGTCTGTCTGATAACATCATTTCTTACTCGGTCTCCGATTGTTAAGTTGGCAGCTCTCCTTAGGCATCTCATCTCGTAATGTTGATTTTGCGAAAGTGTGATTTGGATAAAGTCCAGGTTTGAGATTGGTAGCATAGGGTTGGTGTGAATATGCTGTTTATTATCTGTTGTTTTGTGGACTTGGGTATATTTGAATGTTTCGGTAAGGGTGGTAGTTGTTATGTAAGTGCACTAGCTTTTTGACATCTGATTTCGATATCTCTGTCCAATCTGCCATCTTCTCTGATCATACTTCCAAGATATTTGAATTCTTTAACTTGTTTCAGAGTTGTGTTATTTATCTGTATACTTAGTGGACCAGGTGATCTGCTAACTTGCATTACTTCGGTTTTGGCTGTATTTATACTCATATTGTATCTGCTGCATGTTGAACTCAGATTATTAATATGATTTTGTAGTATGCCCTCATCGTTGTAAAACAGGCATTGATCGTCTGCATATAGATGTTCAATTATTTCCTGTGGGTCAGTTGTTTCATCTGGAGTGAGGAGTTCTAAATTTTCTGAATCTGTTCTGTCGAGGCTTGCTTCTTTGGATATTCTGTCCATGTAGATATTAAATAACAGAGGAGAGAGCACACATCCTTGTCTCACTCTATTTTCCGCAATGACCGTTATAAAAGACAAGTAACGTTCCAGACTCACCGACAGTAACCTAGCTGCGCTTATGACTTTGGGCACGACAGATTTGTGTCCAGACATTGATAAACTTGCATCTGAACTGTCGGATATGGGTTTGATTGATGGCTCAACCCCACTGAGATAAATGATGAAACATCATTTTTCCCAATGTGATCCTGCCCGTTTAATTAATTTAGTTTTACTGACTCAATTGTTGAGACCAGACATAGAGTTTTAGAGAACCAAGGAATACCTTTAGGAAATACTGAAAAAGTGGTACTCCCTTTTATATCCAATTTATTCCCTAAGTGGTTCCTTGCCTCTCCTCTACCAACTAATTAATTATATCTAGGGTAATTTAAAACAATTTGATTATGACAAGTAAAATACAATCAATACATGACATGACCTTAGTTTTATTAATTTAATAAACATAAATATGGATTTTGTAAATTGCATTCAAAATTACAATTTCCTGTCATAGAAATAAGGACATATACATATACATTAAATATTACAGACTTGATGTGCCCATGATAAGGTAGATATTAACAGATTTGTTTCCGCCGTGGCCTGTAAAGCTAATCCTTTACTGGTCTGGATGATCTGAAAAAAAGAACTGTCTCCAATCAGGATTCTCCACTTCCAGCTTTGGGAATCACTCTGGCAATCATCAATTGTATTATTATTGATCCTGGGCATAGTAGAACATATGTTGGCTCTTGTTTTCCTTTGTCTTGGCAGGTACTTATTTAAATAAAGATTACCTCTCCTATGAGACAAATGGAATGGTTGCAGGTAGATAAGGTTCGACGCTACTCTATCAAGGGCATCACTCAACCATGTGCTCACTCAACAGGTGCTGCCTTCAACTTCACCAAGTCAGGTCTGGATTGACATGAATAAGACCACTACCTGAAATTCCATCAATCACATAATTCGAATAATATCAGAAATATGACATTAGAATTTACATGTAAAAGCCTAAGAACATAACCAGTGAAAACAATAAAATGAATCCTGTTCTTAGAGAAAATAAACAGGGAAGAAAGATAGTCTTGGTGTTCCCAATTGGTTATCACCAACACAGTTGTTTGCTCTCAATCCAATCTTCCACTATCAAGTGTTCAAGGTTTAACTAGCAGATGTGCAGTTTAATCATCACCTATGCCTGTCCTCAGGTTTATAGAAGTAATACCTTTAGTGATTGGGAATTTAACAATTATGTTGACCATTCTCTTCTGTATCTAGTTTTGTTCTCTACTTCATCTTTTCCTGTTCAAGAAAAAGGGTCTTATACCTTAAGAGCTTTTAAAAGTCAGGTCCCATTTCCATGAGTATTTGCTTATAAACAAGATAAGTACATTTGGTATTATTCTTGTATAGCTTTCAGGGGTATTCTTCTTCATTAAATGCTTCAAGTGAGAAGATTTCTTCCATTCTCATGGATGTAACATTGATTATTATCATCAACATCATCATGGTTTTTATAATAATTGTAATTAAAATCCTTATCATTATTTTCATAATTATTACATGGTTATTACAATCATCATCATTATTATCATTATCATCATTATTATCATGTTTATGACATTAGAAATCATTACATTATTCTAACATTATCATCATAATCATGGTTATATCATTTTCATTAAATTACAGTCATCATCATCATCTTTGAAATTCATTATTATCATTACAATAGACCATATGTGTTAACATGAACTACAAAGTGGGATTTTGCTTAAATTACAAACACAGATGCTGGGGCTATGCGTAATGTATGATATGGTTTGTGTCATGCTTTGCGCACAAGACTAGATGATAGGGATATGAATGATACTTTATATAAAGTGGTGTTATGCGCCGGAGTGTATTAAATTATTTTTAAGTTTATGGGGTACCCCGAAGCATTTCTCTAGTGATAGGCATGGCATCCCACATCAAAGTTGCTGGCTATCATTAGATTGACTGTTGGCTTATACTCCCTCTCTCTCACTCAGCATGTAACTTCACTCACTCACTCAACTCTGACATCATTCATATGTATGGATGATAATTTCACTCAGTCCACAGACACATTCATATGGGTGTGGGTGATCATATAGGAATCCTTTATCACACATTCTTCATACTGTCATGTAAAGTGGGTACTTATGTGATTTCCAAATGACAACATAACATGTTTACACCATATGGCATCACAATGAGGTCTCACCCATTCATCAGACACAATCATATCTGTATGGATGACAATCATGCATATGTAGGTGCTTTACACAGAATACATTCACAGATTCACCAAGAATGATATTACAAGGGCATCTCATCCTTCAACCTAACTTGTAGTCATGCATGCTGGTGGATTTTATGAAATGATACATTCACATCTGTTTAACAATGATGAACTCATACATGAATCCTCACAGACATGTTATCAACAATGTCATAGTGATCATTGTGATCATTAAACACACTTAGGCAATTCATCCAGGATTTGGCACTAAGAAATCCAGGAGTTTTCACATGTTCTCATAAAATACATATAATTTAGGTGATATATCCAATTCACATTCAGGCATTATGAATTAAAATACTTCTCGCATGACGGTTGGTTACGCACTATTATGAGGCACAAATATTATTATTATCCATGGTTAACAGCCATGTTTATATATTTGCCTTACCCCAAGTGGCTGTACCATCACACAAATTATGAGACCTGTAGAACTCTGGCTGGTTCTCATGTGCTCATGAATTAAAAGAAAACTATTTGGTTGTCCATGTGCTCATGTAAAAAAATAAATTTACTGACTAATGTGCTCCATCTACTTGACTATACACATTCCACTAAATTCTCTATTAGTGCTGGCACATGTAAACTAGTTTTTAATCTTACCAGTGGGCCATATACATTATGTCCTTACCACTGTACTAAGAATTCTGAAGTTCCTTAAGTCACTCTAATTCATTGTAGATTCAGTTTCATGCTTAAGAAATAAAATGTATAACATGTGTCTAATGTTTTATACATTAACTAAGTTGCTTAGCTGGGAGAAAATAAACACTGCAGTTCTCCTAATGTACCGTAGTTTATGACTATGATAACTGAGTATAATATTATTTAGTTTGTACTAAATTAAATTCCCTAAGAACTCACCATTCCAAATCATTGTAGATTGAGTTGCTTAAGAATTAAATGTACCACTTGGATTCCTGCTTATACATTAATTCAGGTGTTTACTTTTTGGGAGAAAATAACATTCAATATGGGTATTCTTAATTAATAGTTTATCTATAAACTATAACAATTAAATTAACTTCTTAGTTCACCACACGTGTTCAACCGAGTCTACTTACCAACTCTCTTCTGGGAAAATAGGCTCACAACTAACTAAAATTTAATTGAATTAAATGTGGTGTTTACCTTATTTATCAGAATGACCTCAACATGTCGACACGTTTCATGATCTGAATGAGATGCAATTTCTCACAGCGATTTCGTAGGCTGAGGATGTTCTTTTCTCATGAATTTTGAAACTCTCTCACTCCTTCCGCTGCTTCAGTTCTTATGTCTCATGCTGGCTGATGTACAAACAGGCCATGTCGCTCTGCGCGCTGCTATTTATACGGTCCTTTCCGAGTTAATGTTTTTCATTCCCAACGGGTATATTCAATCTTGGATCGTACCCTTATGGAACAAATAAATCGGTTGCGGTGAACGCCGATTTTTGTCGTCCTGGAAATATTTAATCGTGATGTTACGTTTGTGAAAATCTAATATATCACATGAACTTAAGTAACTGGTTATGAAGAACAGTTACAATTGTAAATTAATTACATTAATAGTGATTTTCGAAACTGATAAAAAATTTATTGTTACATGAACTTGTGATTTTAGACCAAAAACTGACCGCAGTGTAGTACTGAGACTGACTGCCTTTAAAGTTTTAGAATTTTGTTGATGAATGTTAAGAAAGGTAAGAATGATATTGCACGAGTATTATAATTTTATAACGTGGCCCGCTTAACTATCGAAAACAGTAGATATGGCCCTCGTCTTGAAAAGCTTGGGAACCACTGCCATAATGTGAATGATTTTATTTGTGCGCTCGCCCGCTTTCAACTGAAGCATAGTCCATACACACTACTTTAAGTAGTGCTGGACTGAATTTTGCATGTGGATTAGCTTTCCATATTAACAGTGTCCCTTGCCATCAGGCAAACCCACTCCGACTTCAGAGGTACTTGTAATTTACGTCCCAAGTCAAGGACGATAAGTCAACATTTTAGTTCAACTGTCCGGTGTAGGTGTTGAACCCCTTACCGCGGCATCAGCACACCTGATGTTTAAGAACATGCATTCTTATCCATTCGGCCATGCTGACCTACAATGTGAATGATGCAAATGTTAACAATCTCTCAGCTGCTGAAAATAATAAGTCTACGCCTCTGCTAGGGCAACATTTTAAAATTGTAAACAACAGCATATATACAGTAAGTGGCTTTTTGGTGAGTGGAAAGGGTTTGCCTCTGCTAGGCATTGAACTTTCTTACAGCATACACATCAAACTCAATGATGGTGTCCCCAATACGTCCTAGGTCATTTGAAAAGTCGGTCAGTCAGGAACGGATACATTTTCTTGGTGTTGCTCCAAGCTGTTTATATTACTGCAGCCGGGTGATTCTGTGGTAGAGCTGTAACATTAATAACTACTGTTGTATATTGTCAGGGTTCAATTTGGATGGGAGATGACTCATTAATCTTGGTCCTTCACGCCAGGAGTGGTGTGGTTTTATGCCCAGTATTCTTTGTGCTACATAGAACCTGTAGTTCAGTATGGATGTGATATATATTTATTATATGTATATTTGTGATAACTAACAGGCTGTTCTCTCCATTTTGTTGCTACCTGTAGAGTCAGTACTCGCTGGCACGGGCGCAGCAGTCTTTCAAATCCTTAGTGCAGATCCATGAAAAGAATGGTAGGTCAGACTGAAGTTTTTATCATGTTGCCTTCATCTAGTATGTATGTACGTGTGTGTGCATGTGTAGTTTTCTTTCCTAGTGTGTATATCATGAAGAACTGTGGTTGCCTCGTAGATAGTGTTCAACCCAAAAAGATTGCCACATGAAAAACACCCAAACAAAACAATTGATCAATATGGAACTGGTACTGATAGTTGATCGACACTGGTTGATTTATCAAGTGAATATTGGAGAACCATATGGGTCTGTCTTTAATGTAAGATACAAGAGACTCTATTCCACGCCTTGAGGAGTATTGGGTATATGGTGCTAGCCCCATACTTATATATCCCAGTCAGCATTTGGTGGTGATGTGATTTTACCAGGAAACAGAACAGAGGCTAGCTTGTTTTGTATGGAGCTATCATACGACACCTAGAATACAGCATCTGCTATGTACGGAGCTATTATACAACACCTAGAATACAGCGTCTGCTGTGTACTGAGCTATCATACGACACCCAGAATACAGCGTCTGCTATGTATGGAGCTATCATACGACACCTAGAATACAGCGTCTGCTGTGTATGGAGATATCATACTGACACCTAGAATACAGCGTCTGCTATGTATGGAGCTAGCATACGACACCTAGAATACAGCGCCTGCTATGTATGGAGCTATCATACGACACCCAGAATACAGCAGTCTGCTATGTACGGAGCTATCATATGACACCTAGAATACAGCGTCTGCTATGTACGGAGCTATCATACGACACCTAGAATACAGCGTCTGCTATGGATGTACATTTGATTAGTAGTTTTGTGTCCAATTCAGGGTTTGATTGTTTTCCAACCAGTACATCTCTCCACTTGATCCAACCTCATGAAATTTATATCAATAACATATATTTCTCTGAGAAAGAAAAGCCATGAGAAGAGGAACTTGTCACCTCATCATCTCATCTCATCTCATCATGTTCCTCTTGTACCTTGCGGTATCGAGGTGAAGTATAAACAGCGGGAGAGTGCCTGCTTATGCGCTCTGTTATTCCCTGCGTCCATCGTTTACATGGTCGACCTCTTCCTCTGCTTCCCTCTGGTCTGTACATCATTGCTTGTTGTGGTATACTGTTAGTTGGTAACCTACTTGCATGGCCAAACCATTTTACTTGCTGCCTTCTAATAAAATCTAGTGCAGCTATAACCCCCCACTTTAATCCTGATTTCTTCATTTCTGATCTTATCTCTTCTTGATACGTTGAGTATTCTTCTCAGGAATCTCATTTCTATTGTGATTTTCTTTTCTTTTTTTCCTGTCATTGTCCAGGTTTGGCATTGGTAACATAGAGTTGGTAGGATGATTGTGTTGTAAAGTGCTTTCTTAGTAGTTATTGATACGTGTTTGTCCAATGAGTTGGTTTGCCTTATTGCATCAATTTTCGATCTCGTCTTCTGATTTGCCATTTGATGATATTATACTTCCTAGGTACTTGAAACGCTTTACTTATTTCAAGGGATGTTCGTTTAGGTGAATCATTGTTGCTTTTTCTTCTTTAGTTGTAGTCAATACCTCTGTTTTACTTGTGCTAATTTCATGTTATGTTCCCTACACATTTCATTTAGACTATTCACGTGGTCTTGTAATGCAGCTTCTGATATTGCTATTAGTGCTTGGTCGTCTGCAAACAGGAGTTCTCTAATGGTTAGATTTGCAGATGGTTCTTCTTCTGTCACCTCATCTTGTGTCATATTTAATATATTGATTGATTGATTTAGGAACCGACATCACAGCATTCAGGACATTCCCATAAGCGCTCCGTCCCCATCCTCAGCAGCCAGCGAAGAGTTCCAACACTAATAATTCCAGTAGCAATCTAATTATATGTCCGTCTCGCCTTTCCTCTGAGCATCGATCGTCGGCCAGATCCCCTCGTCACACCTCGTTGTCTCATTCTTGCCAAACCATGGTGATCCATTTGCTCCTCTGAGGTGTACATGTGCTCCCACAGGGCCGCAACCACGTCTGTCTTGTCATGCATCAATACTCCACCAAGTTTTGCCGAGCCAGCCAATCTTTCCGCCTGTTCATTCCCCCGCACACCGGCATGCCCCGGAGAAAAGATCCAGGTGATGCTTGCTACCCGTGACCTCCGAAGCGAAGCAAGCCACTCTGCATGAAGCTTATCTGTTCTCGCCAGTTACAATCACAAAGTGTGTATGTATCGTGTTCTCTATCCAGCGGAAAGCTGCTCTGACCGCCTCCACCTCCATTCTTAAGCTAGATGTTGTGTCGTCATACGCCAGGCTCTCCTGCACGAAACGCCGACCATTAGCTTTTGCTGAGAACCCCCAGGCACTTCTCCTACCTCTCAACACAATTGCCTAACATTTTACCTGCGCGTCTACCACATAATTACCTTTACCAAGTATGGTACTTTGGACTGAGAGAATGTGTGATTGAAAGAGGCTATTTCTGGTCCGGACAGTTATTTTACAATAACTACCTGGCTCAGAAGGAGTTGTTTGTGATAACAACTGTCAGATATTCAAAGAGTGAAATAAATGGGACTCAGTGGGTCATAGTTAAAGTAATGAAAATGACTGAGTGGTTTAAACAACTTCCTGGTACAGGGGTTAATGCTCAATTTTTAACTTATACACACATGTTCTTTCTCTCTCTCTTTCTCTCTCTCACTCTCTCTCTCACACTCTCTCTCTCTCTCTCGTTATTTTGGGAGCAATGGGAGCTTAGTGGATAATGGTAGTCATGTGATCAAGTCCACATCTGGGCAGATTTTTTTCAAAATGGACCTGAGCTCCCAGGCACACTTAACCTGAAATATGTGCCAGGGAATATCGTGGGAAGTAAAGACAGCCGACCTGATACTGACCATGCCATGTACTGAGTGCTGATATGCCCTGTACTCCTTAAGGCGTGTCAAATGGTGCTTTATTGTAATGCTTGTTATTTCAGCAACCACATTGGTCTAACTGTTAGGACATTTGCTGACAGTGGTCATTTCTCTGATTTTTTTTATCAGACTACAAATCATGACAAAACGTTATGAGAAGAAATAAACTAGAGAACTTGGTGACAACTTGTAATATTGGGGGGAGGGGGTGTGTGTGTGAGAATAAGGGGAAGGCGGAGAAGTAAATATACGTATGGCTTGACCATGTGACAGGACAGGAACACAGAGCTGATTCATGACTCTGGTGATCATGTAAGATGGCAAAACATAACCGCCCATGCTTACCGGCTTGGCACATGATGAATGAATGACAGTGGTGTGTGCATGGCTGAACAAGGGTTGGATGCCAACCCTCAACATTCACTATGGAATGGCAAAACTGGCCATCTATTCCTGCATGCACTCAGGCCTACAACATGTGATTGTCCAAACAATTCACATACCCACAGCAGTTTCTTGCCATGGGACTTGTGTGTGCTTGTACATGTTGTTTCACAAGTTTGCATAACTAATATTCTGACTTTAAAAAATGGTTTGTGAAGAGTAACTTTGAAGGTTTGCAACAAATTAAATGAGTATATATTATGAGAACAATTTGATTGAATAATCAGAAAATTAAGTATTCAGAACATTCTCAGGAGGTGATTAATTTAGGATTTATAGATTCTACTGTATGTACCGCAGTGCTTGGGTGATAGTGAAACTGCATTTCAGAATTCCCAAACATACTGAGGGTTTAGATCAGCCACTGTGATTTAGAAGCAGACCGTTTTGCACTGCTTTTGATTGGATGAGGCGTCTGCTGTACAGAAAGCAATGGCAAACTACTGAACTACAGTTGCGTATTAACACAGTCAATAAATGCTGAGGTTGATTGCAATGTCCTGTAAAGAATATGCAACTAACTCAACTGAATGTACAAGCGCAAAAACACATACTCAAATTGTTATTGTGTGTCAGTTTCTTCTTCTTCATTGTTGTTCAGTTGAAATATTTGTTTTTGTGTGAAAATGCATTGTGCCTGTCTACAGCAGAACTGTGATATTAGCACCTTTTGGCCGACATATCTCACTTTTTCAGGCATTTCCTGACCAGCGTTGCCTAGCCGGATGTGTCAGTTTAATAACAGAGATTGCATAGGTTAATTAAAACTTTTTCCTTGTATTTTAAATTCCATTTAATATGTTAAAGATCTGTTGTAGAAATGTTTAATTGTACTTATTTCTTTGTCTTTACCAGGCTGGTTCACTCCACCAAAAAATGATGGATGACAGTTACAGACATTATTTCTTCCATTTTGGTTTGTTATAAGTTACATTGTACATATATTGTTTGTAATGTTATATGTTGTATGCTGGAATTTGACCGACGTATGTGTGGTACTCATCAGGTAAGAAGAGAAACAGAAAATAGACCTTCGCAAGTGTAGAATGTAAGTTTGAAAAACGGCAGCTAAAACAAATGTACAGTTGCCGTGTTGATACAGAGGAGAAGAAGCACAATATTAAACTTTTGTTCAGGAATGAAACTGGCAAAAAGTGATATAAAAACGAGTGGAGGCAAAGATCTTCAGTTGTGTATTTTCTAGCACACAACCTGTACACTAAAGTGGCCTTAAATTGCTGTGATGTCTTATATAATACTTTTCTCTCAGGAGCAAATGTTTCTTAATACTTAAACCATTATATTTCTGTTGTAAAATCAAGACATTATGAATGATTGTTTGACTATTATTTAAAGGTTACACTTTATTTTTTAGCTTGTTTATTTGTACATTATTCTGCAGATTTGGTTCTTCTGTAAACATTGAAAGTTTTTGAGTACTGTTATTGACTTGATATATTTTTTTTTTAATGTGCATGTCCTTTCAGTATTTTGCGATCAACTCCAAGATTTATTTTCTGAGTAATGTTATGTTCAGTAGTTTGCCATTGCTTTCTGAATGAGAAGTCAGCATCGAAGTCCACAAGACCGATGCAAGGGTTGCACCCGCTACCCCGCAGTCAAGCGGAAGTTTAAGCACAAGCGCATTAAACCCTGTGGCTACGTTGTTATAATTTGAACGGCAGTGACATTATTTTGTTTTCTGCCTAAGTGTTTTTGCTAGTGTATGTGGCGAAAGGGTAGCGAATACGATTTGCGATCCCATGTCACATTTGGAATCGGCTGCAGGTGATTTGGAAGCAGACTGCCTTGTGTTATTTTTATCAATGATATGAGTGCCGATCGTTTAGATAGCAATGGCAAACTACTGAATGTAAATTTGCCTAGTATATCACAAGCAGTAAACTAGTGCCGCATCCTGTAAAGGACTTGCAACTGCCTAAGTTTACCTTCCTTGGTTGTGTCATGGGTATGGTAGCTACTGTACAATAGTCACTTGACACACAGATGAACAAAGTGTAACCACAACACACTTCAGTTTACCAGCTGTGCCCAATTCTCACTTTATGTGTGGAGTGGTTTAAGAAATACAGCATCCGCCTCTGACACCAAGTTGACCAGGTACAACAAATCAGACTGAAATTTTACAAAATATCAAACCCAAAGGATGTTGTTGTAACCACCCCCCACCTCTGAAATTCTTGGGGTAGTGGTTTGGATGCCTCAAATTAGGGTCAGAAACATGTGCACATTGCAGCATGTTCAAAATCCATCTGCAGTTGGAATCTAGAATAGTAGGCCTCTATCGAGGCATACTTTTAAAATTGGAAAGCTTATGTACAAGAAACATCTAATGGCAGTGGTTTCTGGGGGGAAATGTGAAGCATACCATGGACAGATAAGAATATGAATGAAACAGTCCTTCAGGAACAAATAAAAGCTATCAATTGGTTTGACGCAGTCAAGATTGTATGGATGAATCGCCAAAACACCAGAAGTAGACGGTAAACTCTACTAGAACACGGTCACAAGTAACAAAAGATTGTATGGGCACATTATGAGGAGATATCAACTTGTGGGCACATTATGAGGAGATATCAACTTGTGAGCACGTTATGAGGAGACATCAACTTGTGGGATGGCAAACTGTGACTGCTCCAGACCTCTTGCAAGCTGTGGAGATGTGGTTTTATAGAAAAATGAAGAGAACATCATGGACAGACAGAAGGGGTAATGAAGATAACTTGAAGAAAAGTTAACACATAGGAAAACTGGTTACTGGCATCAGAAACGGTCCACATTTTTTGGGTGAAGAGGAAAGCTGGAGTATGCAGTCACAATTGTGAGGATAGGCAGGGGGAGACCAAGAGAGAAGATGATGGATGGTTTGACATCATGGCATGGAGAAACATCAGTATCAGAAATGATTGGCAGCAAACGAGACAGAGGGCTGTGGACGGGCATGATCACCAACGCCACATGTCATGTTACCATAGCAAGAAGAAGGATGTACATCTATCACATTAAAGGATAACATGATGTTGAACAAACTATGTTTATTTTGCTGTTGCCTTTGACACCACATTTGCATGCCGCCCCTGGTTGAGTTTTGCAGTTCAACATAGGCTATGCATCATAACATGTTCAATGGTGAAGGTAATAGATTATTTTTGTTATTTAATGTTGACATTTGTGAATTATTGTAAAAAAAAGTGATTTATTAAAATACATTTGTCCAGAAATATTTTGTTTTATTTTTCTTTGTAACTTTCTCTCGCATCCAGTTGTATTAACACTTGTCGGTCATTTTTTTTAAAAACGGTCTTTCTGTTCTAACTATATTCTTCTTCTTCGTTCATCCGGAGTTTTTTTCCGGACGTGATTGTGTTGTGCCTGTTTACAGCAGAGCTGAGTTCTTGCGCCGTTAGGCCGACACATCCGACGTCTGCGGGCATTTGTTGACCGGGTTAACCTTCCCAGGGAGACACCGCATATGAAAGCTGTTAACGTTTCTCTTGGTGTGAGTAAGTTGTCCAGGTTTCACTGCCATAAAGAAGAGTACTAAGGACACAGGCTTGATAGACAAGGACTTTGTTTCTCCCACTCTTTTTCTTAACCTGTTCATTGTTGTTGCTGCCTTACCAATCCGGATGTTGATTTCCTGATCTAGGGATAATTTGCTATTTACCACTGATCCTAGATATGTAAAATGGTCTACTATCTCTAGTTCGGCGGCGTCAATAAAGATTGATGGTACCCCATGTGCACCTTGTGACATAATCTGTGTCTTCTTTTTGTTAATTGTTAAACCAAATTCAGAACAAGCATTGGAGAATGCAGGTGGTAGACATTGCAATTCTTCCTCAAAAGTGGGTCGTAACTGCAGCATCATCTGCAAAAAGCAACTCTCTGATCAGTACCCTCCTAATTTTGGTCTTGGCCTTCAATTTCTGAGCATAGTAAAGGCCGCCATCTGAGCGTGAGTGAATGTATATACCACCATCCTGATCACGAAAGGCATATTTCAGTAGAAGTGAAAAGTATATTCCAAAGAGGGTGGGAGCTAGTACACAACCTTGCTTAACTCCACTCTTGATTTCAATCTCTTCAGAAGTTGCACCATCAAACTTGATTATACCCTTCATGCCTGTGTGCAACGATTTCACAATGGACAGAAGAGTTGGTGGGCAGCCAATCTTTAGTGCCTTGAACAGACCATCACGACTGACCAAATCAAATGCCTTTGTGAGGTCGATGAAGGCAATAAACAGTGGCTGATTCTATTCATGGCATTTTTCTTGCATTTGTTGCAATGAAAATATATCAATGTTAGACCGGTTCTGTCGAAAGCCACACTGTGATTCGGGGTAGACTTGATCTCCTAGGACTTGAAGTCTGCGCAGAACAATTCTGGCAAATACTTTTCCAACAATACACAGAAGTGAGATACCCCTATAGTTGTTGCAGTCGCTCCGATCGCCCTTGTTCTTGTACAGTGTTATGATGCTTGAATCTTTGAAATCCTGTGGGACTTGTCCTTCTCGCCAGCATAGCTCTATTATCTGGTGGATCTGTAGAGTGAGTGTGTCTTGCCCACTCCTGATAACCTCTACTGGAATCCCATCCTTACCTGGAGCCTTGCCAGATGCAAGTTCATTTATAGCACACTTAACTTCTGTTATGGTGGGAAGTGTGTCCAGGTGGTCAAGAGATGGTAAAGCCTCTATGGCATTGAGGGCATCATCCGCTAGTTTGGTCTCCCTTGAGTAAAGCTCCAAATAGTGCTCTACCCATCTGTCCATCTGCTGCTGCTTATCAGTTATGATTCTCCAGTCACGGTTTTCAATGGTGCACTTCTTTTGATCATTGGACCACAGGCTTTCTTTATTCCTTCATACATGCTTCTGATGTTTCACTTATCACTTGCGATTTGAATGGACTCGTATAACTTGATCCAGTAATCATTTGCACACTGCCTGGCAGCCTTTTGCACATCCTTCCTAGCTTGCCTTAGCTCACTCAGAGTGTTACGTGTTGTTCTTTCCTTGTTTCTTAAGAGAGCTATCTTCTTCTTATCAATCGAGGGCTGCAGAGTCTCGTTGTTTGCCACAAACCAGTCCTGCCTCTTATGATCCACAGTTCCGTAAACCCCTAAGGCAGTTTTATAAAAAGTTTCCTTAAGTTGACCCCACTTTTAATTTACTGTACAATTTTCTGGTGTATCAGTGAAAGCATCTTCAAGTTGCTGTTGAAACTGAAAGCACTTTTCAGGATCGTGAGTGTTAATAATATTAATCCTGGGGCTAGATTTGTGTTTAGCTGTGTAGATTCTCTTTGGTCTCAGTCTTACCCTTGCAACAACCAAAGAATGATCCGTATCACAGTCAGCACTGTGGTAACTTCGAGTCAATGATATATGGTTCAGATGTTGTCTCCGTCCAGCTGGTGCCAATGGCCAGATCTTGGATGTTTCCATGTGACCTTATGCATCTCTTTTGTTTTAAAAAAGGAGTTTGTAATACATAGGTCATTTCTGGTGCAATGCTCCAGCAGCCTTTGCCCATTTTCATTCATGCGACTGATGTTGTATTTTCCAAGGCACACTGGCCATGAACTCGAGTCCTTGCCCACACGAGCATTTAAATCACCGAGCATATATATAAATGTAGTCAGATTTTGGAACTGCCTTGATCACGAAATCTAACTCCTCATAGAAAGAATCCTTCACATCATCAGAGGAATCGAGTGTTGGTGCATATGCAGTAATAATGGTGGCAAAACCACAAGAGGTTGCCAAGCGCAGAGATAATAGTCTTTCATTTCCTCCTGCTGGAATTTCAATCATTCCCAGTAGCGAATTCTTCACATCAAAGCCCACACCGTGTTGCCTTTTGTCTGCCAGCCCTCTACCCTTCCAAAAAAAGGTGTAATTGTTTTCCCTGAGTGACCCTTCCTCAGCGAGGCGAGTCTCCTACAGGCCAGCAATATCAATGTTAAGATGATTGAGTTCGGCATCAATCACAGCCGTTTTTCTCACATCGTCAATATTGGTCAAGTCAATACAAAATCCTGGACACATGGTTCTCACGTTCCAGGTTGCAAGCCGTAGCTTGATGTTTCTATTTTTCTTTTTTTATTAGTACCTGGTGCATTGGTTTTACAGCCTGCGATTCAGATTTTGTCCTAGCCCCAAGCACCCATTGAAGCAAGGCAGGCTGTGGCGGATCAGCACCCAATTGGCCGGGGACTGCCCAGCTTGAGGCAGGCGGTAGCTGATAAGTGACACCTGTAGGTGTCTCCCACCGTCAGAGGCAACGCATGGTGCCCCATGTCTACGCCAATTGACAGGGACTTATAACCCGTAACAGTTGCCTCTCGCTTTGATTCCGAGACCAGTTAAGACCAGGGCTAAAATATAGAGATCATGTGTTGCCCATGCAGCATGATCCCTCTCTCGGTCTGCCTAGTTCACTCCAGAGGAAAGTTAACACCTCTACATCTGGAACAAGACAAGCTGCAAAAGCTGCTGGATCAACAAGCAATGCTCTAACTATCCACCTGTCGGAGCTTCGATCCTAGACCAGCTGCCAACCAAGGCTTAGGGCCTGGTCTGCCCTGCCATGACATTTTCTCTTTAGGTTGCATTTCCTCGCACCAGGGTAAGGCTTGTACCCTCCCAATTGCGCTCTTCCGCCCGAAGCCGTTGGCACAATGTGGGGTGTTGGGTTTGATAAGCGCCGCCCAATGTTCGGCGCTAACAGAAAACAGGTAGTACTGTCTACTGTTATACTGTAGCTCAGTCATATCTAAGACCTGACACGAATATATATATATATATATATATATATATATATATATATATATATATATATCCGTCTGGAGACAATCGGCGAAATCTAAAACCCATAAAAACCAAGGTAATTATTCCCATATGAATCAAAGTAAATCCAATCAATTCGTTTTAGACACTCCAAAATGCATACCTTATACCTTATGCATACCAAAATACATACAATATAGAGAATAAATATAGTGTTTAATACTACTTTTTGGGGGACGCAGGGGTGTTTCCAAGGCACCAGGGCCGGGATCTATACTGGCCAAGACCTGCTGACACGTCCACGGCGTGCGTCCTGGGCAACAAGTCCCTTCGGGGAACTGGCTAAGATCAGTAGGATCGATGATTCCTCCGAAGCCGGAGAGTATTTGCCTGCATGGCGAGGAACCACCTGTCTGCACACCAATAAGCCAGACATGGGACAACGGATACTCACG
Organism: Cepaea nemoralis; assembly: GCA_014155875.1. Taxonomy (NCBI): domain Eukaryota; kingdom Metazoa; phylum Mollusca; class Gastropoda; order Stylommatophora; family Helicidae; genus Cepaea; species Cepaea nemoralis. The sequence continues at coordinate 122,232 of JACEFZ010017910.1, read as the reverse complement.
CAAACCTCAGGTCCGGTATGACATCACACTGATGTTGGACAACAGGATGTATTCATCTGACATACAGGACTTCACGCTGGAGTTCACAGCCAGCGAACACAAGTAAGCAAGCACTGCTTTTTGGCCCCAAACTTATCCTGTACTCGCTCCTTCGCCGTGCCTAGTAACACTGTGTTTGCCAATGCACCTCTTGAATTTTTCAAACCATCCTCTGTTGGCCTTAAAATCAGTAAGTACACTAGTACTCATCACAAGCATTTTCTATTATTATTATTATTAGTATTACAGTGACGATATACAAATACAGGCGTTGAGAGTTCATTCCACTATACCATTCGTGTTGGTTAATGTTTATGCTCGCAATGCGAGTATGGACGCCCAGAAGTGGCAGTGCTTAAGTGGCATATTAGGTCACGAGAGAAATGTTATTTTCTGTGGCGACTTCAACGCTAAAGGCAGATCATGGGGAAACATTTCCTCCAATATACAGGTGGAGGAGCTCGAGACTGCACTTGAAACCATTGACCTGGTTTGTATCAACAGTGGCTGTGTCACCAGGACAGCAAGCCGTCCAGGCGATGAGGACAGTGCTATTGATCTGGCGCTGGTTTCACCTTCACTCACTACAGTGTGTAGATGGGGTATCCTAGGACACCACGGCAGCGACCACCACCCTTGCAGCATATTGGTGGAGAAAGGCAGAACCAGGCAGCACAAGCTAAAGGTAAAGACTTTCCAGTATGACAGTACAGGGCAAGATGTGGTGAGTAAAATAAGACGTGACAAGCGCAGAAAGCTTCAGGGCAGGAAAAAAAGCTGGGAGCAGCCACCTTGGTGGAATTTCGAGGTGGAGAAGGCTTGGGTGGATAAGCGTAGTGCTGTAAGGAGATGGCAGAATGCCAAGAAGAACAGAGCTGGTCATCCTAGTCCCTGCATGCACTTAGAAAGAGAGATGCACACAAAAGTAAGCCATTTCAAAAAACTGGTCAAGGTGGTTAAAAGCGAAAAATGGGCAGAGGTGTGTCAAAGAGTAAGCACAGACAAGTCACTGAAATTGTTCTGGCGACTACATAAAAGCATGAGTGGTGTAGTCAAGAATAAGAGCATTTCTGACTTCCAAGGTGCTGACCTCATCTGGCAGAGGACTGACGAGGACAAGGGCAAAGCCCTCTTTGAACGCTATCTAGAGCAGAGCAACCAGACAGACATGGGAGGCCGAAATCTGGCCAAGGAGGTCACCTCAGACAGGTGCAAGGCCCAGAACACTTCGGATGAAGACACAGTGACAGTGAAAGAAATCAAGGCTGTACTTCGACGATCAAAAAACAGCGCTCCAGGGCCTGATGGCATAAGATACGACGACATCAATAGGTGTACCGACAATGAGCTAGAGAAACTAGCAGACATGTACAACAACAGTATAGAGAGTGCTAGCATCAAGGAGGAGTGGTTACACAGCTATCTGATTCCCTTGCCGAAGCCTGACAAAGACCACAAAAAATTCAGGGATATCGAATTATAACCATGCAGAATACAATAGGCAAGCTGCTGGAGAAGGTAATTGCCAGGAAAATATCAAGCCAGCTAGAGAGGCAAGGTGTTTTCCCACCTACCCTGGGTGGGTACCGTCCAAAAAGAGAAACCTGGACCAATGCAGCAGTCTTTGCCCATGATGTCTATGAAGGTTTCCACTCAGGCATTGAAACCTTTGCTGCAGCGATTGATCTTGAGGACGCATACAACAGAGTACCATTGGATTTTTTAATGCTTCAGCTTCTTGAACTAAAAGTAAGTCCATTCCTCCTTAGTTGGATCGCTGCAGCCCTCTTCCAACGGAAAGTAGTTTTTAGATGTGGCAGTTGGACTTCGGAACCAACAACAATATATCCTGGCCTACCACAGGGATCACCATTATCTCCGGTACTGTTCAACGCCTACACAGTGAGAATCACCAGTGAGCAGATCACTGGACCTGGCAGGACATTGTCATATGCCGATGATGTTTTAGTGTATCGTCAGGGTAAGGATAGAGAGCAGGTTGCTGTGGAACTACAAACCGAACTCAATCGCATAAGTACTTGGTGTGATGAAGCTGGGGCAATGGTCAACCCAACAAAGGCAACAGTGACTTGGTTCTCGTTGAATAATCATATTGTCAACACTCCAACACCAACTGTAATGCTGTGTTCAGAGACGGTGGAAAGAACGCAGGCAATGAATTACCTGGGGATACGGTTTGATCGAAGCCTTGCTTATAATGAGCACATAGACCAGGTGATAACAAAGGCCAAGCGGGGTTTGGCTGCGATGCGGGTGATGGCGGCAGCAAACTGTGAGCAGCGCCATCTATGTCTTCTGTACGAGGGGCTGGTCATGTCTGTTTTGGAGTATGCAATGGCAATCCTGACTCTCAGCCGTAAGCAGATAGAAAGGATGGAAAGGATACAGAATGAAGCTATGCGCATTATTCTTGGATGTACAAGAGATACAGCATGCAGGGCGATGCGCTACCTTCTTGATTTTCCAACCATTGAAGAGAGAATACAAGTTTGCAGGGCACGCGCCTACCTCAGAGTTAACGCAAACACACAACATCCACTGCATAGTGAAATTATGAAGGTGAAGGGCAGCAGGTTAAAAAGAGGACGGTCGTGGATGGGTCAAGCCGAAGACATTCTTCAACAGGTGTGTTCACTTGAGGACTTAGAACCTGGCGAGGAGTGGGTGCAAGTGCCAACAGATTTCTGCACATCCTTTTCAGTTTGCATCCAACTAGATAGAAAATGCAGACAAGAAAATCCGGCTGCTGTGGAGGCTGAAGTACAAGCGTTGATTTTCGAGAATTCGCTAGACGGTGATGCGGTCATCTACACAGATGGGTCGGTCGTCCGACATGTGAGAAGCTCATGGGCCTTTACAGCTCGGGCCGGAGGGAGAATTGTGAAGGAGGACTCTGGTGCTTTCACTGAAACCACAAGTAGCCTGACTATGGAAGTCATGGCAGTAAGTAAATCAATAACATGGCTCGAGACACAGACATTCACTAGGGCATGTTTCCTTAGCGACTCAATGAACATGATCAAGAGGATAGAGGAGGGGTTGATCCGAAGAGAATGGTTGCTGCCTCTGGAGCGGTCTCGGCTGACAAAGTTTAGTTTCATCTTCGTGCCGGGGCATGCGGGAGTACAAGGAAATGAGCGGGCTGACAAGCTCGCAGGTGAGGCTACTGTGGAGGGCGGACGCGCCATGGACCAAGCTGACATTCTGAATGCTCTACGAGAAGTAAGACTCTTGCGTGAACCAAGTGATGACTGTGAATCTACAACCATGGCCAGACTGCGAGAACAGCAAATTAAAAGAGGGTTGGCCAAACAAGAACACTACGCAGGAAGCGAAAGAAGATTGATAACCCAACACAGAACTGGCGTCGTTAGCCGCTATACGCTGCGGGACTTGCTGAGGAGGGGATCCGAGCACTTATGGACTAATGGTTCGATGTGCAATGAGGATGATCTGTCGACTAACTAACTAACAAGCATTTTCTTAATGAGATCGGCTTACAACAGTCTGGCCTTTTCACAGTATGATTGCCTTCGAAACAGAATCGCTATCTATCCTGTTTTTATTTATCCAAATTAATAATAACTGTTCAACATTTTCAATTGTTTGCAACCTCTGTTTCGTTAGCACATTCATCCCTTTCGCTACATTAGCCTCCTTTATTGCTTCCTTTGTCGCCCCAATGGAATTTATCGTGGATGGCGACTTCCCATACATGCGGCCGACTTCAGCAATCTTAATACCGCTCTTGTATTTTATTATTAGCAAGTTATGATCACACAACGAAAAACATCATACTGAGCAGAAGAACGAGTGGGCCCCTTTCCTTTGTTTTCGCAAAATCTGCAACGAGGTCATGTGGGCACGCCAACAAAATCCGAGGCAGCCGACGAAAACCCAGACAAATTTTTCGATGCAAACATCGACAAAAACCGAAACTGGCGAAAACCTAAGGCAACGAAAAAAAAAATTGTGTGTGTGCGCGTGCGTGTCATAAAGTGCCGTGCCGACTGGCGTAGGCGTTCATGACTCCACAGATTTCGGTCTTTGGTTTTCTGGATCAACTCTGCCATTCATATTCCTCCATGCCACCTTAGCAATCCATCCAGCATCATTTTTCGTCGTCTGCCTCTGTCTCTCTTCCCCTCGATCTTTCCAGTTACCACGATGTTCTGCAGCGCCTCTCTTCTCATCACATGACCAAAAAAAAAAAAAAGCTGCTTGTCTCTTTCTTATTGTTGTATATAATGTTCTAGTTTCGTTAGCCTCTTTAAGGCATTTGTTGTTAGTTACTTTGGCAGTCCAAGGAATTTGCAACATTCGTCTAAGGAATCACATCTCTGTTGCTTCCAATCTCTTCCTAATTTGTGCATTTATATTCCAAGATTCACAACCACACAGCAAAATAGGTTCTATATAGCACTTCAGCACTCTCTTTCTTACATTCAATGATAGCGACTTATTGCATAAGATATTCTTCATTTTCTGAAAAGCAGCCGTTGCTTGCCCTATTCTACTTTAATTTCTGTTGTGCATCTTCCATCCGATGTTATAAATGTCCCTAGATATTTGAAATTATCCACTTGTTGAAAAATTTTCCCTTCTATCTCTATTTCACAATTGGGTGTCACCTGTTTCTGTGATATCACCATTGTTACTGTTTTCTTGATATTCAAGGAGTCCTTTCTTTGCACTCAATGTTACGCAGACACACACACGCACTGATGCCGAGATTCTGGGGAATGGATTTTCCCCGTGTTTGTCATGAGGTATGAAGCGAATGGCTGTTGGAATAGAAAGTGCACGATTCAACTCACGGGTTTGTGTTGAAGCTATATGATTTCCAACAGCTTTTGTTTTTCTCGCCGGCTTCGTGGCTTAGGAGTTATGACTTTTCTCCGAAATCTCGTCGGTTAACGTGATGACAGTAAGAATCAGCAGTGGTTCGAATCGCATTGGTGACTTGCGGGGTAGGCCTATGTGAGCCGGCCGCTCAGAAAGCAATGGCAAACTACTGAGCGTAATCTTGCCAAGAAATCGACATACAGCTGAAAGATGCTGGTGTTGACTCGTTTTCTGCCGGCAAATCAAGGAGTAATAGTAGATAGACGTGGGCGTGTCTCCCGAATGACAGTCATACGACGACAGAGATACAGGCCTTACTGTAAGACAACCTTATGTTGGGCCAAACTTGACTCACTGACATCGTCAACAGCGCCTGCAATGGGCAGAGCAACACGTCAGATGGACTAGACTGCAATGGAATGATGTCCTATTCACAGACGAGAGCAGATTCAGCCTATCCGTTGCTGATGGACGTATGCGGATTTGGCGACGATGTGGAGAATGCTTTGCAGATTGCTGTGTTCGTTAGAACAACCGATTTGGATGTGGCAGTATTCACATTTGGGGAGGAAAGCGCGGGCGCACACTATATGCATTACGCAGCAATATCTACAGAGCAGAACATTGTGACGAAACACCCGTGAGATCTGCTTGGACGCAGACTCTTCTGCGGCTAATATGTAACAGCTCGAAGCTGCTCTTAAATGGGGCTTGATTCCCCGGAATTTCCTTCAGAAACTTGTGCGTTTCATGCGGAGACTGCCAAGCTTGTTTGCAAGGAGCTGCTGAATGGTGGACATACCAGATAGATACTGAGGATAGTATGCATGCAAATCTTTTTATTGCTTGCATTTTTGGTTTTCTACCTTACTTGCACAGAATGTAATGCAACGAATTTCATAACAATCAAATGTGCAAATTAATGAACAGCATGGAATCATAAGAAATTGAATAAAGATTCCAAATATGTAAACTTGCAAACACATAGTATTTCACACTCAATTTCCGGATTATACAGATGGTACTCTTTTTAATGTGCTTCAGAATAGTTCAGTTTTCATTTAACTCAGTCTCCGCTATTTCCCTGTCTGTAAAAAAGCGTAATTTTCATGTTACACTTCCTGTCTCGCCCATATCGACCTGGGAGTCATGGTGGATTTGCAGTCTTGCCTGGTGATAACATGTTTCTTCTTCTTCTTCTGCGTTCATCCGGAGTGGGTTTTTTTCCAGACGTAATTCCGGTGTTTCGTTATGCACCCTTGGGCCAACACATCCGACTTTTAATCAGGTTAGCCGTCCTAGGGGACTTTCATTGTTGTGGTGCCGTCCACATCCCAGCTGGCAGGGACAGTCCATGGGCATTTACCACTATCCAAGAAGGCTTCCATAATTGCAGAGCCGATACATAGCTCTCTGGTACTGGGCTCACCCAAGGAATCGCCACGTCATGCACATGGCTACTTTCATTCCTCACTTCCATCTATTGGGTATTTCAATACGTTGAGTTTAGGGACTGTAGTTAAGTCTGGTTTTGGTGTGGGCTGTTGGCTTTATAAATCCTGTGCAGTGCCCATTCAGGTTTAAGACAGTCTTCAGAGTGAAGATATGGATATCTCCATGGATAGAGAGGTTTTATGTGTCATGTTCATTGTGACCTGGAACGACGTTGCTTGCAGCACGTCTGTGGTGATAATTAGTATATCGTCCACGAAACGATGGTAGAAGATCCAAGTTTTTAATGTCTTGATCTCTTTTCTTCTAAATTTGCCGAGTGGCTATGGGGAGTCCTCTTGGTCATATTCTAGCGGACATCTTCGCGGCAAATTTAGAAGAAAAGAGATCAAGACATTAAAAACTTGGATCTTCTACCATTGTTACGTGGACGATATACTAATTATCACCACAGACGTGCTGCAAGCAACGTCGTTCCAGGTCACAATGAACATGACACATAAAAACCTCTCTACCCATGGAACACGAACACAACGAAGAGTTGCCATTTCTGGATAACCCAATGAGACGTAGAGCAGACAGCACTTCAAAGATAGTGTATCGCAAAGAAACATGGACTGGCCAATACTAAAATTTTCACAGAGCTTCACACCTGTCCAGTACAAACGTGGCTTAGTACGGACCCGGTTTGACCGGAATAGAAGGTATGCACCCAGGACACACCGACAGAGGAATATGAAACTGAAGAATACCTTAAACCCGAATGGGTAATCCACAGGATTTATTAAGCGCCACTCCCAACATCCCAAACCAAAACCAGAAGAAACTGAACTCAATGTATCCCCTCTGCTGTGTGTCCACCGTGACGAGGTAGAGGGGCTTGTGCGTCCCAATGACCCCAAGAGCTATGCCGACGGTAGCACAGCTACTGGTAGGGCCACCCATGTCGGACAGGTCAAGGGAGAGGGACCAGACGAAGAGCCCCACAAACCTGCTGCCTTGTAGGTAGACTGGGGACAGTCAAAGGCTAGGGAAAGCACCCCAAATACATGCTTGTCGAAATCGGATGTACTGAGCCACAGGCTTGACAAAGCAGTGCAACGTGAAACCTGCTGCCTTGTAGGTAGACTGGGGACAGTCAAAGGCTAGGGAAAGCATCCCGAATAAATGCTTGTCGAAATCGGATGTACTGAGCCACAGGCTTGACAAAGCAGTGCAACGTAACTTAATTCATGATGTCACAAATCAAAATTAATCGATATGGTGCTAATCCCGTGAAGTCCCATCAGGCGGTGATAGTGCCGGGCCCCCTGCCTCGAGGGGGTCCACCCATGACTACTGGTGGTCACCTTCCCTTGTGCTGTGGAGTCAAGGCACAGAGGAGTAGGTTAAGAGCTATTGACCAAATACCCCGGACACTCAACATACTACAGTGGAATGCCGAAGGAGTTTACAAGAAGAAAGACTCCCTAACACAGCGTCTTCATAAAGATAGAATAGATGTGGCATGCATTCAAGAGACACACCTCAACGCCAATCACAAATTCTCAATCAGAGGATATCAGGCCACACGTTTCGACCGCGAAGGACACAAAGGAGGAGTTCTAATACTTACACGAAATACAATACCTTGCAGCGAAGTATCTGTGATCTCTGACAACCAAACAGAAATTATAGGTGTTGATATAATGATAAAGGACGTGAAAATAAGAATCTACAATCTGTATAGCCCAGCAGATAAGGACCTTACACTCTCAAACATGAAAATAACTGACACAAACTGCATTATTGTCGGAGACTTTAATAGCCGTTCAGAAAGATGGGGATACCCAGATACTGACAAAAGAAGAGATGAATTGGAGGACTGGGAAATAGACTCAAATCTCCATCTACTCAACAAAGCGGATGACACACCGAGCTTCTACTCCAGAAGATGGCTTACCACTTCTACTCCAGACCTAGCTTTCTGCACAGGAGACATCCTCCACAAAATCGATCGCCATGTGCTGGACCAATTAGCAGGTAGTGACCACAGACCAATCAAGCTTGTAATGAATATGGAGTATGTTCCACAGGAGCAAAAGCCCTTGCCCCGATGGAATTACAAACGAGCAGATTGGGACAGATTTGCCATACTAACAGACAAATATTGTGAAAACACAAATACACGATATGGCAACATAAAGCAAATGGTGGAAAGTCTAAACAGCGATAATACAGGCAGCCACTGAGTCCATTCCTAGAGGAACGAGGAAAAATTACAAACCATACTGGACTGAAGAACTACAAAGTTTGGAGGACGAAGTTGAAGATGCCAGGAAGACAGCAGAGAGAGAACAGTCAATTGAAGCGAATATCTCTCTCAAAGCCATCTCAGCAAAATATAAAAGAACAGTAAATCAAACAACAAGAGATTGTTGGAGGGAAAAAACAGAAAACCTGAATTTTGACAGGGATGGAAACAAACTATGGAAACTAGTGAAAGCCATGAACAATGAAGGACCTAGAAACAAACAAATAACAATTAAACAAGGAAATGCCTTGCTTACAGGAAAAAAGGCTGCAAATGCACTAATGGAACACTATGCAAATGCAAATCACATTGATATTGCAACCGAACAGAAGAAAGCAATCAAAGACAAACAGATACATCATAGAAATACAGAGACAGCAGCAGAATATATGATGGCAAATCTAACAATGGAAGAAATGGAACAGGCAATTAATACCCTAAAAAAGAAGAAATCACCAGGAAAGGATGGAATCACAAATGAAATGCTAATAGGACTAGGCACCAAGGCAAAGAAGAAACTACTAGCAGTCCTAAATAACAGCTGGAAGAGAGGAATAGTCCCACAGGCATGGAAGGAAGCTATACTAATACCAGTCCCAAAGAAAGGAAAAGACCTGGAAGAACCAAATGGCTATCGACCTATCAGTCTACTTAGCTGTGTAGGAAAATTAATGGAACGCATTATCAATGGCAGGCTAACATGGCATCTGGAAGAAAACAAACTCTTAACACCACACCAAGCAGGATTCAGAAAGTACAGATCCACTGAAGATCAAATAACCTATATAGCTCAGGAAATAGAGGATGCCTTCCAAGAGAAAAAGCACACACTAGCAGTCTGGATAGATTTAGAAAAAGCATTTGATAAAGTATGGAAGGAAGGACTGAAAGTAAAACTGCAAAACATGCATGTTTGTGGAAAAATGTATAAATGGATCAGCCACTACCTTGAGAACAGAACTGCCAGGACAAAAGTACAAGGACAAACAAGCAAAATGATGCTGCTGGAGCAAGGTGTCCCCCAAGGAGGAGTTCTTTCACCAACATTATTCCTAGCATATATAAATGACATCACAGAAAAGTTTCCAGCCAGAGTACACACATCCTCCTTTGCAGATGACCTAGCCATATGGACATCTGAAGAATATATTAGTACAGCTAACAGCAGAATACAGCAAGCCTTATTAGCGCTAGAGGACTGGTCAAAATCATGGCTAGTGAAGATAAGTGAGGAGAAAACAACATGCACAGTGTTCTCCCTCTCAAATAAAACTCAGCAACCTAAGCTGGTATTGAATGGAAAAATATTGCGCCATGAAGAAAATCCAAACTATCTAGGAGTCACCTTTGATCGTCGCCTGACATGGAAAACACAGGTTGAGAAAAATCGAACAAGAGCAAGGCAGAGAATGGCAATCATGAAAAAGCTTGCTGGTACAACGTGGGGAGCAGATGAGAAAGTTCTCAAGAAGTTATATACTGGACGGGTGAGGCCAGTACTGGAATATGGCATTGCAGCTTGGGCAACAGCAGCTAAGTCAAACTTTAACAAAATAAGTAGAGTCCAAAACCAAGGAATCATAACTGGAAGCCTGAAGACAACGCCTATTAATGAACTAGAAAAGATCACTTGTTTACAACCAATGCAGGATAGAAGAGATAGCAGAGCCCAGCAACAAGCAGAAAAATTTAGAAGATTGACAGACCACCCTATGTACAACAGATTTAATGGTTTTGGAAAGGGAAGACTGAAGCGTAGCAACTTTGTAGAAACTGCAAAACGAAGGATTAGGGCAGATCCTATACTTAACATATCAACAGTCAAGCCCATACACAATGCACACAAGTTCCCAGCTTGGAGACAGCAGCAACTGCCTGAGATGATAGAAAACATTCCTGGTATTGAGAAAAAGAACACTCAGCATGAAACCGAAAGAAGAGAAATAACCCTAAACTACATAAAAGAACATTACCCAAGCAGGAATTGGACCCATGCATATACAGATGGATCAGCCAAAAATTCAATAGAGAATGGAGGAGGAGGAATTCTCCTAAATTTAAAAAATGGAGTGAAAAAAAAACACATTCAATGGCAACTGGAAAATTTTCAAGTAACTTCAAAGCGGAGGTAGAGGCTCTGAAAACTGCAGCAGAAATGCTCCTGATGGAGGAAAATAAAGAGAAGCAAATAGCTATCTTCACAGATGCAAAGTCAGCTGTCTCAATACTGAAGAGCAATAACAGCACAGAACTAACTGACCTAAGAGCAGCACTCCATGGTCTATGCCAGAAATCCAAAAAAGTTGTAATACAGTGGATCCCATCACATTGCAGTATACCTGGAAACGAAGAGGCTGATAGACTGGCAAAAGAGGGCGGACGACTACCACAGCCTGACATAGACATAACCTATAATGAGGCAAAGAGGTTGATAAAAAGCACTTATAGAACCAAATGGGAATCAGAGCATCCAGGCCATCAGAAGGATGATGCATATTACAAACTCGACCGAAGAGAACAAGTAGCAATCTTCAGACTCCGCACAGGACATAACAGGCTGAAATACCACTTGTTCAATAAACTAAAGATAGGAGATACCGATGAATGTAATTGTAGAACTGGAAAAATGACAGCAAAACATTTGCTGCAGGATTGCCCAACGTATGCAGAACAGAGAAAGATATTTTGGCCCACACCTGCTTCATTTGAGGACAAGCTCTATGGAGATATCAACAAGCTAAAGTTGACCGCAGCTTACTTAAACTACATACAGGTTGACATTTAAAGGTGCATGAAGATCCAGAGGCATGAAATGGAATATTGCTTGGATAGCAAATCCATTATGTGGAAAGTCCAAATAGAAAGCTCGCTGTGTGGGCTTCATAAAAGGTGGAAGTGTCCTAGTGGCACCAAATGGAATATTGCTTGGATAGCAAATCCATTACGTGGAAAGTCCGAATCAAAAGCCCATTGTGTGGGCTTCATAAAAGGTGGAAAAGTGTACTAGTGGCATGAAATGGAATATTGCTTGGATAGCAAATCCATTACGTAGAAAGTCCGAATCAAAAGCCCACTGTGTGAGCTTCATAAAAAGGTGGAAAAGTGTCCTAGTGGCACGAAATGGAATATTGCTTGGATAGCAAATCCATTACATGGAAAGTCCAAATCGAAAGCTCACTGTGTGGATGTCATCTGCAGACTGCATACTTCTGGTTTCCGGAAGAACAGCCTATGGTGAACGGAAGGCCCAATATACGGAAGTGAGGCTAAGCAGCCATGTGCAGGACGTGACGATTCCTTGGGTGAGCCCAGTACCAGAGCGCTATGTATCGGCTCTGCAAGTATGGAAGCCTCCTTGGATGGCGGGGAATGCCCATGGTCTGCCCCTGCCTTCCCTTGAGGGCTGACCAGGATCTTTGGCTGTTCTATATGGGCCAGCTAGGATGGGGGATAACACCACAACAGTGAGAGTCAAACGTCCTAAGAAACCCCCGGGAAGGTTAACCCGGTCAACAAATGCCCGCAGAAGTCGGATGTGTCGGCCTAATGGCGCAAGAACGCAGCTCTGCTGTAAACAGGCACAACGCAATCACATCCGAAAAAAAAAAACTCCGGATGAACGAAGAAGAAGAAGAACTCAATGTATTCATACAGCTAACCTTTTGAGGAGATGACGTAATGCAACGTCTACAGGCCCGGCTCATCACAGCAGCCAGCCGAATTATGAGCTGCAACTCGTTATCCACAGATTCCCATCGCAGCAGTAAAAAAACATGTAGCATTGTACGCCAAATCCAATTGTATTTACCAACTTGCATGCAGGTGCGAGTCCACCTACATCGGCAGAACAGAGTGGCAGTTACACAGCAAGGTTGTTGAAACATTCCTAACTGGATCGACATGATATAACACAGGTGATGATAGCCTAGGTGGCCAACACATTCCCACTTCATTGACCGCTAGCATGCACTCGACAGCGTCCATGTGATTGAGTTCAACACACAAAGTAGTTGCTTGTTAATTGGATGTGGTTGAAAATTTTGAATATCTTGGGTCAAACTACCAACAATGAAAGAAATTAAAGGACGAATATCTATTGCTCTTCAAAAACTAAAACTAGAAGATGGGGCAGGGTTGGCAGGGAAGTGTTTACACCAGTGGAACACAACACTCCAACCCTTTTCAGGGCTCAGGCGACCTCAATGTCAACCCATGAGGAACTCAAATTAGAAGAACTACCACCTTAATGTGGCTAGTGGTTCAGAATCTGTCAGTCAGGCTTTCTTGTCCTGATTATGGCCAAGCCATCCAGGTATCCATCTCTTCCTAGTGCCCACCATCAATATTCCAGCTACTAGCACTATTGACGCCAACATATTTATGATAGATCTTGTGCAAGAAAGATACTATACTTAGCACCCACTCATGGCGCCATGAGTCAATTCTGAGATGGAATTGCCAAATGTGGCATGGAATAAGCACACAACGAAACATAATTCATATCTTAGTTTTGCTCACACAGACAAAAAACAAAACCCAAACATTACAGCAACAATTATGACTTTATTGAATAATTATTAAAACAATAAGCACATTAGTGAGATGTAATCTTATCAGCAACGTCTAAAATATTTACCTTTCACCATCATCATTTTATTATTTGACATTATAATTTACACCTAACTCCCAATCAGGCTGGTGACCAAATCTCAGAAACCACCACATGGGTGGCTCAGACAACCAACTTGCTGAAAGGTTTACAGACAGCTGCTGGTCCCATGCTCCTGAAGGAGCATCAAGTGGTCATGATGATGATGATGATGAATTACATCAAACTAATAGTAAGCCAACTGTCAAGGAAACAAAACTCTGTGGACATAGCAATACTGTAGTGTCACCTAACATGCAGGGGCAACTATGGAAAAGGGTATTTGAACATAATACTTAAAAACCTTATAAATCTAAATCTTGACACGTAAATAAATCTGCAATAAAAATTCCTTTCTTTTTCATTAAACTAAAAAAAGGTATTTTGCAACATACAATTGTGAAAAATGAATACGCAACTGCAGCACGTGAAACTCAAAGAAAAGCAAAAACAATGTGATGGAACATGTATTAACAACATGGTAGTGAAAATGTCTCAGCCAGGTGGCTGATAATGTGGGTAGGCCAATGCTCTTGTGCTGCATGCAGGACTCTGCTAAATGTTCTGAGCTGGTCTAGTACTTGTTGGAATTCTGCTTCACACTTGCGGGGTAAAAAAACAAATATAAGTTACAATAACAGCGAAGGATAACAAGTAATGTTTAAATGAAAGCACATAATTCTGAGCTTAGGTCAATTCATATTTGCAAAGTTTGTTTAAAAGGAATCATCTTAAAGGCATACAGATAACCTCCATAAAGTGGCTAGCATTTTCATAGATTCCACTAGAACAGTGGTTCTCAACCGGTGGGGAATTTTAGGGTTTCCAGGGGGGGAATTAAGATTATTTCTAGATTGTGTTAATACAAGAACCGATTATTTGATATTGTTTTTCCCTTCATACTTTACGGTTCTGTATGTATTACCCTTCTGAAATTCATTTTATAACGTAAGTAGATCCACAAATCACTTTTTATGTAAATGTCTAGACATGTCTTAGTATGTGCTATTAAATTTAGCTTCAGTTATTACGTATACTGTGTAGGGGCAGGGGGAAATTCTTAGGGAGGAATGACGTTCTAAAAATATGGTGGGGGTGGGGGAACGAAATGACACCCTAAAAATATGGTGAAAGGGGGGAACGGGCCAAAAAAGGTTGAGAACCACTGCACTAGAAGAATCTCAACCCATTCAAAGAAATGACAAAATCAGACAGTCCTCTTTCGTGGGCAGGATTTATAATTTGAGTCTAAAAATGGTCATTTCGTTATACTGTCATCTTCAAGCATCAGTCATCTCCTGACTGACGAAGTAATTTTATGTTATTTTATTATCCTCTATTCTTAGTAATGATGTCCTGGATGCCTTCCTTCCCGAGTTTTTTTTTTTACACCAGAGCGCAACAATACAGCTTAGGGGAATCCCCATATTCACCACAATATGTAGACATCTGAGCAGAGCACTCACTTGTTATGACAGCCAGAAACGCTGTCAAAGGTAGAGAAGGAAGGGGAAATCCTCAAAGTAAATGGTAACAGTAAAAGGAAATACAACTACAATAGTAAAGAGTCTTCTTTCCTTAATTTTCCAGTAAAAGAAAACTAAACAGGTGACTTCTGCACTATTATGGCAGTAAATAATAGAAAGTCACCGTATAAACAACTGGAAGACGGATGGAGGTCACTTGTCCACGGGGTATAGGCTGGTTCACACAGATGTTACCTGGCTGCTTCCTGATGTCAGAGGCTACATAAACACATACACGAGGCTCACTAACAGACTGACTCCATCATCACCTACCCCCCACAGTAAATACCAATAGAGGTATTCATAACAGTGTGCCATCACTCAAATGAGAAGACAAAACACGTCTTCGTGCTTTCTTTCACCAATGACTCCCTAATTTAAAATGGGTAAATGACCCATATGTCTATAGGGACTGTAAAGTCTTAGACATCAGGTGGCGGGACCAGTTTTTCTCAGCCTTTTCTTCCGAAACAATTTCCAGAATTCTGAAAATGAACCGATATCCATTTTACAAGGCTACGTTGACTGACATTACTGGGGGTTGAACCATTATACTAGAGCCGCTATAATTATTGGCTGCCCTACTGGTCATGTGCACATTTTTAATTTTCATAATTGGGGTCTAAATGAAGTCAGAATGCAAAAGACATCACATGTTAGTAAACAACTGTATTTAAAAATGATTTGGAATCTAGAAGACGGCCATCAATCAAATGCACATATAACCATAATTCTTAAATGCCAAAAATACAAAATGCAGCTAAAAGACAAGGACAGAACACTAGCACAAGATTTGGATGGTAAAAGTAGCTCCATGGTAGTCACTGTGTGCAGGTGCTGGCAACTTCACACATCCCAGATCATGAGTTGAGGTGGCACTTAATACATAAATCTCTAGTACCCACTTTATACAAGGTTGATTCCAGGGCCATTTGCAGCCAAACAAAAATCCCACCAATGAAGGAAGATTCAACCAGAAGTGTAATGACAACTCAATATTCTACCAAGGTTCTCAAAATGCATATATCACATTTCCGAACAATGTAGTAAATACACAGTGAACACACATACATGTTTGATTAGAATGTTAATGATACATATATAAACTTCTAACCAACTGGTAAAATAGAATGACCGCATCTTAAGTTGTTAATACAGAGAAGAGAAAACAAAATTCATGCACTAAGCTGGTCAGGGTGTTAGTCATCTACCGTAGTCACAGAAGATTGTGATTTATTGTTGATCAAATAGCAAAACAACTAAATCACTAGTCTTCCAGACCACAGCAGCTATATGAGGTTAGTGCAGCTACATCAGTCAATGACAACCACCACCAAAATCAAGATTCAGGTTAGACTATTGAGAAGGTTAGCTGAATAATTAGACAATAAAAACCAAACACCCAAGCAAAGACCATTACCAAATGAATGCAATATAAATACAATGTAATAAATTTAATGCAATGACAATCTACCTCATATACCAAAGTCACACACACCAAAACTAAGCCATACATAAGGTGGTATGTACACAATTTCCCCTTTCTTCTTGACCATGTTGTGAACTCCTACCACACAAATCCTGAACAAAAGTCAGCTAAATGGAACAATGGCTGTTTGCTCTCATAAATCAGAATCATGTAATGTCTGTAATGACCAAAAATAACTAGAGTGTCAATAGGGCAACCAGTGACAGCAACAACAAAACAATGGAAGCTGACAGAAGTAGAATATAATGTGACACGGCTATGACTTCACAGGCCACCATGCTTGTTCATAGATGCACCTTGCACACTGTCAACCAATTTTAATGCAGATATGCCTCAATGTAATACTTTCAAACTGTATGGGATCTGCTCTCTAGGCCTTTGCATTTCTTATTCTTCTATGTTCCTGTTGCCAGGATGTATCCCATGGTACCCTTTCTCACGTGTCCAAACAATATGGACTGCATCTGAGCTATCCATGCCTTACACAGCAATGCTAGTCTGGGTGCACATTAACGGAGTCGACTCCCCAATAGTTGCATATCCTTTACAGGACGCAGCCAACCCCAGTATTTTTTGGTCTACGATCTCTTGGCAAGTTTACGTTCTGTAGTGCACCCATACCATTTGATTAAAGAAAACTCAACGCAAGGAGGTCTGCGGGATCATGAACCCGTCTTAATTTAATAAAGGGAACTGGTCTTTCCACTTTATTATGCTGTAAACTAATATATTTGCTAGCTAACACTTCATTCACACCCATTTCTGGAATGAGATGCTCTTATACCCGTGTTTTGACCCCGTAGGTCAGCAATTCTGTCATTAAGTTTCAGACCACAATTCAGATATAAAAATGTATTAACGAATGTAGAGGACACCCATAAAAAATGTTCATTCAGCACTACATTCAGACACACATCATGCTCAAATGACTAGAGCATAATTGTAAGGATCTGAATTCAAAGGAAGATTATGAATAAGTATTCATTAATAATGGTGCAAAAACAGAATACTAGTTGGTCCTAAGTATCAGATCCTTGATACACTTCAATGTATGACTGACTTCAGTCAATGAGTTTGCTATAGGCCTTCTATAGAAAAAGATGTTTGGAAACTACAAAAGTCAATTTGTGGCTGCGCAGAACAGAAGGAATAAAATGGTATGACAAAATCACGGATGTAGAGGTTGTGATGAGAACAGAACGGACACCAATGAATCAAGAGATAAGGAAAACACACACTTAGAGTATCTGATAATAGAATGTCCCATGTCTAAAGCCAAAGGACCAAAGAGGCAGACCTAAAAAACACGGAGAAGAGAATTACAGACAGATTAGTAATAAGGGGATGACATTGAGGGGGTAGCGAGGAGAGAGAGAGAGATAGAAAAAGAGAGAGAGCCTTGGCTGTAGGCTTATGCTCCACTGGAGGAATAAAAGCAGAATACATACATACATGCCTGACACTGTGTTTCAATAACCTACAATAAACAATTGTTCCCCAGACAGACTTCTAATACCTGTAGTTACAGCCATACTACAAACAAACTGGCTTTACAAAGTGAAGAGAAAGCTATAATAATAAAGCATTCAAAAGTTATTCAATGGTTAACTAATGGTTAGTATCAGAGAGGAAAATGCTTTATGTCATCATGCAGAATAACCACAATTTTCTTAAAAACTTAAAATTCCCATAATTTAGTCTGAAGGCACACGCAGCAATTTGTTGAATGTTCCTCCCATTCAACTGCCTCCCACAAGCACAAGACAAAAACAGGAGGCAGAAACATTACCAAACAATTATCTCATCAATAGAACAAATACTAGACCTAGCCTGGCTCCCCTGAAATGACTGTGCAATTCTTTCCTACAGATCAATACCTGTGTCTAACAAGTAACTAGCTTCCTACTTTAAATGTCAGTGTCAGAAAATGAAAAGGGCATGCAAATCATAACAGCAATATTAGAACCCCCAGCACCGCATGCCAACATTATACTGCTAATCCTATGGGAGTCCATTTGTCTGTCTCTAGCATCTACATTAACAAGGATAAATGTCACATCTGAAAAGTGCAAGAGATATCAAGCTGCATCCCCCCTTTTGCATATGATCCCAGTATTTCACCTGGGAATGTTAAACAGGAGGAAATTCAATTATGTAAAAATAGTGTAATCAAAGTTGGTACAACTTTTCCTAACATCGTTTACTGCAGGGGCAACAGCAATTGATTTAAGAAACAAAATTTCTCCTGTCATGGTCAACGATTGCCACAAATCTTTCTCTCAGCCTTTGTGTGTGTGTGTACACATACATCTAGTTGTTACAATATGTTCTAAGTTGATGGTTCTCGTATGCTGCTTCCTTAAAACCTCAACTAAGTTGTATTCCTATGAGCATTATCTGTTCACCTTTCTTATTCAATCGGGTGCCATCTCCACAATAAATAATTTCTTTTACTTAATTTTAAATATGTTCTGTATTATGATTACAACTGAACCAGATGCTACTTAAAGCTATCAACAGTGGGCACACTGCAGGAATCTGCTCTCATCAACATGCACAAGAATAAGCAAATGTTAATGTCCCATACCCATCCCCGCTGACAAGATGCACTGTACCATCACGTTTTAATGAGCTGCATTTAATTTAGAGCTAGCGGACTGAAATAATCAGTTATTTTTACAGTAACTACTACACCACTGTAATTGTAAACTCACAGCCTCAATAAGGAAGGAAAACAACTTTGTTGTGAAGCTGCCTTTAAGAATTCAGATATTTCAACCATAAATTTACAGGAAATCTTGATATCTAGTTTCCATGTGCACATAATATAATCAGGATTTGAGTAATACAGCTGACATTAGTAATTCTGTGGAGTGACTAACATTTGTATTTTTGCTACCCAGATACATATGATCATACTACACTTCCTACCATGTCTGACAAGCATATTGTATTTTTCACTTTTTCCAGTAACATTCAATATTTATACCTTGGCATACTGTGCAGGTTATGATAAAATAGCAATTGGGTATAACCTGAAACTTCAAGATATGTAGACACCTATTCTGACCAACCATTTAACTATATTATGACCGGAGATGTTTAACACTTTGCTGACCAGCAATCCGGAGCATTACTGTCTCCCATTACCAAGGGTGTTTGCGGATTTTTAAAAAAATGACTAGTTTTTAAATTAAATTCACTAAAAATTTAAAAACGAACGTAGGGTGTTGAAATTTTCAGAGCACTTTTATGAATGGTTGTTATGCATAAATATATATGTTTTATGCAAATTTGTCACATGATCATGACGGCCATCTTGAATTTGTATGGCTATTTATAGAATAATTAGATGATGTTTTAAAACCATCATCTTTTCATATTTTTTAGTGAATGTTTTCAAAGTAAAAGCTATAAAATGTTAGCGACATGGTTGGCAATGAATAAAATAAGCTCAATATGAGCACTAATTTACACGGAACACTTTGTTGACCAACAATCCGGAGCATTATTTTCTCCGATTACCAAGGGTGTTTGCGGATTTTTGAAAACATGACTGGTTTTCAAATTAAATTCACTAAAAATTTAAAATTGAACGTAGGGTGTTGAAATTTTCAGAGCACTGTTATGAATGGTTGTTATGCATAAATATATATGTTTTATGCAAATTTGTCACATGATCATGACGGCCATCTTGAATTTGTATGGCTATTTATAGAATAATTAGATGATGTTTTAAAACCATCATCTTTTCATATTTTTTAGTGAATGTTTTCAAAGTAAAAGCTATAAAATGTTAGCGACATGGTTGGCAATGAATAAAATAAGCTCAATATGAGCACTAATTTACACGGAACACTTTGTTGACCAACAATCCGGAGCATTATTTTCTCCGATTACCAAGGGTGTTTGCGGATTTTTGAAAACATGACTGGTTTTCAAATTAAATTCACTAAAAATTTAAAATTGAACGTAGGGTGTTGAAATTTTCAGAGCACTGTTATGAATGGTTGTTAGGCATAAATATATATGTTTTATGCAAATTTGTCACATGATCATGACGGCCATCTTGGAAAATGAAAAATAAAAATTTTTCATTTCTACACTGTGTTGTGGTTTTTGTTTGGTGTGTTGTGTCTGTGATATTAGTAATTAGTATTTGGTTATATTTTTATATATATTGGGTATTTGGGTATATAAGGTTAACTCGGTCAACAAATGCCTGCAGAAGTCGGATGTGTCTGCATAACGGCGCAAGAACACAGCTCTGCTGTAAACAGGCACAACGCAATCACGTCCAAAATAGAAAAATGATGAACGCAGAAGAAGAAGTATTTGTAAATTCTTACCTCTAGTTGAAGTCTGAGCTACTTCCTTCATTAACTGGGGTTGAAGTTGTAGCTGTAGACCTATGCAAGAGTCTTTGTCTGGAACGTTGATAATCCTCAACCGTGTGGTATAACTTATAACATGGTGTCAAAAACAAGCTGGGCTTGAATAAAAGCTGTCACAATAGAGAATATGTCCTTTGGAGCCATATCCATCAAGAAGATGTTTCACAACTTTGGAAGTTGTCCCAACACAACCTTAATTATTTGCCTTTCCAGTGTAAATCTCTAGTTTCAGGCAGTACTGGGTTATGGCATCAGTAAGTACAAATAATTTGAATCCCCACTTTGTGGGCTTTGCTGGCAGGTATTGCTTGAAATATATCCTGCCTTTGAACCCTCACCATGGATTCGTCTATTGATAACTCCCGTCCCGATGTGTAGTGTTTCCTGTATGTAGGCAATCTAATGTCTAGTAGGGGTTTGAGCTGTCTCCTTCAATAATTGGGGTTGAAGTTGTAGCTGTAGACCTCTGCAAGAGTCTTTGTCTGGAACGTTGATAATCCTCAACTAATAACTTGAAACATGGTGTCAGGCATAGAGGTGTATTGCAATCTGGGCAGTACAAGCAAGTCTGGCTTCTTTTACCTGCATCCTTACAAACTTTACAGTCTGGTTTGTACCTTGGTCTTTCATACTTTTGAATAAAATGGCGCTCAGTAAGTCGTGATGTCGTGACTTGTGGTCTTGAAGGTGTTGCATTGCGCCGAAGAACAGCAGGTCCAATAATAACAAGACTGACATCCTGCCTAAACCTCTATACAGTGATCTTATTTGTAGAGTTGGCAGTGTTGTAGCTTACATGCCCATGACCAGAGCAGTGTCAACTAAAAAAAATTATATAATGGCAGGTACCATTTATAGGATCTATGTGGGTCTTACGCTCAGTTGGCAGTGTTGTAGCTTATATGCCCATGACCAGAGCAGTTTCAACTAAAAAAAATTATATAATGGCAGGTACCATTTATAGGATCTATGTGGGTCTTACACTCAGTTGACCGAAGTGGTCGACACCACCCACACATTTGTTGTATTATTTTGCAAGCACCAGCTTGTTTATTATTCTGCCCCCAAGAATTCCCCTTTTCCTGTCTTGTCCATAACTTCATTGGAGTGAACAGTAGATATAAAGTTAACTCTTTTTCCTGTGTACTGAGAGAGGTGATTTTCACCATACATGTTGACTTCACACATGATCAGATCTATAGCAGTGTCAGTGAAACAAATCTTGAAAAAATCAATGGGCATAAACCCAGTTATGTCTGATGTGGACACCCTGTTGTTCTTTGTATGGAAGAAGATTGTCAAGCTCAATAATTTCGTTTTGAAGAGCCTTTCTCCATTTCCAAACAGAATTTTCAGCTGTAGAAATTTTCTGGTCTCTTGTGCCACGCCCACTACTTTATTCAGAGGTACCTTCATGACCCCCATCATCAACTACAACATCGTTAACGCTACTTTCATTTACACTAATATTTACCTCTGTATCTCTACTTATCTAGGAAACATCGTTTTCAGCTTCAATTTTGCTGGCAGAGTCAGAATCCTCTATATTACGAGCCTGGTGTTCATCCTCAGGCATGGTGAAAATGCTGAATATTCACTTGGGAATCAAATTAATGAAATTTTTAAAAAAAAACACGCTAGTTACGGCTGCAAACACTTTTAACCATGGGCGCAGCCATTTTGGAATAAGGGAAACAACTGGGTGACGCCTGATTCGGTGGCTATCGGTAAGGCCGTTTGTTTGAAATCCGCATGTCGCTAATTCGTCGACCGTCGAAGTTGGTCACCAAGGCATATAGCCAAAAATTCGTTGAGCGTCGAAGTTGGTCAGCAAAGGATTAAACATATCTGCCAAAAAAATTCGTTATTTACATCCCCCTTTTGGTTTTACCTTTCCCTGTGGTTTTTAAAACAAGCAGACTACTTTTGTTTTTTGGTTTAATTTTCCTTAGAAAAATACATGCAATGAAACAACACATAGGACTAGTTTATTCTATACTTTAAATTGCACATGCTTTATGAAGATAAAAGAAACATGGGAAAATGTTGGACTAGCATCAATAACCCCTGGATAAGCAACAACTGGCATAAAGCATGACATGATTTCTTGCGGCTAGCAGTCTTACCTCATTTGCAGCAAGTACTGGGCATTTTGGATCTGATCGGGGGTGCCACTGATGCTGATGATGCGATCATTGGATCCAGGCAATGGTTCATCAATGACAATCATAGCTCCTGACCTGCGACGGATATCTGTAATACGACTGCCACCTTTGCCAATGATTGCTCCAGCCAGCTGTAATAACAAGTCATTAATTAATTCAATAACAGCACATACTGAAGGCAACCAAAACCATGTATGGACAAATAAGAAATCAAGCACTGAATGTGTTATTTCGTGTCTTACAAATGTTAGCAGTCTGCAAACTATCTTTGGTAACTGACATGTATACATTTCTTCCATTCAAACATAAGCATGGCTATGTAAGATTTGTACAGGTAAGAATTTTCTTCTTGGGTGCTATTCTTTCCATTAAGATCATTATTGATCATTGCACTTCCTGTGCCACATGAGTTGCAATGTCTGTATTCCAATTTTTATTTTAGCAGCCTATATGAACTGCATTTAATTTTGTCATTGGCTTTTTGTCATCTGGTAATGATATATTTTTGGGATACTTTTTTTTTGGCATTTAGCTGTTTGAAAGTTAAAGTGTGTTTTTCAAGTCACTTCCTTTTCTTAAATTTAATCTTAGCGCTACCTTTTCAATTACCTCTAGTCATAGCATCTCAAGAATCCAATAAGGCACTAAAACAAACAAAACTACAGATTTCAGACACAGGTCTTACACTATAAATATAAATACAATCTACGCAACTGACTTACATCTTTAGGAATAGTTACTTGGGTAGTCTCACACTCATCATCACCAAAAGCCAATCCTTGCCCACCGCCAAGACTTGTCTGAAAGCATCAATTGCAACATTCTTTACAATAAAAACTAGTATATTTCTTTCAACAGCATCTTAAAATATGGATAATCAAGTGTTCATGCTTCATAACTATTGAACCATTGGCACCTGTTGCTATAGCATGACAAATACTGCTACTGCCTAATTAGACAAAAATAATCCTACAAAAAGAAAAGCTAATGTCTGGGGGGAAAAAAGTAACATCAAAGAAAAGAAGTTTAAAACTTTAATACCCCACTACTTGTATATATTCTTAAAACATCCTAAATTGTCTGATATCTTCACTGTCTAGCTAGTTAGTTTATAATGCCTCCTGATCCGGAAGGAGCTGGATGCGTAATCTTCTTGGATACGGAAAATAAAACTAGGAAGATAAGTGTGCACATTAAAGAAAGAAGTCTTCAGCAGTTGGCATGCCGAACAAACCACTGCCCAATCTCGAGACAACACTCACAAAAAGGATTTATAAGAGTAATTCTGGTATACAATCACTGTTCTAGTTTGCCCTGTGTTGAAATCCCCCTAGCATGTGATCAATGGGAGAGACTAGTGCTCTAATGGAGCTCTTATCTGCAGGCAATAAAGGTGTTTAGAAACTACACCCAATAATAAATGCATACCATATCACCACTGAAGTCTTATCTGCAGGCAATAAAGGTGTTTAGAAACTACACCCAATAATAAATGCATACCATATCACCACTGAAGTCTTATCTGCAGGCAATAAAGGTGTTTAGAAACTATAAACCCAATAATAAATGCATACCATATCACCACTGAAGTCTTATCTGCAGGCAATAAAGGTGTTTAGAAACTACACCCAATAATAAATGCATACCATATCACCACTGAAGTCTTATCTGCAGGCAATAAAGGTGTTTAGAAACTATAAACCCAATAATAAATGCATACCATATCACCACTGAAGTCATATCTGCAGGCAATAAAGGTGTTTAGAAACTATAAACCCAATAATAAATGCATACCATATCACCACTGAAGTCATATCTGCAGGCAATAAAGGTGTTTAGAAACTATAAACCCAATAATAAATGCATACCATATCACCACTGAAGTCTTATCTGCAGGCAATAAAGGTGTTTAGAAACTATAAACCCAATAATAAATGCATACCATATCACCACTGAAGTCATATCTGCAGGCAATAAAGGTGTTTTAGAAACTATAAACCCAATAATAAATGCATACCATATCACCACTGAAGTCATATCTGCAGGCAATAAAGGTGTTTAGAAACTATAAACCCAATAATAAATGCATACCATATCACCACTGAAGTCTTATCTGCAGGCAATAAAGGTGTTTAGAAACTACACCAAATAATAAATGCATACCATATCACCACTGAAGTCTTATCTGCAGGCAATAAAGGTGTTTAGAAACTAAACCCAATAATAAATGCATACCATATCACCACTGAAGTCTTATCTGCAGGCAATAAAGGTGTTTAGAAACTATAAACCCAATAATAAATGCATACCATATCACCACTGAAGTCTTATCTGCAGGCAATAAAGGTGTTTAGAAACTATAAACCCAATAATAAATGCATACCATATCACCACTGAAGTCTTATCTGCAGGCAATAAAGGTGTTTAGAAACTATAAACCCAATAATAAATGCATACCATATCACCACTGAAGTCTTATCTGCAGGCAATAAAGGTGTTTAGAAACTATAAACCCAATAATAAATGCATACCATATCACCACTGAAGTCTTATCTGCAGGCAATAAAGGTGTTTAGAAACTATAAACCCAATAATAAATGCATACCATATCACCACTGAAGTCTTGCTGCATGCCACCACCAAAACCACCTCCAAAGCCAAGGCCTGTACAAGTAAACAAAAACCAATTTTGTAATAAATGAACACGTAAGGCTTCTACTGTGAATAAGCTTTCCCATCTATAGAGATAAAGGTACACGACAATATAAAAACACTGAATAATCTTAGCTCGTTAAAAAACCATTAAAGACAAAAAGGGGAAAGTCAATTACATGAAATACTTAAAATAATAGTTACAAGAACATTTAACAGCTTCTATTTTATTTCTAAAAGTTTTAGTTTTTTAATAAGCACACCTGCATTTCTCCTTTAACACTGTTTCTGCCTGAAATAAGCAAAATGACAGAAATCAAGATGTGCGGGTATTTACTGAGGACTTTCAATGTAGTGGACACTATTTCTACTTCCAGATTGTGCTTTAATCATAAACATCTTTGCGAATTGAGAAAGGCAATTATATTTCTCTACAACCTACAGCTTTCTCAATCTAGCAACCAATTCATGTACTAACATTTCTATGCCAAATATTACAGAGAAGCAGCTTCAGTGTAAAGGTAAGGATCACTTTAATAATGCTCCATAATTTGTAGTATTGTTTTTGCTCATCCTTAGCATAAATATTTGTAACATCATATGAACAAGCATGCAAGTTAACACTTACTTCTGGCGAGGCCTAGATTGTTGGCATTGATGTTTCCCCTGTTTAAAAAAACAACATAAATATGTGTTATGATACGGCAGTCATGAAACATTCTTAACATTATTTATGAAGCTACAAGGAACATTTCATGTATCAACCCTTAAAGAATATCTAATGCCTACAATTAGTTTATACAAAAATTACGAACTACTACCATTAAAGCTACTGCCATAAAAGCTACTGCCATAATTGCTTCCACAATGGCCTGTGCTGTGATTATTGTGATTAATGTCACTGCTGACCCTGTTATTTGGCGGGTTGGGCTGCCTTGGCCAGATGACCTAGATATTAGGATCAATACCTGGCTGCAGAATCAGATACCCAGTGTCAAACTGGCAGGTTCATGACTAAGCAATAAGTGTGGGGAAGGGAAAGGAGCTTAAATGGGGACATGGCACTTCCGTACAAATCCATGAGATTGTGTATGTAGTTCTTAGCATTCTACACTTTGAAAACAAAATTAACTTTAGCTTTAAAACATAAAAGAAATATTTCTAACCTAAACATTCACAGAAACTTAAGTGGGCTTTAAAAAATACATCATAATTAGCTTTTGAGGCCAATTTTATAAAGTATGACCGCAGTCATGAAAAAACAGCAGCGAAACGCATATAAAAAAACCTCCTGTTAGTATCTTTTCCAAGACCATATAAAAGGTGACGTGAAATTTTTTCAAAAAAGAAAATTGCAACGCTTGCACACATGGATGTGAGTGCGCGATCATGCACATAGATGACATTTATCCTCCTGAAACAAAATAAGATAAATGTTTACTAAGGACCAAAATTCACCTGAATGAAACTACAATGAAGACTGGAAGGCTCCATTGGCAGGATATTTAAAAATTAAGGAGAGAGAAACAAAAGGATTTAAAAATGTAGGATATGAGTTTCATAAGTTACAATCAAAGAAGACCCACCTCAAACCTCCACTTCTGCCAAAGGCTGACCCTCTATTCAGAGATGGTTCCAAGTCATTGCCAAAAGACTTCCCACGCAAGCCTGCTCGCACATTTCCCCGCAAACCACCACTACGGCCAAAATCCAGGCCGCCACCCAAACTGAAACCTTCCAAGCCTCTGTAGATAATAACAGTGTTACATAATTCTCAGTCAATTCATTTCTAGGGAAACAAGCTAGCTATCAAATCATGTTAACATGTTTCATGAATATCACTCAGCCAGATAAACAGCCGAAGAAAGAATTTCACTATTTTAAACCGTCATAATCTACAGGGGCCTGAATTGGATTTACTCTGCACTTAGAGACAAGACCAATATATCTTAAAAGCTAAAAAAAAATTTTAAGGGAACTTGATAAATAGCTGCTTCTGAGATAAGATAATCAACAGATAAACAGAACAGGCATTATTTAAAACAAGAAAATATAGCACTACATGGATAGATTTCACTGTCATAAAAATTGTTATGAAATTATTTGAGTTTTTAAAACGTTTGTCATCCCTATTATCTTTATATTAAATACGTATGTAAGAAATACTACAATGAAACAATAATGAAAATTAAATGGAATATCATTAATAAACTGTTCCCATTTACAGCACCAAAATGACAGACAACCAACCTTTTTGATGCGATTTCCTCTACGGCAAAATTAAAATGTTTTTATTTTTAATGTTGCAGTCAACACCTACATTTTCAGCTGCTGCTGATGTACTAGGCAAGATTATCCTCAGTAGTTTGCCATTGCTTTCTGAGCGACCAGCTCACGTACCCCGTAAGTCACCGCCGCGGCCAAAACCCCTACAGATTCACGCCACACCACTCACGAGATGACGGAGAAAGACATTACACCCCTAGACCAGGTGAGCCAGGTGTTAAAATGTAAAGGTGTTAAAGCCAGGTTAAAATGTTTACCATTGTGTAAAACCAAATGTTTTCAATCTCCTTACAGGCTTACTATATTGTTTAGGATTCACACAAAAATATTACATACACACACATTCTTAACTTTATGTAATTCATGTACACTCTGAAAGTTCCTACTCCCATACCTGGTGCCTACAGATACAACCATGGCTAGCAAATATATACTAAGTTGGAAGGCTAATACAAATAAACTTAAGTCTTATATTCATTTTAAAACAATTAATCTTTACACAGATCTCATCACCTAATTGAAGTAGCCTGTTGTATGCTAAATATGTGACTTCCATCTCCCTAACATAACATATAACTCCATCAACGCTACATATATAATGTTATGACGGAACCAAAAGACACTTATGGCATTGCCCAATTAAAAATGCAGTGCACTTACAGTCTGCCACGCAAGCCTCCTCTCAAATTCCTTGGAGGTGGAGCAGCTCCTCTGGGCAAACCTTTGCTTGCACGAATATCTCCTGTGATGTAACCTCCATAATCTGGGGCCAGAAATTCATCGCTGTAAGATGGGTCGTATAAGTTGATGGGACCTTTTGGGGGAGCCTGGAGAAAAAAAAATGTAAGATTATTCATGTGTTCTACATAACTTAGGAAGTTATGATCCTACATAGATTATATGAAAACGTAAACCCAAAGTGACCTAGCTTACAACAGAAAAAAAAAAAAAAACAGTCCAGAGAAAGTTTGTTAAATGTAAACCATATATAAATTTAGAAAACAGCATATTCATAGTTATAAACAGAGTCAGAAAGAAGTAGTCAGGAAGTGCCAGAAATGGTTATAAGGATGGTCAGAGTTATAGGACAAAGTAACCAACTCTGCTGTTCACCATATCAAACATTCCTCACTAATCAGAAATAAGCAGTGATTGTAATTTAATTAATGTACACCATGTGCCTAATTACACTGTAGCAAAGAGATCAGCATTTTCAGCATGTTGTAATCAAAGAGCTTCTGTAGATATAAAATCCAGTTTGAACTCAATTGGCTTCAGAGAAAGATGTATTGCATTTTAAAAAAGGAAGGTAAAGAAAAGATGGGACTTGACTGCATGAGGATTTTTCCCTATTTGGGTTAGTCTCTCTGCCGAACAGCAAGCTGCCTGCTGAACACGCCAAATATAGCATACATTTCAGGGGTCTCTGGAAAAACGGCACTTCTGAAAATGAACCCACAATCTTCAGAATGTTAAGGCAGACGATGTCTGGCGTTTTTTCCAGACATGATTCCGTTGTGCCTGTTTACAGCAGAGCTGCGTTCTTGCGCCGTTAGGCCAACACGTAGGAATTCTGCGCTGACAGATTGATATCTAGTATGGCTTTAAGACATTGCCCAATGCCATTCTTCTGTTCAGTGTAGTTTCTTTGTGGCCATCGATTGTGTTTGTACACAAACGTACCACAAACAGGGATCTGTCGATTGTGTCTACAGAAATGTAACACAAACACGCTAATGAAAGAATACAGCAGATAACTGTACAAGTAATTCTGAAGATATAGTGTTTGTCCATCAGGACTGATGAAGACCATTCATTACATCCACTTAGTTTTGTCCATCAAGAATGATGAGGACAATTTGGATGAAGAATGACTTGCGCAATGAATTGGATTTTAGTGAGGAAGAGTTGCGTAACTTGGTCGCCCTCACTGTCTCGCCTGCATCCATCTGGCGATACAATACAAGCAACAATGTGTGGATTAGATATGAGGAAGATCTAGCTGAAGTGCTCATACCTGTTGCAGGAGTTCCAGAATCTCTTCAATACAGCCAACAACCACCTTGGGTTTGCCACTGACTGCTACCACCCTGTCAGTTGAGTTTGGACAACAGGTAGAGTAGACCTTGATGTTGGCACCAGTTTTCTGTGTCAAGAAAGATTACAACTCACTGTGAAACAAATACTGACTTGGAGTAATACTCCCTTAACATGTAATATAAATCTACAAAATTGTATTCACCAACACGGAACTAAAAACAGTTCAACTTCTATTTTGGGTTGTCAATATCAAGAATTTTAATATTTGGTCGCTCCCTCTTTTTCATCTGTGACATCACCCAGTTTCAAAACTAAGAATCGCCATTTAATGTAAAAAAGTCTTTATATACCAACCGCAGATGAATAACATGTCCTACAGTTGTATGCTATAAACGTGTGCCTGCCTTTTTAGACAATAGGCCTGAATTCAATCCCCAGTGCAGTCAGGATTATATTTTCCCACTAGCTGATCAAGCCTAATAAAAATGTGTGCTGGGCTATTTTCAGAATTTCCTGGTATTGCCTGCGAAGTACAAGCGAAGAAGAGAAACAGCCACCCATCTATGTCCAGGGGTCTAGGTTATGTAACAACCAAATGCTTCATATTCCAAAGGCAATATAAGGCTATCTTTACCCATTTGGAAGTATGGACTATTTCAATCTTTCACACACACACACACACACACATATATATATATATATATATATATATATATATATATATATATATATATATATATATATATATATATATATATATATATATATGGAAAGTGAGTGATACATATATATCAACTTTCATTCAATTCCAAATGTCATTCACAATTACAGAATTGTTACAATTATGGAAA
Source organism: Cepaea nemoralis (assembly GCA_014155875.1). Taxonomy (NCBI): domain Eukaryota; kingdom Metazoa; phylum Mollusca; class Gastropoda; order Stylommatophora; family Helicidae; genus Cepaea; species Cepaea nemoralis. The sequence goes on along the minus strand of JACEFZ010017910.1, from coordinate 91,531 downwards.
CATTCTCAATAAGATCACACTGATTACCTCTCTCAGCTCCTTGACTTTAAACCCCTGTCTTCCAATGATGCAACCAGCCTGGCTTTGATGTACAATGATCCTCAGTTCAGACTCGGAGTCATTTCTCCTATTCCTTGCCTAAATAGAAAACATGCTCATCACATTTCTTTGCTTATATTTGTTTTGTACGAACACACAACAAAGTAAACAATGTATGTGAATCAAAGTCAAACAGATTGACTACCTTCTGATATAAAATAGCATTACAAACATACTAAACTATCTTCAGATCTAACATAACAAACACAAATTCACTATCTAATATAAGTCTTAAATAACATCTGATCTATCTACATAATCTCAACTATCACCTGATCTATCTACATAACAATCTCGACTATCTCCTGATCTATCTACACAAATCTCAACTCAACTTCATAACCAACTTAACAGTTAGCACATATTAAACGTGTGAATACAACTATTTAAAAATTTTTGACTATCAAACATATGATTAAAATGAAGGTACACAGGTTATTTCTTCAAGAAAATATGAATTCCATATGTTGAATAATTTATGCAGAAACATTCAATACCAGAATACCATTTCGTAGTACTTGATATCCAGTTAAAGGTTCCTACTTACATCCTCCATGTCTGGCAGAACATCAAGCAATATGTCCAGGACTGTGCCCAATTCGGCTCCAACGGACAGAACGCTGTGGACCATATTGTAAGGATTACACAAGCTCCTATTCTGTATGCATACATGAGCAATATAAAACTCATATCCACTTTTAAAAAACTGACATGTTTTTGCTTTGATCTTTACATTAAATTATATAACTACAATTCTAACTAGACATATGTCTCTAGGGCATAAACATTATTGAATACTGCTGAATATACAGTCCCGTCATTAGTAATAATTAATGAACTAATTAATTTCAGCTACTACAATCCCTTGCCAACTAAAGATTCCCTACAAACTAGATTTATTTGTAGTTTTGTCTCTAAAAAGCTGAACACTCCATAATCAATACAGGAAAATAAAATGTGCAAATTGCCAATGAAGTTTTTATAATCTTGTTCAACGCATAATGAAATCTCTCTCCCCCTCCTCCACTCTCAAATGCACTGTTTTGATATGCCATTATCTTATAACAAACTTTTAATAGTAAAAACACTACATTAATTTGCAAAGAAACATTGCAAAAACTACTTATAGTTTATCAGTACTGCCTATAGTACCTTGCGGCATAAGACAGGGGAGTCTTGAACCTGATTAATTAAGGCCGCCTGAATAGTGCATTTGCCATGAACTGTGCAAGGGTTTTTATTTTGCCACAACAGAAAAAATCCATCACTATACATAGGATTCAAGCCCGGATCTTCCAAATGGAGCCCAACATCCTAGCATAACTTTTCTAGTCTACAGACAAGTGAAGTCTTCAAGAACTTCTTACTTGATCCTAGCAATGTCATCAAAAGAAGACAATTACTCTGTACTTCTCTTGGTCTAGCATTACCACTAGGCGTATAGTATTGTCCTCCAAGAGGTCACCCTACCTGCTGGGAGTGCAAACCACTTAAATAAAAGCAAAGTCCTGATAATACACCAAGATTATCAGCATTGTATACAACTAGAACTGCATTTACCAAACGTCTGGTTGATAAGAAAAACCACTACTGCCTCGCATTAAAAACCATGTGGCAACAACTGTACGTCAAAGCAACAACTGCAACAACTGATATTGGGCACAAGGTATAAGTCCGAGTACGGCTGTATCTATAATAATAACTTCAACAGCACAGTTCCTCCATCAGACATGTTTCTGTCTCACTACTCAGCAGGGAGCTGTGAGAGAACTCACGTTGGCCAAATGTACTTTTTGTGTCTTTATTGCAAAGACCTGGTCATTAAAGTGTGTCATGGCACTTCACAGAACTGAGAACGGGATCAGTGCTGCTACAAAGGTAGGCAGTGTGCTATAGCAGCATTCAAGCTGTGAGCGAGCCTAATTTACTGGTGTACAATTCTATTGTTATTTCCCCTGGTTCAAGCAATGTGCCAGAGATAAGTACACCAAGAGCTAATAATGTGCTGTAAGCACTAAAAATGTCACTTAAAAGTCGACAGGGTCGACTTCACTTCGACTTAACCGGGTTGTTATCCCATATGACTCGGTCGCTTTCTGCAGCGCGGAAAGCGTCGCACAAAGCACGAACTCCGTAGCTCCAGCGACAACCCACAGGAGTCTCCGAAATAAATACACTCGTGAACCAAAGGGCACGGCGCGGATTCCAACTCACAACCTTCGGAGCCCGAGGCAGACGGCTTGACCACTTTGCCACGGAGACCCATTAGAGCAGTTAAGAAGAAACTCTTCTTATGTTATGTTTAAGCTGATCAAGAATTGTCTTCACGCCCCCACATAGGGAACCCTGGGCAGCCACTAGTCCAGATAACACAGGGAAGTTTGCTACCGTCTTTGCGGTGTTGAAGCCAACCAAAGACAACCATTGCACATTGCAATACTACCAGGGTCACTGCACATCTGGGTGACAAAGAGTGCACCTGCGTCTTGCACTCACTGTTTGGAGAGCCACCAACTAGCTCAGAGTGAGTTTTTCTACATACCGAGGTGGGTTGGTTAATCATTCAAAACAAACAAGTTGGCATGTCATTGCCAATGGAATATAAGTTTTCATTTTACTATAATTTGATATTTGTTTTAACCTATAATTCTCTAACAGACTAATAGACATTCATACTACTGGAGGAAATACACTATCTATCTATTAGATAATGTTTCAATAAATAATAAATTAAGTGATTACATGGCCTAATGCCTAAACAGATACTATGATATGAATTGTGCAATATATATTATAAACTATACTAAAGAATGTGAATATCGTAGAGAATGAAATGGAAGTGAAGACAAAAAAGGGAGAGGGATGGATCGGAAGGGGTCATGGAGCTAACAGGTTGGAAGTGATGGTTGAAAGAATAGAAAGAGTAGAAGCAAGAAAAAGACAGAGATGAAAAACATGTTTGCTACTTAATTATTCTTATATGAAAAGAGAAAAGAAAAAAGAATTAAAAAAAAATTGGATGTCAGGGTTATTGGTGGTTACCGTTCGGGACCGTTGCTATCTGGCACTGTAACACTGGCTTTGTACTGCATCAGAGGAAGGGCAGGACCGGGACCATTCCAGGGTCGGGTCAGGGATCGAGGACCGGGATGTTGTTTATATTAGGAAACATATTGTTGGTGGAAGGGAGTGGAAAAGTTAACTCAGTTAGGCAACAAATGTATCATCAAATTATAATGTGGCCAATCCTGAACTAAATGGATATTTCAAACACCCCACAGTAAAACATTTTATAATTACCAATCTTCTTCCCCACAATTTTGATAAATGTTACAAATTAGAAACGCTCACTTGAAAACTAGAAAAGGCCACACTAAAATTATTCAGAATCAAGAAAAAAAGACATAATAAATAAACATGTTCAATGCAAACTATTATCTGAAACAGAAAAGATCATAAGCTGTTTGTGGGTGTTGTGCGTGGGTGAGAGGAGCCTTCAGCAGTTCCGTGTATGAAACACCAAATGCTTGGATGAGCCAGATGGAAGGAGATCATGGGTCATGGGAGTGTTTCTGGACTTCAGGAACTGCAGAATCAGGATTAGTGTCAGAACACAGATATTAGTTTTATAACTAACACAAAACAATTACACAGTAATCCTGCCCCATAACATGGTCCAAAAAAACAAAATCTTTGAAAGATGGGCTGGATCTACAGAATTAGCTTGATAGAAAAGAGATAGTAACACATTAACTTCAAGGAAAAACAGACTATTAAAGAATACGCAAGAAAAAAGATCTTGTCTTTGTCACAATGAGACTTGAAGCTAAATATAAGACACAATCCAGTGACAGGAAAAGAAAGTGTTCAAGTAACAGTTACACCACACTGCCATGCAGTAACACCGGAGGTCAGACTGATGTGATGTGAAGTGATGTTAAAAGATGACATCATCCTCAGCTTTTGTACTGACTAAAGTAATGTTTTATGACAGAACAGCATAAACAAAACATGTTTCAAGGTAAAAGAGAATGATTTATACAACTTAAGCATGCAGCTATAACCAGTTATGTAAATATGCTATGTGGTTGAAACAAGAAAAAAGTGACAAGGAATAAAGACTACATATAAGATATCACTCAGCCTCTCTCAGACATGTACGCTCACAGCAAGACAATTGTCATGGATATCTAATCACATACAGAGAAGAATTAGCAAGAACCCAAAGACATAAGACAGCCTATGTCCATTGCAAGTAATCAATTAATATTCACTGACAGTCATGCTGTAGTTTCAGGAAGAGAATAACTCTACAATTGCATACATCATTAACAGTCAATTAATTACAACACTGCATAAGTCTAAGCATTGAAAATATAACCCTTCTTTTATAAACGCGGTACAGCAAGTTCGAGTCTTATGGTTTATTTTCAAACCAACTATTTGTATGTGAAATCCTGGAACTCCCATCTGTGCCTTTAAAACGCTGTTGCACACTCAGTCTCCAAAGTAGGATCAGAATTTTGAAGTGAAATTCACTGACAATTATGTATGTATATATCAATTTCCGGGTCATCCCAGCCAAGAACATCTACCAGAAAATGTTATGGTAAGTAAAAGTGGCCAGTTCGATTCTGACCAATGTGTGCCATTTGGTTTATACAAATGTGGGACTTGCAACATACAATAAATACTTTCATCGCGGGTAAAAGAGCCCCTTTACTTACATCAATGTCACAACTGGAAACCCCACAGTGGGTGTTAGTTTAAATAAACAGAACAATTAAACCAGGCTCATGTTAACAATGATACACGGTGTACCAATTGTGTACACACCTACCAAAACAATAAGACTCCTAGAAGTGTCAAATAAGATCACTTTTTAAAATGTGTACAGCTAAATTTAAAAAAAAAATAACCACAGATACTTACTGAGGAACACTGAAATATCACTAATCACTGAAACTTATCTACAATACTACTAATTATGTAAAATTAACATCATCATGATAAACTAAAATGCATATATTGTTGGCATCAATTATAGAGTAACTTAAAAGACAGAAAACTGAGTCTTTGTTCAGCAGCCTATGCTAACTGGACAGTGTCAGAAGGACTGTTAGAGGAAAGTAGTATTGTGTTATACTCACATCATTTCTCAGTCTGTTGATGTTTGCGCCACCTTTACCAATGATAGCACCAGCATTCTGAAACAGTATATAAACTATTTTAAACCACATTCTCACACTGCTGATTTAATATTAAGTCAGTTGCAGGTCCTTTACAGGACATCGCAATCAACCACAGCATTTTTGCCAGCTTGCAATTTACTAGGCAAGTTTGTATTCAGTAGTTTGCAGTTGTTTTCTGAACGACCGATGCTCGTACCATTTTTAAACATCAACACAAGACAGTCTGCTTCCAGCTGTGTTTGGGGTATACAAGATTATTTAAAAAATGATTAAACATCTAACTTCTCTTTGCCTTAGGTGTCAGCACAATATTAAGGGGAACATTTATTTGCACATCCTCCTACCTACCAAACTGCTGTATCACAAATACTGTCACTCTCAGACTGACTCCAGACTACTGCTATGTAAACAAGTGTGCATTAACTTCAAGATAATTACAATGACAGCAGGGCCTAATTCTAATAGAAAACATTCAATAATGTATTGTAACACAATATTCAGTGTACCAAGACAATACAATACTGACTCAGAAAACAGATTACTCTATTATTCAGAGAAGCGTGTACAACAACTTTCATTTGACTAATTTTGCATATATACATACTTTTATTTTAACTGGGTGTAATGGCAATGGGAAAAAAAAAGGTTTAAAAAAACTGTTCTAACACATGCACAAAACAAAAAGGTATGCAGTGCTTAGCACAGCATGTGAAACCCTGTTTTTATCCATCTGCTGCTTTGAACTGCGTTTATAAGCAGTTGATTTAATTATACACTTTCCCATACAAGCGTGATCCAGTTACCACAGTAACTCCACAAATCAGGCTGTTTAACGATCCCTGATGTGTTGTTGAGCGGAAATCTGGAAAGCTTCCTGGCAGCCCATTTCTATCTTCATGTGCACACATTTTCCAACAGACATCTAAATCTTTGTTTTGCAACAATCAACGTACCATCTCACGTGTCTATTGCAGAATGTTGCCAGGAGCATTGCAAACTGCCATTGCAAAAGTACAACAATGTCGAAACAGTTTCAAATTCACAAATACATGTAACTAAATGCGTGATTACGGTGGCTGGCATGTAATTGTAGACATACACGAGATTCTGTAATGTGGAAAGAAAAACAACAGATATATAATACCTTGCTCTGCATGAGGATACGCAGCTCGATCCGAGGTCCCTCCCCTCTTCGTCGCTTAGGCAAGTCAACATCCTCCTCGCCAGCCTCCTCATCACGTGGGCGTTTAATTCTACCTGTAATTGGAAGAAATGGTAAAAAAAAAATATATATAAACATATAGTTTTAGCAGCAATCAGATAAACTGGTCATTAGAGGCTATCCAACTGCAAAGGAATTAATTTAACAAAGTTCATCATTGTCCAGTATCATGCCGCCGAACAGTACAGACATCACATCAACAAACAGTAAATCACTGTCAAAAGTACAGACGTCACATCAACAAACATATGAGCATCACTATAAACAAGTCAAACTTCACCATCAACAGTAAATACATCACAGTAAACAAGCCACACATCACAACAATCATCTGAGTATCACAGCTAACAAGCCAGATATCACAACAAGCATAAAAATGCCATTTCAAAACTTTTTTGCCCTGCAACCTGCCCCCTGGTATGGTAGATAAACCCCCCTCACTTAAAACTGCTTGAAAATTCTCTCTCTCTCTCTCACACACACACACTATGATAGGAAATCTAGTTCAGTGATTGAGACATCGGCTCAGACATGTTAACGAAAAAGCATTCCATATATTATATTTGACGAAAGATAAATGATATCAGGGTCTCAGCAATTAGGCGGTTGCGGCCAGTTCTGTGCAATTAGAATGACTTCACTTTTAACGTTGCAATTACTTTTGGAATAACTAATGCTCCCCATTCGAACAATATCCGGTGCTCCTAGCTCTATAAACAAAGGTCTTATGCACTTGAGAAAAAGTTCTCATGTCTGGAGGCTCTCTGTGTCACTCCCACTTTGGTGAGTCACTGTCCCACTTTGTCACTCTGGACAAGGAAGTAGATTTCAAAGCATCGTTAAAGTCAACAAATTGACAAACTCATTGCCTTTCACACATGAGTGCCCCAGACGCAGGTGCAAGTTAGCGTGACTAAATGTGATATGGTCAATGTGCCCAGCCACTCTTGTTTGAGGCCAGTCTGGGCATTCTTAAGTATGTTCATTTCAATGAGTCGATCTGTATGCATGTATGTGAATACTTTTGCGGGTCAAGTGAATTCAGGGCATTGGTTAAAGCTATTGTTTCCATCATAAGGGTTCTTGTACTTTAGTAACAACTTTTGTAACACCCCATGGCACAAGTGAGACGACAAAGAAAAAAAGAAAGCAATGAGTGCTATTAAAAAAAAATATTTGGATCACATAAGGATTTGTACATTAGATATTCAAGAGTTTTAAAACAACATCCAGTATATAAGTTATAATTTGTGAGGTTGTGGTAAACACTATGTGGGGATGCAACCATTAGATCAGGATACAATAGTCTTAGATCAGAAAAATATGACATTTACAAGGAATAGCCTCTGTGAACCAGTGGACAGTGCAGCAAATCAGAGGACCACTTCTGGAGAGGCTGATTTTTTTTTTTCTCTCCTCTCTCTCTCTCTCTGTGCGTGAGCCCGCGCACTGTAGAGGAGCGGGGCAGTGTTGGAAGGTGCAACAATGTTGATCTTTGATTTCATATTCACAAACAATATTTAATAAGTTGATGTCAATTATATATTCACTTATACAAAAATCACATCATTTGTTTGATTTTCTAGCATTTTATTTCCTTAACCTCAGAGTACACGACCGTTACACATCACTCCCGTATTAATGCATCTTTAAAAAAAAAACAACAACAACAGAAAGCAGGTAACCGTCATAACAATCAGTAACGATTTTCAATTTGTACACCTTGTCAATACTATGTATACGTATAGACAACGGGGTCTGCAACAGAAACGGCTAAAACTAACATCCGAGTTATACACACACCCTCCCCTCTAACCATTACAATGGCGGTCACGTCATGGTCTAATCAGACTGGCGTATGCCGCCCAACAGACGCCATTTTATAAATGCTGCACTACATGTCTATTTTTTCTAACGCCCCCCCCCCCCCCCCCCCCCCCCACGCGGTCAATTATGAATCATGAGTGTGCAGTCTAGGCGGTTGTTAAACGACATCAGTCGATACGAAACGACGGCAGACGTGCATCAGATCGATACTTCATCGGACCAATATCTGATCAGTATCTCTCCATTTCGTTAACGGACACCGCAAAGTAGCAATAAGAGCGGACACAACTGCGGAGCTCTCCCAGCCAAATTTTATTTTGCGGAAGAGTACGTAAGAATTCTTAGTGAAAACACGAGCATCTGTCTCAAACGCGATTGGTAACGTAAAACTTTACTGAATAATTAGGAAACATGCGATGCTGTAAAACATTTGCGGGGATAGGGGATGAGAGAGAGAGAGAGAGAGAGAGAGAGAGAGAGAGAGAGAGAGAGAGAGAGAGAGAGAGAGAGAGAGAGAGAGAGAGAGAGAGAGAGAGAGAGAGAGAGAGAGAGAGAGAGAGGAACGCACACACCTTGAGAGCAAGAGAGGATGGAGGATGTATTTTAATTACTAATTATGAAATGCACCTAGGATAAAGGAATTGGCCTTGTGTTTGTGTGGGTGGGAAGGGGAAGGGAGAACAAGAAATATGCAGAAGGGTAGACAGAGAAAGTTTATATGGAATGCGGAGGAATAAACAGTATAAGGAGCACCAACTCCATCAAAGTAGCCGACAGAGGACCTGGAGAGTCATGATGCTAATGCTTGCTCCAGGCCAGACACCTAACGATGCTTTCAGGGGCAATAGGTGTGACGAATGTCGCCTACATAAATTCATCAGCACAAGCTTCACCACTGTCATGTGTACACTGTTGTTTATGCTAATGCCATGACACTTTAATGAAAGGTGCGTCGCTAGAAAGCACTGCTGGATCTGCCGTTGCTGTGAAAGATACCATTACTTATAATCTTCCTGTCCCGAACAATTCAACTGAAACATGCAGTTTCAACAATGAATGTTAGGTTCGCTATAAAAAAAGGCAGAAGTATCAGCCAGGTGTGTGAAACAGAGAACATCAATCATGAAAGAGAATGGGTAAAAGTACCCGAAGGTATGTCGGACTGGCACAGAGTAATTGTCACACTGGGTTGTGAGTGCAGAGCTTGGGCAACAACACATCAAGGTGACAGTGATTGACACCGATGGGTCAGTGGTGAGAAACAGATGTAGTATGGAGATGGAAGCAGTAACAGCAACTTTCCGATGGTTGAGGAAACTGCTGTAATACGCACTGTATTCATTACGAACTCACGGAGTATGCATAGTAGGGTGGAGAAAAGAATGCGTCGTGTAGAATGGCTTCAGAGGTCAGATTGTGAGAATGGTATGGATTTTCAAGTCCTTGTCATGCGGGAGTGCGGGGAAGTGAACAGTCTGATAGCTGGCAGGGAATGCACCTCTAGATGCCAGATTACCTATAGACGAGGAAGGTGGTCGGGCGCCTGTGGAACCAGGTGGAGAAAGCGGTGGAACAGACTGAGCACCTATATGTGGAGAGAGGATCGGCACGGGTTTACCGACGAATCTTAGAGAGGAGAGACCAGGAGAACTTTCAATCAGGTAGCAGCTGCTGCACCGATTAGCAGTGTGATTCTTCGCTGGCTGTTGAACGAGGGAGTGGACTGCCTTGCACGGGTTTTCATAAAATGGCATGAGTGCCTATCGTTCAGAAATCCATGACAAACTACTGAACGTAAACGTGCCAAGAAATCAAACAGCCAAAAATGATGGGGTTGACTGCCACGTCTTGTAAAGGAAATGCAACTAACTTTATTCTAGAGTTGTGGAAATGAAATAATCTATAATAAACACTCAGACATAATTGTGCAGGAGGACATCGAAGATACGGTCTGGCAGAAGCTTTCATGAATGCACTATGAATTCAAATGCAGAGTGTTAGAGACTCGTTACAGCCGACCTTCAATGTGGAGAGGACACTTAATTGGTTGGCTATAACTGTTAATGCTCTAATATACACGGTCACATGACTGGTAGCTTGCTGTTGGTTTATATTATGCAACTAAGCTTCACGCGAGCCTCACAGTTGTATGCTTCTTTTAAGATTATTGGTAAAGTTTATTTCAACATCACAATGGTGGTATAATTTCAAGTGATAAATGTTATGTTAGTATGTTATAGGTCTTCTCACAGCAAGGAACATGTGCACTATTTATTTATACAAATTATCTATTGAAATAAGTCTGTATGCATTGGGGGGGGGGGGGGGGGGGGCAGAAAATATTTCGTTGGATCAAAATGGGCCGCGAATGAATAATCATGCACATCTGAAAACGGCAAAGACAATATTGCCCCCAACAGAACTTAAGAAACGAGGACATGTGGCAACGATAATGGTGGTAGGGTTGAAGAACAGTAACTGCTAGATCAAAACTGTAACAAGAAAGTATTGGACAAGATTTACCCACAGGAAATCTTGACTAGCAGTCCACAAGTATGACAACCGAGACTAACATCGGAAAAGGGGGAGAGTGAGGGGGGGGGGGAGAGTGTGGGGGGAGAGAAAGGGGCAGAGAGGGTGGAGGGAGAGAAAGGGGGCAGAGAGTGTGGAGGGAGAGAAAGAGGACTGAGGCTGATTTGGCAGGCTACACCACTGTAGAAAGAGAGAAGAGAAAGAGACTGTGGGAGGGTGTGTGCGCGTGCGCGATGAACATTCATGGGGACCAAATCATGCCATCGTTTCCATATATGCTATAACAAAATTACCCGATTCAAATGTACGGACTAAGCAGCGAACACTATCTTTCTAACGTAACGTCGTCTGTGAGCAGATAGCATTAATATACAAGAACTATGCTATCAGTCCAGCTGTACTTACAAATACAAATGTCTTCACACACACACAAAACAGCCTGTTTACTAACCTTCGGAATCAGATAGACCTGGCTATGAAGTCTAAAATCTATGTCAATCATGTTTACTATAACGGATTCTACCTTGACACGGATGTTCACGACGCCAGCAACAAACGGTGACATCTCGCAGACTGGAACTGCAGGAAATGCAAGTCTTGCAGTAGAAACTTTGGTCTTATGTGGCAGACGAAGGCGAGGTTGTAGGACGGGAAGTACCTACGGGCGTGAACGAGAGCCGACAGAGGGGAGAAGGGGAGAGGCAATTTTCCTTACCTGGGTTTGACGCACTACCTGCTCGATGCCACCTTGTTGACAGGCAGGTTGCCATGCGACAGCCAATCATACAATGCCATGTTTACCGGTGTCCGCAGCAGCTGTGACAGTGCACATTTGACTCTCACGTGGCTATGTGTACTCCGGCCCCTTCCCTGTGATAACACTCACAGCCAGAACAGGTGCACGAGGCGCGGTCCCCGCACGAGTTGACTAGGGCAAAGGGAGAGGAGTTTGGTGTGCATAATGGCAGTGGGACGGGGTGGGGAATTGTCTTAACAACTGCGAACAATATAAGGACCAGGGGACTTCTGCCTGCCCAACCATCGATCTATTTAGACAGACAGAAAGATAGATAGATAAGTAGTATGTCTATCTGGCGAGGCCCGGGGTAAAAAAAAAAAACAGACAGTATTGCTGAAACCTGCCAGCAAGCCATGGACCATGTATTTTTTTTTTGGGGCCATGCGAGATGGTTTCAGTTCGTCATGGCTCACAAAAGTGTTTCCCAGACTGGGTTTCGCTAACCTGCTTGATTCTGTAAAACTGGTTTAAGACTTTCATTGACAAGTTCAAGGAAATGCGCCCACTATATTAAAGTGACAATGTTGACTGCCTGGTACTCTAGTTCCTGCTCTTCTCGGCGATGTAGACGCGCGAGAGCGCTGTCCTTCCTAAGTTCCAGCGCTAGCGCCGGATGATGATAGTTTGCACCCGGGCACTTATTGCTAACTACTAAGGCAATATAAGCTCGGGAGCATGTTTAGCTATCCTGCGTTAAACACTATTAGGAGTCCATTGGCAGAAGCATGGGTGTATTTTCAGTTGACACCAGTTCCCAAACTCAGTTTAGCGCAACGAAAATACTGGAAATTATGATCACTGACAATAACGAACGATAAAGACATGATATATTACTGCCACTACCCCCCCCCCCCCCCCCAAAAAAAAATATGAACATCAATACCGAGATTGATTGATTGATTTAGGAACCGACATCACAGCATTCGGGCCATAAGCGCTCCGTCCCCATCCTCAGCAGCCAGCGAAGAGTTCCAACACTAATAGTTCCAGTAGCAATCTGATTATATGTCCGTCTCGCCTTTCCTCTGAGCGTCGAGCATCGGCCAGATCCCCTCGTCACACCTCGCTGTCTCATTCTTACCAGACTATGGTGATCCATTTGCTCCTCCGAGGTGTACACGTGCTCCCACAACGCCGCAACCACATCTGTTTTGTCATACATCAATACTCCACCAAGTTTTGGCGAGCCAGCCAATCTGTCCGCCTGTTCATTCCCCAGCACACTGGCATGCCCAGGAGAAAAGGTCCAGGTGATGCTTGCTACTTGTAGAATCAAGCGAAGCAAGCCACTCTGCGAATCAAGCGAAGCAAGCCACTCTGCACGAAGCTTGCCTGTTCTCACCCTCCTCAGCATGCTTTCTGAGTCAGTAACAATCACAATGTGTGTATGTATCGTGTTCTCTATCCAGCGGAAAGCTGCACTGACCGCCTCCACCTCCATTCTTAAGCTAGATGTAGTATCATCATACGCCAGGCTCTCCTGCACCAAACGCCGACCATTAGTCTTTGCCAAGAACCCCCAGGCACTTCTCCTACCTCTCAACACCGACCCATCCGTGTAGATAATCACATCACCCGGGCGAGAATTTTCCTGAATTATTTGCTGAATTTCCACTTCCGTGGCCCCTGCTGCCACCCCCCCCCCCCCCAAAAAAAAATACGAACATCAATACCGAGATTCAAATTCTTAACCTTCAACACTGCATTATTTTAGAGACGGTTAAAAAGTACTCTGGACTGTCATAGTAACCGCAGCGGCGACAAACTTGAAACGCAACGTAATAGATAGGCATGTTAAACTTACATATTAACATGCATATGTAAGATGTACATATGTACGCGCACGTGTAATAATATAAACAATCTTGTGTGTTGAATGTAATCTCGTGTTGCAATAACAGCACTGTGCGTCAGTTCAGGTCAGTAGTATATGTGGAGTTCTGCGGCATGAGAAGTTTGAGAATTCCTTGTCTAGAGCCACATCTAGAAATCAATGAACAAAGAGTAATTTGTGTTACATTACAAGGCACTATTTCCAAACCGCCCTGCCAAAAGAAAACTGGCTGCATTTTTCTGCATGTACATTCGCCAATCAATGCCACTGACGTTCAGCAAGTCCCATGATGGTGGAAATTAAGATGGCTCTTAGTAAGGGTGTTTTGGAAACACACGTATCACATGATACATTACCGCGTGCTGTATCGAGCTAAAGTAAGCTGTCAGCAAGGGAACGGGTGTCTGCTTGGTGGTGCACTTGTACTGGTAGAAGAAAGCTGTAGAGCGTCCACCTATATGATGATACTTTAGCTAACTAAAAACATTTTCCGTCTGCTTGATGTTTAAAATTTACAAGTACCCAACTTCTCACTGTTTGGTATAAAAACCTTTATTTAGCAGAACACTATTTCGCTTCTCCATGTTAAAATATTTTTTTTTTTACATCAGAGCATCAGTTCAGTATATAGTTCACTATATTCAATTCCTCCAGATCGAGATGTTTAGACATGCCACCTGCCTATTCTATAGCATCTTTAAATATATTGTTTTTCAAAAATTCACAACAAGCAAGCGGCACAAACATCATGTTGAAAATCATTGAAGCATGGTGACACTCAGACCGCGATGCGTTGGTTTTGCGTGGGTATCGGTGCCGGTCGTTCAGAAATCAATGGCAAACTATTGAACGTAAACTTTTCAAGAGATCACAACAACAGAAATGCTGGTGTTGACCGCGATGTCCTATAAATGATACGAAAAAAAAATATGCCGACGCTATTCTCCGTTCTACTATAATCACATCGCTATTAACAGTACGCTACTGTTTCTACAACTAAGTCGACACCATGCGTGTGATAGGATGGAGGACTGTGGGTATTATTGCAATGAAAAGAGCAAGACAAAGAAAACTGATTCTACAAGCCAAGTCAGTTAGCATTGGCAATTGAGCAAATAAATAAGGACAGAACAACCGGTAACGGACATCCAAAACAAGGATGTAACCAGCAAAATAAGCACGAGAACAGAACCGATGTATGGAAGGCTGGCTAATGAGAACGGATAAAGTGGGTGTGCTATCTTGCTAACATTTCGTTTATAGGACATCGCAGTCAACACCAGCATTCCTGCCGTTGTGATATTTTGGCAAGTTTATATTCAGTAGATTGCCATTGCTTTCTGAAGGACTGGCACCGATACCAACGCAAAACCAACGCATCGCGGTCTGCTGCCAAATCGCGCGAAAGTGTTTCAAACGCAGGTATACGGGATTATGAACCGCGCCCGTAAACCTTCGCCGCGGAGACGGCATCTTGCTAACTAGCGGTTATAAAATCCCTGACACGGTCTTGCCTAAACTACCAGGAGTTAGTAATATATGGTGTCTGAAACCCCTTTCTGTGGAAGACAAGCAGAATTGAGAACACACACCCCCAGTGGATTTAACTAACAGCACACAAAAGCATCATGGTATTCACAAACTGTACACGTTTCACCTCCGTCCGGTAGGTCAGCACGGCCGAATGGGTAAGAACGCGTGTTCTTAAACATCCGGTTTGCTGATGCCGAGGTTAGGGGTTCAACCCCTCCACCGGACAGTTGGACTAAAATGTTGACCTGTCGTCCTTGGCTGTGTGACGTACATTACAAGCGTACCTCTGAAGTCGGAGTGGCTTCACCTGATGGTTAGGGACACCGTTAATATACTAATCCACACGCAAAATTCAGTCCGGCAATACTGGAAGTAGTGTGTATGGACTACGTTTGAGTTCAAAGCGTACGTCGCAACATTATTTTTTACTGCTTGTGATTTACTAACCGAGTTTTTGTGGCTTTTGGTACGCATAAAAAAATTAAAAGTTAATTCGCACGTTTAATACCGTTAAGCATTAACCGGTAATGCGTGTATATTTTGAGGTAAAGACAGCCTCATAACGAAAATTGTCGTTGGGGTGTAAGATGCTAAGTCTCCACATACTCTAGACCACGGGAGGTAGGATACGTTTCCTCCACGCCTGTCCTTCCAAGATAATTCTGATATAACGAGGCTGGATCACCCATGAACCGAAGAGATGGACTTAGTAGGCATGCACTTAAACAGTGATTTCGGTTGCATACGATAAGTCTACAACTTTCTACATGCACAACACTGGGGGAGAGTGGCAGACGGAGAGGAGGCCTCGAGAATCAAGACCTGCTTCCCAGCACAAGAATGAAGGAACATTGTACACTTTACTGAAGAGACAGCACTAAGGTTAAACCAAACCGAGATGTAGAAACATAGAGATTGGCAGAAAACGAAAGAGTAGGGAGGCGTGGCGGAAGTTGAGAAGAAAAGTTACGGAAACCAAATAGAGTAAACTGGAAAAGGAGGACACTTCGCAATCAAAGGACAAATTAAATGCGTGTGTACACAATGTTATAACAATATTTTTATGTGTGGTTTACATTATGCTGCAGGAAAGCACTCGTCACGGATTTTACAAGGTAACAATGACATTCATTGTTCATGTCGCGGGAAGTTATATTTATAAGGGGGCGGGGTGGGGGAGAGAGAGAGAGAGAGAGAGAGAGAGAGAGAGACCGGTAAGATCACTGGGTAAAATATTCTGAAGAGGACAGCAGCAAGAAATGACATTGGGCAGTTTAATGATGTACAGAGATTTTTTAGTCACTATAGTAGTGATGGACTGAATTCTGCATGTGGATCAGCTTTCCCTATTAAGTGCCCCTCGCCATCAGGCGAACCCACTCCGACTTCAGAGGTACTTGTAATTTACGTCCCAAGTCAGGGGCGGTAGGTCAACATTTTGTCCAAACGTCCGCGGTAGGGGTTGAACCCCTTAACTCGGCATCAGCCACCGGAAGTTTGAGAAAACGCGCTCTTATCAATTCGACCATGCTGACCTACGCGCAGAGATAACTGCATATCCTGAACAGGGCGTCGCACTCAACCCCAGCATTTTTGGCATCTCCTGTTGTTTATTCTCGTTAATAGTTGTCTATTTACCCCTAAGAGTATAAGGACTTTTTAATTTTAATGTTTAACTGATTCAATGCCAAAGGATAATATATCGCCTATTGTGACCTCACATTTTCACAGAAGGATGACATATCGCCATAATATGGTCATTGTGTTACATGATTTGTTTCGTACCATCTTTCGCAGTCTCAATGCTGAGTGAACGGAAATTTACATTATAGCAATTGTTCCTTTGATTGTGTATCATATCTGGTCCAAACCGACTTTCCGTTTGGCACGGAATTAGTTAACACGTGCGATACCAGTATACACACATCTGAGTTAGTTCTTGCCTGTGATACATGTTTGTGCACTGTGCTGACATTCTCTTTGTGTCAGCGTACTGAGGTTTACCTCCTTATACTTGGAGGCAGGGTAAGTGGGTTCATTCTACACACCGGTCAGTTGGACTTTAACGCTGACTTATCCTTTAAAGGACTTTGCAATCAACCCCAGCATCTTTTTGGTGGCTGTTTTTGTAATTTCTTGGGTTAATTTGTTTTCTGAACGACCGGCACTCATACCATTTTATAACAAAGTCAACGCAACGGGGTCTACGAATTGCATTCGTAACACCCTCGCCAGACATAACTTGCACTAAATGGAAGCAGCTAAGAAAAAAAGATAGTCACACATGCCAGGCGCGAAGTGCGTGTGTAAATTACGTGATTTATTCATCAGTTAAACTTTCTTTAACACAGCGTGAGTTTCATAAGAACACCTATAAAAATTCCAGTGGTTTATTATCGATCACAGATGGCAAAGAACATCAGAAATAAGTGACCGCAGCAACCATCACTAAAAGTGAGAACTGCCCACACTGGCAGTAAAAGTACCTATCACGCAGAAATGACGGCCGTGTTCTTACGACTATTGTTAGTCTGAACGCCCATCAATACCAGCGAACGTCTCCTAGTCGCAGTTGCCAGGCCTTGGGAAAGCGATATTCCCGCGTCATCATTCCCGCCGCTAAAAACGTATGGGCTCGTGCTGAGTCAGATTCTGTTGCTGGGAGACTGGCCGATGCGGTCGGTAGCTAAGCAATAGTGGCTGCTGATGTGCAAGGTACTGGCGCTTGTAAAAAAAAAAACACACACACACACACTACATCAAGGAGCACAAACAAATTTGATCCGTGAGAACCATTGGGTTGTCAAGCAACGAACACAAGCTGTAGGGATGCACAAACATATGATCTACAGATAAACATACAAGCATGCATCAACACACGATATACAGATAGAATCGGTAAGATGCATACGCGATATGAAGATAAACTCACGGGACACACACACGTAAAAACACGATATACATATGACCACATAAGATACACAATTACTCTAATAACATACAGGTAAACACATAGGACCACACAAGATAAATACCCAAACAACACATTCAGATGAACACGCCCGACAGATTAGTCAAACACGCGATATACAAATAACCACACAGAAGATAAACAAATACAAGATAAGATGTACAAGGGTAGAAGAGATGAACATAGGCACTGTAAATATACAACCCAAAATACATACAGATTAACACACAAAAGATACACAATTAAACAGCCCATATAGAGATGAACATAGACAAGATGCATAAATATACAAGTGTCTGATACACAAATGAATACACACAATCGCACACACAAGATACACACATAAACATAGACAAGGTACACAAATGCAGCAACTTCTGATTTTATTCATCTGTCCCTAATTCTCCTCTCTATGTATTTTAGGTGTCCTTATATATCTTATATATGTCCGTATATGTCGCCTTAGCAGTTCGTAATCCTCCTTACCACGTTCGAAACAACTGTGGAAGATTTGGCTTTTTTAAAAAGGAAACGGTATGGGTGCCGGTCGTTCAGACAGTATTGGCAAACTACTGAACGTGAACTTGCCCAGGAATGACGAACAGCCAAAAATGCTGGGGTTGACTGCTACGTCCTATAAAGGATATGAACTAACCTTTTTTTAAAAAAAGGTTATAAATCTTATACCCTGTAGGTTTCATGGTAAGGACCTATTTGCACTGTTAACAGGCGTACTAAAATCCAGCACTGATTAAATGTTGATATACAACAAGATGTAACACTGTTCACATACAGCATCTACATCTGTGGTATAACACACAACGATAGACACAATGAGACACAAACACGTAGTGACAAACAATGAACTGTACTTACCATCTTCCATGTCGGACATGACTTGCAATTATCTCCTGATAATTATAGGTTCTTTAAAATCTGAGGAATATATTAGGAAAAACAATGAAGCCTGAATCATTACAGTATCTGAAAGATTTACTTTCATTTTGAGTGAATTTAAGGACAATAACCATCAGAAGTGCAGAAATTCTAATTATTCTTCTATTCAGATACAATTAAAACAATTATAAAATTATCTGAGATGTAAAAACAAAAGATGGTCATCTTGTTTTATACTGTAGCGCCCAAGTTTATGCGAAAGCCGCCATTGGGCTATTGTACCTCTAAGTCAGTCAGTCAGTCACACAACAAATCACTTGGGTGAGTTTTAAGTGGGGCTATATTAGGCAAACTACTGAGCGTAATCTTGCCTATACATCAACGGTAGCTGAAAGAGATGGTGTTGACTGCAACGTCCTGTAAGGGATATGCAACATAAAAAAATATCAGAATGTTTACTTCTACAGATGTCTTGAAACTGACAGCAATATAAACCTATAACTCCCAAGATTACTGGAGACTGCCACGTCACATGATAATTGCTGTTCTTGTGGCAGCAGCCGATCCTTACAAGTAAACGTGTTTTCTCAAGTACATACAAGCAATGTTTCGCAGCAGCCGATCCTTACAAGTAAACATGTGTTTTCTCAAGTACATACAAGCAATGTTTCGTTAGCATTATGTTGCTGTACCATTTCAGCGAAAAGTTTATTTTTGCGGAGCATCTCCTAGGGGCATGTATTGTCATGATACATGGGTCTTAAATTTGAAAACATTACCATGACAGCTCTATATATGTTTACAAAGAATGCCAATTTCTCCGTGGATAAAAGCACGCGTAACCAACAACGGCCAAGTCACACACTGCACACACACATTGTCAACTATATTAGATGTGTGGAAGTGCAGCTGGTAACTACCGGCCATTATATAAGGTAGTGGAACGGCAGATGACAATAACCAGTTACTTCTTCTTCTTCTTCTTCTTCGTTCATCCGGAGTTTTTTTTCGGATGTGATTGCGTTGTGCCTGTTTACAGCAGAGCTGCGTTCTTGCGCCGTTAGGCCGACACATCCGACTTCTGCGGGCATTTGTTGACCGGGTTAACCTTCCCGGGGGTTTCTTAGGACGTTTGACTCTCACTGTTGTGGTGTTATCCCCCATCCTAGCTGGCCCATATAGAACAGCCAAAGATCCTGGTCAGCCCTCAAGGAAAGGCAGGGGCAGACCATGGGCATTCCCCGCCATCCAAGGAGGCTTCCATACTTGCAGAGCCGATACATAGCGCTCTGATACTGGGCTCACCCAAGGAATCGTCACGTCCTGCACATGGCTGCTTAGCCTCACTTCCGTATATTGGGCCTTCCGTTCACCATAGGCTGTTCTTCCGGAAACCAGAAGTATGCAGTCTGCAGATGACATCCACACAGTGAGCTTTCGATTCGGACTTTCCATGTAATGGATTTGCTATCCAAGCAATATTCCATTTCGTGCCACTAGGACACTTTTCCACCTTTTTATGAAGCTCACACAGTGGGCTTTTGATTCGGACTTTCCACGTAATGGATTTGCTATCCAAGCAATATTCCATTTCATGCCACTAGGACACTTTTCCACCTTTTATGAAGCCCACACAATGGGCTTTTGATTCGGACTTTCCACGTAATGGATTTGCTATCCAAGCAATATTCCATTTGGTGCCACTAGGACACTTTTCCACCTTTTATGAAGCCCACACAGCGAGCTTTCTATTTGGACTTTCCACATAATGGATTTGCTATCCAAGCAATATTCCATTTCATGCCTCTGGATCTTCATGCACCTTTAAATGTCAACCTGTATGTAGTTTAAGTAAGCTGCGGTCAACTTTAGCTTGTTGATATCTCCATAGAGCTTGTCCTCAAATGAAGCAGGTGTGGGCCAAAATATCTTTCTCTGTTCTGCATACGTTGGGCAATCCTGCAGCAAATGTTTTGCTGTCATTTTTCCAGTTCTACAATTACATTCATCGGTATCTCCTATCTTTAGTTTATTGAACAAGTGGTATTTCAGCCTGTTATGTCCTGTGCGGAGTCTGAAGATTGCTACTTGTTCTCTTCGGTCGAGTTTGTAATATGCATCATCCTTCTGATGGCCTGGATGCTCAGATTCCCATTTGGTTCTATAAGTGCTTTTTATCAACCTCTTTGCCTCATTATAGGTTATGTCTATGTCAGGCTGTGGTAGTCGTCCGCCCTCTTTTGCCAGTCTGTCAGCCTCTTCGTTTCCAGGTATACTGCAATGTGATGGGATCCACTGTATTACAACTTTTTTGGATTTCTGGCATAGACCATGGAGTGCTGCTCTTAGGTCAGTTAGTTCTGTGCTGTTATTGCTCTTCAGTATTGAGACAGCTGACTTTGCATCTGTGAAGATAGCTATTTGCTTCTCTTTATTTTCCTCCATCAGGAGCATTTCTGCTGCAGTTTTCAAAGCCTCTACCTCCGCTTTGAAGTTACTTGAAAATTTTCCAGTTGCCATTGAATGTGTTTTTTTCACTCCATTTTTTAAATTTAGGAGAATTCCTCCTCCTCCATTCTCTATTGAATTTTTGGCTGATCCATCTGTATATGCATGGGTCCAATTCCTGCTTGGGTAATGTTCTTTTATGTAGTTTAGGGTTATTTCTCTTCTTTCGGTTTCATGCTGAGTGTTCTTTTTCTCAATACCAGGAATGTTTTCTATCATCTCAGGCAGTTGCTGCTGTCTCCAAGCTGGGAAGTTGTGTGCATTGTGTATGGGCTTGACTGTTGATATGTTAAGTATAGGATCTGCCCTAATCCTTCGTTTTGCAGTTTCTACAAAGTTGCTACGCTTCAGTCTTCCCTTTCCAAAACCATTAAATCTGTTGTACATAGGGTGGTCTGTCAATCTTCTAAATTTTTCTGCTTGTTGCTGGGCTCTGCTATCTCTTCTATCCTGCATTGGTTGTAAACAAGTGATCTTTTCTAGTTCATTAATAGGCGTTGTCTTCAGGCTTCCAGTTATGATTCGCATTCCTTGGTTTTGGACTCTACTTATTTTGTTAAAGTTTGACTTAGCTGCTGTTGCCCAAGCTGCAATGCCATATTCCAGTACTGGCCTCACCCGTCCAGTATATAACTTCTTGAGAACTTTCTCATCTGCTCCCCACGTTGTACCAGCAAGCTTTTTCATGATTGCCATTCTCTGCCTTGCTCTTGTTCGATTTTTCTCAACCTGTGTCTTCCATGTCAGGCGACGATCAAAGGTGACTCCTAGATAGTTTGGATTTTCTTCATGGCGCAATGATTTTTCCATTCAATACCAGCTTAGGTTGCTGAGTTTTATTTGAGAGGGAGAACACTGTGCATGTTGTTTTCTCCTCACTTATCTTCACTAGCCATGATTTTGACCAGTCCTCTAGCGCTAATAAGGCTTGCTGTATTCTGCTGTTAGCTGTACTAATATATTCTTCAGATGTCCATATGGCTAGGTCATCTGCAAAGGAGGATGTGTGTACTCTGGCTGGAAAATTTTCTGTGATGTCATTTATATATGCTAGGAATAATGTTGGTGAAAGAACTCCTCCTTGGGGGACACCTTGCTCCAGCAGCATCATTTTGCTTGTTTGTCCTTGTACTTTTGTCCTGGCAGTTCTGTTCTCAAGGTAGTGGCTGATCCATTTATACATTTTTCCACAAACATGCATGTTTTGCAGTTTTACTTTCAGTCCTTCCTTCCATACTTTATCAAATGCTTTTTCTAAATCTATCCAGACTGCTAGTGTGTGCTTTTTCTCTTGGAAGGCATCCTCTATTTCCTGAGCTATATAGGTTATTTGATCTTCAGTGGATCTGTATTTTCTGAATCCTGCTTGGTGTGGTGTTAAGAGTTTGTTTTCTTCCAGATGCCATGTTAGCCTGCCATTGATAATGCGTTCCATTAATTTTCCTACACAGCTAAGTAGACTGATAGGTCGATAGCCATTTGGTTCTTCCAGGTCTTTTCCTTTCTTTGGGACTGGTATTAGTATAGCTTCCTTCCATGCCTGTGGGACTATTCCTCTCTTCCAGCTGTTATTTAGGACTGCTAGTAGTTTCTTCTTTGCCTTGGTGCCTAGTTCTATTAGCATTTCATTTGTGATTCCATCCTTTCCTGGTGATTTCTTCTTTTTTAGGGTATTCATTGCCTGTTCCATTTCTTCCATTGTTAGATTTGCCATCATATATTCTGCTGCTGTCTCTGTATTTCTATGATGTATCTGTTTGTCTTTGATTGCTTTCTTCTGTTCGGTTGTAATATCAATGTGGTTTGCATTTGCATAGTGTTCCATTAGTGCATTTGCAGCCTTTTTGCCTGTAAGCAAGGCATTTCCTTGTTTAATTGTTATTTGTTTGTTTCTAGGTCCTTCATTGTTCATGGCTTTCACTAGTTTCCATAGTTTGTTTCCATCCCTGTCAAAATTCAGGTTTTCTGTTTTTTCCCTCCAACAATCTCTTGTTGTTTGATTTACTGTTCTTTTATATTTTGCTGAGATGGCTTTGAGAGAGATGTTTGCTTCAATTGTTTGTTCTCTCTCTGCTGTCTTCCTGGCATCTTCAACTTTGTCCTCCAAACTTTGTAGTTCTTCAGTCCAGTATGGTTTGTAATTTTTCCTCGCTCCTCTTGGAATGGACTCAGTGGCTGCCTGTATTATCGCTCTGTTTAGACTTTCCACCATTTGCTTTATGTTGCCATATCGTGTATTTATGTTTTCACAATATTTGTCTGTTAGTATGGCAAATCTGTCCCAATCTGCTCGTTTGTAATTCCAGCGGGGCAAGGGCTTTTGCTCCTGTGGAACATACTCCATATTCATTTCAAGCTTGATTGGTCTGTGGTCACTACCTGCTAATTGGTCCAGCACATGGCGATCGATTTTGTGGAGGATGTCTCCTGTGCAGAAAGCTAAGTCTGGAGTAGAAGTGGTAAGCCATCTTCTGGAGTAGAAGCTCGGTGTGTCATCCGCTTTGTTGAGTAGATGGAGATTTGAGTCTATTTCCCAGTCCTCCAATTCATCTCCTCTTTTGTCAGTATCTGGGTATCCCCATCTTTCTGAACGGCTATTAAAGTCTCCGACAATAATGCAGTTTGTGTCAGTTATTTTCATGTTTGAGAGTGTAAGGTCCTTATCTGCTGGGCTATACAGATTGTAGATTCTTATTTTCACGTCCTTTATCATTATATCAACACCTATAATTTCCGTTTGGTTGTCAGAGATCACAGATACTTCGCTGCAAGGTATTGTATTTCGTGTAAGTATTAGAACTCCTCCTTTGTGTCCTTCGCGGTCGAAACGTGTGGCCTGATATCCTCTGACTGAGAATTTGTGATTGGCGTTGAGGTGTGTCTCTTGAATGCATGCCACATCTATTCTATCTTTATGAAGACGCTGTGTTAGGGAGTCTTTCTTCTTGTAAACTCCTTCGGCATTCCACTGTAGTATGTTGAGTGTCCGGGGTATTTGGTCAATAGCTCTTAACCTACTCCTCTGTGCCTTGACTCCACAGCACAGGGGAAGGTGACCACCAGTAGTCATGGGTGGACCCCCTCGAGGCAGGGGGCCCGGCACTATCACCGCCTGATGGGACTTCACGGGATTAGCACCATATCGATTAATTTTGATTTGTGACATCATGAATTAAGTTACGTTGCACTGCTTTGTCAAGCCTGTGGCTCAGTACATCCGATTTCGACAAGCATTTATTCGGGATGCTTTCCCTAGCCTTTGACTGTCCCCAGTCTACCTACAAGGCAGCAGGTTTCACGTTGCACTGCTTTGTCAAGCCTGTGGCTCAGTACATCCGATTTCGACAAGCATGTATTTGGGGTGCTTTCCCTAGCCTTTGACTGTCCCCAGTCTACCTACAAGGCAGCAGGTTTGTGTGTCTCTTTGTCTGGTCCCTCTCCCTTGACCTGTCCGACATGGGTGGCCCTACCAGTAGCTGTGCTACCGTCGGCATAGCTCTTGGGGTCATTGGGACGCACAAGCCCCTCTACCTCGTCACGGTGGACACACAGCAGAGGGGTAACCAGTTACTATAATTGACAAGTCGACCTGGCAAAAGGGCACACTGACGGTGCGCTGTTAAAGGGGGGGGGGGGGAAAGAAGGTTCTACCCGTATACCTGCATTAAGTTAGGCTTAAACGTTGAGGTTGTTACTTCTCGTTCACAAAGCAACTGGCAAATTACTGAACGTAAAATTGTGAAAATTAACCTGCCGTTGATGGCGACGTCCTGCAGAATACATGCACACATGTACGAATTTTTAATACGTGGAAGCTCAGCTGTTAACTATCAGCCCATATTTTTCAGAAATAAAGACCCAATTCTCAAATTTGAAAATGGCTGTATAAATTCGTTTGTAAATTATCTAGCAGCCCGTCGCTTGTTATCTGCCTGCCCCCTGTCTCCATCCCCGGAGGCAAAAACAAACCAATAGAGTATCGACGATAAGGTGAGCGAGCAAGGCGTCAATGATCGGATCGAAAAGAGAGGGGGGAAGGCGGCAGCCGCCGGCGTGCACGGCTTTCCAGCAGAAACAAAAGCCTCAGCCGTGCAATAATGCACACACGGAGTACTGCAAACACGACCACATTTAATTTTAATGGCGCCCCAACATCCAGGCATCGATAACCGATGGCCTGGTTCCACCGCCAGCATTAACAATCACATTTCCATCTGACGCTATTGGAACAAGCGTGCATGAGTCAATGCGTCCCACTGCCTCGAGCGAACTCAATGACATAAAGGAGACTAGATATCCTACAGCATCGCCATCAAGTGCCTTACCATCAGGCGTGGGCGATCATGTCTCTTCACATCTTGCAATTTTCATGGCATGTGTCAACGCATACCCCCCACATAAAAATGAAGATAAGTTTTCTTTGCCTCTTGCATCTCTTTACAGTCGTCACAAAAAATTTTCCGTTTTTGTCTATTATTATGTGGCCGAAAAATGATCGCCTCTTAGGTTTGTCATATAAAAAAGCTATAGTCTGTCCAGAAATGAATGCCTTCATTCACGATCAATTATTTAACTGTCTGTTGCATCGTCATAAAATTTTTCCTGCCGTTTCATATTTACCCCCAGGGACGCAGAGGTGTTTCCAGGGCACCAGGGCCGGGTTATATACTGGCCAAGACCTATTGACGCGTCCTCGTCGAGCGTCCTGGGCAACAGGTCCCTTTGGGGTCCTGGCTAAAGTCAATAGGATCGCCGATTCCTCCGAAGTCAGAGAGTGTCTGCCTGTACGGCGAGGAACCACCAGTCTAGTCTGCACACCAATAAGCCAGACATGGGACAACGGATACTCATGCAAACCTCAGGTCCTGTATGACATCACACTGATGTTGGACAACAGGATGTCTTCATCCGACATACAGGACTTCACGTTGGAGCTCAAGCCAACGAACACAAGCAAGCAAGCAAGCATATTTACCCCCACCCACGGAATATGTCTTTAATAGGTCCAAAAGCAACTTAAATCATGGAAATCAGCGACATTGCTTTGATGTTTTGATGAAAACTAGTGAATTCTCGCTAACAAACTTGTTTTACAGTAAGGCCCCGTTCCACTACGCCTGGCTCTTGTCTTAAGGCCAATGCCATGTCCCACGTGAAAATTAACTATTCAACGCTAATGTTTCCGTGTGAAGGCGAAAGGTTCAGTAGTTTGTCATTGCTTTCTGGACGACCAACACTCCTACCAGCGGATGGCGGTCCACTTCCAAATCTCCCGCAGCTGTGTTTCGAATACGGGATTGAAAATTCTGAAGAGAAACCGTGTAACTAAGAATATAGTGCCACTCTTGTATGTAAACAGCATTTTAACAGGGGCACAAACAAATGTAATTCAATTATGTGTACCCAATTATCCCAACAACACCAGGCACAATGTGAAAGATAAAATTAAATCACACTGCCTCGATAAATACACAAATATATTAAACTGCATAGTAATTAGGACAGTTTTGATTTGGACAACATTTTAAAGAACAGAAAGCATGCTTTATTTACTATAAATGTGCTCCGCTTATTTGGGTCTACTTGCTCTTAAGCGGAACAATGACGTGTCTGCATGACTAACAGATGGGGGGGGGGGGGGGGGGGGGGGGGCGCCGCCGCGCGCCGCCACAATTTAACAGTTATCACGCCGGAAGCACCCAGGTCAGTGCTTGTCAATCGCCAGACACAGTAATTGTGCTGGTGACACTGAAACCTTTCAAGCATGAAGTAGTATACAGTTTGTATACGCCACTGGAAAGGCGGAAGAAAGAAATCAGAAGAAATTAAACTGAATATTTCAACTCCAAAAAATTTCAAATCAGTGCTACT
This sequence comes from Cepaea nemoralis, assembly GCA_014155875.1. NCBI lineage: Eukaryota > Metazoa > Mollusca > Gastropoda > Stylommatophora > Helicidae > Cepaea > Cepaea nemoralis. Next base: position 64,246 of record JACEFZ010017910.1, on the reverse strand, counting down.
ACATGGATCAGACACATGGAGATAGTTAAAAGAATGACTAAGCACTCATTAACTACGGTTTGCGCAGAATAGTGGGTCTAAAATGGTGAAACAGAATATCACGAATGTATAGCTCATGTAGAAAACTGAAGACTCCAGAGAATCAAGGTGAGGAAAAAGACGGCGCTGAACAGAAAACACACGTTGAGAACATCCGAAGATGATGTAACTAGACACTCGCTTATATGGAATCCATGATACCAAGGAAATAGTGCGAGACAAAGTGCTTTGGTTGGTAAGCAGTGAAATTCTGAAGGGACAAAATATACCAGACTTTTGATGAATTAAAGTGTAAAAAGACAGATTATGGTTGTTACTAGGGAGAACGAAATACCACAATGCTATATACAAGTAAATGGGAATATTCTTCAACAAGTGAATCCGTACAGTTATCTCGGAACTGTCATAACATCTGATGGGAGATGCCTTGAAGAGATTAGAACAAGAATCGCCATGGCGAAAGTAGCCTTGAGCAGTGGTTCTCGACCTTTTTTAGCCTGTTCACCCATTCACCATATTTTCAGACCGCCATCCCCTCCTTTCTTATTTACTACCTAAAAATCCCACCCCGCCCCTACACAGTATACGTAATAATGGAAGCTAAACTTAATAGCACATACTAAAACAAGTCTAGACGTCCACAAAAATCATGATTTACGGGTCTACTTACTCTATAAATTGAATTTTAGAAGGGTGAGACTTACAGAACCGTACAGTATGAAGGGAAAAACAATATCAAGTAATCGGTTCTTGTATTAACACGATCTTGAAATAATCTTAATCTTCCCCCCCCCCCCACTGGAAACCCTAAATTCCCACCGGTTTGAGAACCACTGCTTTAGCAAGATGAAAAACATACTGACTAATAAAAAGATGTCAATTGAAACGAGACAAAGTGTTGAGTTGCTACACAGAGCCTCTTTTCTTTTGGATGGATGTGAAACTTGGACAATAAGCAGTCAAGCTGAAAAACATCTGATGGCTGCAGAAATGTGGTTTCTGAGGAAAATGCAAAAGAATACCATGGAGAGACAGAAAAACCAATGACCAAGTACTACAGGATACAAATGAAAATAGTAAACTGATTAGAGAAATTAGACAAATATTTTTGGACATGTTATAAGAAATGGATTGGAGAACTTGGTGACAACGGGCAAGATAGAAGAGAACAGACCAAGGGGAAGTGCGAGAAGTGATCCACGACTTTGGTGATCGAGTGAAATGGCGAGTCATGACCGCCAACGCTTTCCGGCATGGCGCATGATTGATTGAATGATTTGACGTTTTGGTACCCGTGAAGTTTACTATGTCAGTAGGGGAAACGTATAAAGGCTGGAGACAATGTTTACTACATAAAAGAAACACTGATCTGGTGTAACGTACAAGATAGAAATACAGCTAGAGTAAAACTTCCTACACTGGTCTATATAAATATTGGTCTTGCACTATATGCCCATATGCCTTAAGATGTATAGAAGGGTTAACTTCAAACGTCATGCCAGAGGTATGAAAAGAATGTTAGTGACATTCAACATTACCATAATGCATACAATTAAAGTGCACGGTCTATCTAACCCATATTTGCAATACGAGATGCTATTGTTAGTATAAAGAAGCAATGCATATTCCATACAACAAAACTGCAAATTTAAATAACCTCAATGGTGTGTTGTTTGCCTGAATCGATGCCTATGAATGAGTGTTCACTACAGTTGACTGCAAAACGTGTACACTCTATAATGGGGTCATCTACGCGTATAATCTATTATTCAGTTGAAATCTAGCAATAAATGTGCTGAGCGAGGCTAATAGAGCACGCGGTATTTAATGGAGTAAGCAGAAACAGGCATCGATGAATATAAAGGCACGTACCGTTTCTAATGTAAATCAGTCGTATGTTCGGGGCAACTTCTAAGCATAAACAAATTACTATATTAACATTAGCCATTCCGCGTGTTTTGAACCATGAATACTTGTGAAGTAAATGCAGTAAGTTTTTCATGTCTAGGGAAAGATTGGCTGTAGAAGAGAAGGGGCATACAAGGAGAAATGACGCTTGATGGTCTAAAACGATGACAAGGAGGAATAGCAGAATTGAACAAGAACTGCAAGGACCAACATTTCTAAAGACATGAACGACTACGCCACTCTGCCCGGCTGAGGCTGTAAGGTGACAAGTCTAAAATGGATTGTATTATATGCAAGACAAATGATTATTAGTCGCTCTGCCAGTTGCCTTTTTCGTAAAAGATGGGGCCGCGAAGATAACAGATGAATGCATGTACGCTTCATAGTGTGACCCCTTGCGACGGAGCAAGCGAAGATTTGGCGAAGACGTTACTTCAGTTCCTCCAAATGCATGATCTGGGAAGTGCTCTATTAATAGTCAGGCCCGGGAAGGAAAACGAGATGGGAGGGTACAAGGTACCAAAGCATGCTTTACGACGTGTCGACCTAACGATTTCGCGGTAAAATGACAGCGCGCAGTCAACATCGTCTTCGGAAGGAACGTCGGAGTAAACAAAAAAAAAAAGGAAATGAGTTTGAGGAAAAACGAGTCACGGCCGGTATATGGGAAAGAGACGGGGTCAATTATAGTTTACTTCCATTCAAATTGTTTCGCTCAAATAAAAGTACATAGACTCGCTTGTGCCGGTCTCCCTGGTCTAGGCGTTAACGACTTTCTCCGTAATCCTGTATATTCGCGTGGGTGACGCAGCTGTGCTAGATTCGGTAGCGGATCGCGTCGTGTTGGTTACTTACGGGGGTATGTGAGCTAGTCGCTCAAAATGCAGTGGCAAACTACTGAGCGTAATCTTGCCAAGACATCAATAACAGCTGAAAAATGCTAGTGTTGACTGCAATGTCCTGTAAAGGATATGCGAAAAAAAGACTTGTAACTAACGATAACAGTTACAGTAAGAGATCATCAGTTGAACAATGTACATGGCAATAAGCAGACGAGAGAAATACAGAACGTGGTTTCTATTCTATGCAAAGGGACAGGGAGAGAGAGAGAGAGAGAGAGAGAGAGAGAGAGAGAGAGAGAGAGAGAGAGAGAGAGAGAGAGAGAGAGAGAGAGAGAGAGAGAGAGAGAGTGAGAGAGAGAGAGAGAGAAAGAAATCGAGCTGCCTTTCAACAAGAAAACCAAACCGATTAGAGAAATGAAATGTGGACAAGTTTTTGGGCATGGAAATCTTGAGCACACCGTATAACAAGGACAAAAACAATTACATGATCCAAAAGTATGATAGTATGAGCCATACCCACACTAATCGGCCATGGCCCATTATGATGAACAGTCGGCATCATTCATTCATCAACGAATAGGCCAATGATAGATAAGTGGCGCCTCAAGTAAACGTGACCAACAATAAGCAATGCTTGATTTTCAAAATCTAATAAAACGATCGATGCAGACCACGTCTTAACAGTGTGGGCCGAACGGCGCTGACAAGCCCTAACAGGCAAGGTGTCTATGGAGACCAAACTAAACATGGTGCCAGATCACAATAGTTTATTTCAGCTGTAAAAAACCTCTGATTCATGCCATCGATTACCCATTTACCGGTTCCCAGCTATTTCTTCTCCCTTTCTATAAAATAAACACGGTTTTCTCAGTTTAATCCTTTCTACTTCTAATCTCAAGTACAAACATTCGACTGGATGGGACAGTTTTTTTTTAAAACCTCGCTAGCCTTATTTACCAACATTGGGATTTTAACCATCATTTTTTTCCCTCAAGGTTGCAGTATTTGTTGAAACGTGCGGAAGCGCTTGCCCACAGATAGCAAGAAAAGTGAACATAAAATTTGTTGATGAAAAGGATTTCTTTAAACGCTGGAAGACAGGGAGAGGAAAAACAATAAAAAAAACTAATGTGGTACAAACAGCACCATCTGACAGTATGATTAGTATACTGTTAACTATTAACGGTAAAAAATACAAATAAATAAAATGGCATAAATATACACAGGAACAGCTAATGCCCAATATTAAGTATCTGATCTTCACTAACTTCACTGTAACAACTTTGGGAGGGACGATCTGTGCTTAGGAGCTAGTTACCTGCTCACGGCTAATGTGGCTACATATCAAATCCCTACAATGTATAGATAGTTGCATGGTAGATACAACTTCAAAATAACGACAGTTCTGAAACAACCCATACATGGCACTGCAGTGGCTTTGATGGTTGGTATGGTAAACGATAATTAGCTAGCATCGCATAGTGCAATGACGATTGCTCATCACCATAACCGTAAAAAAAATGTTTAGAAATGTACGTACTTACACACAATGTCTGACAAATATACATATTCTAGGCCTAGTCTCAAGGAAAGACACCCATTTTCAACAAGGAAGTAAAATACTTCCATACTCATCTTTCCCAGACTAGCATGTCTATTTCAATAACCAAAATATTTTACTCGTACTCCAATTTGTCTTGAGTAAATCTGCTTTTCTGTCCAATGGGTTTTAATACGCGTCTGTAACTTATATTCAAAGGTTTTCCTCTAACATGGTTTTAATGAGGAGGGTTGACTAGCTGCTGTACTATTCTAGAACTATTACAAAGGTTTTAAGTTCACGCAGCACTGCTGATAATAACTAGATGTCTTGATATACATACGAGAAAGACGTTAGCCCAACTCATTGCAATAGAATATACCACCTGAGAAATTACAGACAAAGTCAAATGGTTACAGATGAAAACGTGTTCACAGCACATATAATCAGTCTTACAGAAGAAAACCTTCATGACTGTTATAAATGACCACATCCCCGCCCTCCCCTGCAAGAAAGACAACAGTCGATGAATGTGAAATGGCCTCATGTGCGGCAACAGATCACAAAAACAAAGGGAGCATCGATTTAAGAGCAGACAACCCGTATTTTCTTTCAATGGGCGCAACGATTGTTGGAAAACACTGGTTGTCTTATCGAGCGAAACACCGGTTCCGCGCGGTCTCCACCAGGCTGAAAGTCGTGGCAGGTTCCGAAACTATGCCGCACAATGTCATTATGGAATATCAATTTTCTCCTCCTACTTCTTGTCGTTTAGCATCACCTTTCCCCATATTCATTTCCAGCGGGCTGGTAGATTTTTATTCACCGCACCTTACAAACAAATCCATTATGAACTTTAGCATTTTGGAATTGAACCGGTTCTTTGTTCCGAAGACTTGGGGACTATCGAGCGATGGGACATGCAGTCAAGACTCCGCGTTTTCGCACAAAAAGGCCAAAGCTCTGTGATAATCAAAAGATCAATTTGTGCATATAATTTCTAGGTGAGGCCAGCGTTCATAGGAGAAACAATATTGAATGGAAAATATCTGCTCTTGTTGGAAGAATAATAATAGCAATAATAAACCCAAGTTTAACGAACAGCGAGGAGCCAGCTAGACAGAGTGATCGATGCTTGCGAAACGTGCATCCAACAAGACATCCAAGTATGTTAGATTCCACCACAAGCGTGCTGGTTTCTATACACTTCTAGCCGGTGTGCATTTTTAAAACTTGAGCATACCTGAAGCAAACCACCAGGCGTTGATTTCTGGTGGTTCCCAAAAAAATGAGAACCTGACTACAGCGATTAACATTAGAACACAACCAAACCAAACTCACTGATTATAGAAAACTGTCATTACCAAGCCCCATGTCAACGTATATGATTAACATACCACTTGTACTCTACTGACTGCGCATTTAACGTCCATTCTGCTCTATGTCTATATATGTTCAAATACCCTAACTCCCAAAGACTGCATTCTATCGACGTGCGCCGTTTATTTGCGGACATTCAAGTGTTCGCCTTACTTGGTGTTTTACTTAATGACATTTCATTCTGCTTCAATCAACACCTTGTTCTATTTTGCCCCTTTCATAATTGACACCTATAAAGAATACCTATAAAGACTACTGACTGGAGGCAAAGAGGAAGACAGCGTTAAATATAGGTTGAACACTCTTATCAAGGATACATGAATGCGCCATGAAGAGTTTGCACCATGGACAGAGTTTGGTGGAGACAATGCAAGCTGACCTTCAATTTGGAGATTATTGGACAACTATTATGAGCCATGTCCCGCTTGTAGTAAAACTAAACTCGCCACAAACGGAGATTGAACCTTATTTGCCATGCAAGTGTCACTGCAGAACCCACTACATTCTTCAGCATGTAGCAACTTAGAAAACAACAGGAATCACCATTGGGGGATGTATCATCAATACCATTAGATATGCAGATGATACAGTATTGATTGCAGACAATGGGCATGATCTACAACATTTAGTAGATGCGGTTGTTGCACACAGCGAACTAGGGTTAGAATAAGAAGACTAGGTTATGGTCGTCACTAGGAAATACCACAATTATACAAGTAAATGGGAATATTCTTAACCAAGTGAATTATTCTCGGAACAGTTGTAACATCTATTTTGTTGATAGAACAAGAATCGCCATGGCGAAGGTACTTTTGCAAGATGAAAAACATACTGACCAATAAAAAGATGTCATTTGCAACGAGAAAAAGAGCGTTAAGGTACTACAAAGAACCTGTAGTCTTGTATGGATGTGAAGCGTGGATAATGAGCAGACAAGCTGAAAAACATCCGACATTTGTGGAAATGTGATTTCTGATGAAATTGCAAGGAATACCATGGACAGACAGAAAAACTAATGACCAAGTCCTACAAGAAGCACATGAAAACTGTAAACTGATTAGACAAATTAGACGTAGACATAATTTTTGGAGAAGAAATAAATTGGACAACACATTGACAACTGGCAAGATTAAGAGGAAAAGAACAAGGGAAAGGCAGAGAAGTAAATACCTGGATGGCTTGCTAGGTCGAAACAAAAACACAGCTGATCTATAACTCTGGTGATCGTGTGAGATGGCGAAAGATGACCGCCCACGCTTGTCAGCATGCACATGATGATGATGAGCCACTTCAGTTACGGATTGCAGAATACCCATGCCAAAAACAAGGTGAACTATTGGAACACATGCCCCCGGGAAGGTTAACCCAGTCAACAAATGCCCGCAGAAGTCGGATGTGTCGGCCTAACGGCGCAAGAACGCAGCTCTACTGTAAACAGGCACAACGCAGTCACATCCGGGAAAAAAAAAATTCGGATGAACGCAGAAGAAGAAGAAGAAGAAGAAACACATGCAGAATGAATGTATAAATGTAACCCAACACGCTAGACCTGCACTGCATAATGACAATGAAGTACACTATTACTCTTATGGTCGTGCTACGCACTTCCCCTTGATATTACACAAAAGTGAGTGACAGTTTATGTAACCCGCTTAAATTGGAAGACTGGGTTTGGGAATTTAAGTTTATTCAAAAACAAAAAGGTGGGGCAATAAGATCTACTAAAAATAAAGTCTATCTGTTCCTTTAGCGACCCGGTGGTACAGGACGCAAACACTAATTCAGAACAACAAATGGACGTGGTCCATTTAAACACTTCTGGAATTTTTATGCATCTACCGTCTTGTGTGATTCCAGTGTTAACGTATGGATTGAGAGTTGGAAATCAACAGCAGCTTTAGATAAAAAAAAATTAGATAATTTTGAGAACAAATGTCTTAGAAGAATTCTAAACCTCCACTGGACAGACTTCAGAACCAATACGCAAATAGACAAGAGACTAAGCAAGATACTGTATCCAATTTTATAAGAAAACGCCGTTGAAACTACATCAACCATGTACTCAGAATGGACGAGACAAGACTCCCCTACCAAGCCCTCATATGGTCACCGGTAGGGGAAAAAAACTGGGAAGACCAATAGAGACCCTGCGTAGAACCATCATCAGAGAAGGCTCATTCAACGGCCAAGTAAATATCCAAGATCTACAACAGGTAACAGCGAACCCATGTAGAGCCATGACTTCTGCCCTATGCGCCGCCTTGGGCACAAGAGGAAATACTAACTAACTGCTTTATCCAATCATAAAAAGCCTGTGGCAGCAATAAAGCCGAATAGGTTACAAATCACCCACAGCAAGCCACTTTCCATATGAAATCAATCAATCAGGTGCCATCTCCGCAATGAAGATTGGCTGCACTGTCTCTCACCCTGAATACATTCTGTCAGGCTGATGTCCGTCCATCTCTTGATGTTATCTTTCCACTTGTATCATCAAATTCTTGCTCGCTTGCCCTCAAGAATACTTTTTATAAGCATGTCTTTTAACGTGGCCAAAATATTTCACTTACCTCCTCTTAATTTTTTTCATCAACTCTCTTCATTTCCAGTTTTTCTAGAACCTCTGCATTTGATTGTTTTTGTTTCCATGAAATACGACATATTCGTCTGTATAGGGTTTCTGTGGGATCTTCTAGTTGCTTGTTCAATGCCCAGGCTTCCACGCCATACAGTAGCGTTGAATATACTGTGGCATTTGACAATTCTCGCTTCCACGCCATACAGTAGCGTTGAATATACTGTGGCATTTGACAATTCTCATTTTTAATGTGATGTTAATCTCTCTAGATGTTAATACTGATTTCATGCCGTTGAAAGCATTTTTGGTCATTCCTATTCTCTTTTTGATTTCTATTTCACTTCTGCCATCATCTATTATTGTATGTCTGAGATAGGAGAAACTTGTTACTTGTTCTAGTATCTTCAGATTTACTGTGATTTTTATTGATGACCTTTCCTTTCCACTGATAATTATCAGTTTTTTTTTTTAAATGTTAATATCTAAGCCACATTCTGTACTATACATGTTTACTTGTTCCACCATATGAAAAAAGGGGTCAACGGTGTTTATTCATAAAAGGTATTCACATAATACAGCCAGTGACACTCAGGATGGACAAGTTCCGAAAACGGTGTGCATCTATCGGGGTGAGAAATGAGTTGAGAACTGACATCACTGCACTCAGGATGTTCCCATACATGCTCCATACCCCCATTCAACAGCCAGCGAAGAGCCATATTACTAATCATTCCCACCGCTATCTGATTTAAAGTTATCCTGTATTATGTACTTAGGGCAAATATTTGCAAATAATTTATTAAATTTCTATTTCTATCTCGTCAGCAACCTTTAAAACACTACATGAAGGGGTTGTATGCAACTAACAAAACAAAACAAAAACCCACACAAAATAAAAAATGTATAATTCTAAAGATGGAAATTTGGCACATGAGGACTCCAAATAAACCTGTAAAAAGCACAAACATTTATAACAAACAAGAAACAAGATGAGTAACCCATAATGAAGCTAATTATTCTGAAACAGCACCAGCTAGGGGAAGGAGAGATGACAAATGAAATAGAGGTTGGTATTGATTACAAAAGGCCTGTACATGCTGCTCCTGTGTAGAAAGACAAAAAAGAAAAAACTAATGCAGCCAATTCCAATGCCTAGGCCTGCTACTGAGGGACCCTGTGGTTTCTTATGTCACTGTTTTTGCAGCCAACAAGCTGTGTGCTGCACACCTACACCAGCAAATGTTTGTATGCACTAAATTCTACACTTTTACGTCTAGTTCCTTCCTTTTCCATGTATTTTTGTTTGTGCCCACAAAATACCAACAAGGCAAACAAACTGTCATTACATTGTGTGGTTAGGGCACTAAGTATCACTTGTACTTCTATTGCAATAGTTTTACAAACGATGGAAGATTTCCATCACCAGTCTGTCAAGTTCCAAGGAACATAAGCAGAATTAAAAAGTGAATGCAGATTGTAAAAAATACAAGCAGTTAAAATGAGTAAAGTACCTTAAAAGAGGCTAATGCATAAAGAAAATATTGGATGGAGAAATACTGGGACCATAACAATTGCTTAAGATATATATATGAAACCTGTACGTGAATCCAAAAGATAAGTTTCTATCTTGTCATATGTCGGTTGAGGAAGGAAATCAAGAAAGTTACAGATCTTTTTTTTTAAAACGCAATGCACTAGTGATGACTAGACCTGGATTAAATTTGGACTGTTGTTGCATGTGGATTAGCAAATTCTAATGTTCGCATGCAAACTGGGTGACTTCGCCGAGGTCGTGCTTGTTTCGTTATAAAACGAACAAACAATTTTTGCTAGTTACATGACAAGACAAACAATCTTTGCGTGTTTACATGACAAGACAAATTATTATCTCTTGCTGTGGAGACTTAAGAAGAGTATTATTAGATTTCATTCTGCTGGTTGTATCCAACTTAATCCATACTGCAAGTGTCCAACATATACAGAAAAGAAAAATTTGGACCCATACCCACTCCATTAAATGGCAAACACTCTGGAGATGTCAACAAGAGCAGGTCGACAGCTGCTTTCTTTAAATATATTTAGTTGTATAAGAAGGTGTATTTTCAAAAGATGACAAATTCTTAATAAACAGGTAAAAATTAATTAGGTGCCATCTGTGACGAACAATACAGCTAACACATAGTGTACGAGATTTGTCTTGCCACTGGATTCAGATGGACTCGGGTGAGAGTGTGGTTGACGAAGTGCGCAACTCTTCTTCACTTAAATCCAATACCAGTAGTTAATTACTTTGTACTAAAAGACTACTCAAAAGGAACTGAGTTTTCAAAGACAAGGTAATTGTCTGAAGATATGTTGTATGGTTGCAACACCCCTTGAATAGCAACAAAATATGACCACCTATTTTCCTATAGAAAAAGAATACCCCAGAATAATGCTATATAAGAAAAGAACGCTTATTATCCAGTAGTATAAATAATGAAATCACCCTAATGTTAATGTGTCTTTTGGCAAGCTACAGTGCACAGTGGTGACTTCAACAGTTCCCTAAACTTTTAAATAGAGATTTAATTAAATTAATTCTGTAAGTTTGGGCAAGTGAAGACCCATAGCTAATACCATCAGTACCCCGTATTTGGCTTGGCATGTTGTGAACCAATTGTTACTTCTCTTTGTTTTGTACTACGTTATCCTATTCATGACATTTAGATTTGCTAAGAAGATATATATGTATTATATCATGTTACTGACAGTTGCCTGTTCTGTCTGGTGTAGTCATCTAGACTTTATCATCTCCCTGTTTAATCAAGCTCTTGCGGAAATACTGTTAATCTTGTATATGCATCAACAACAAGCAGTAGTGGTGAAGAAATGCAACACTTACGATGAAGTAGAAAGGGCGATAGCTCAAACTGGATCACAAGAAATAAAAATACTGGGAGATTTTAATGCAAAAGTATGAAAGGGAAAAAATAGAGGATGTAGTGGGGAATTATGCTTTAGGTACAAGAAATGAAAAAGGATAGAAACTAATAGAATGGGGAAATATTAAAGATATAATTGGAAACACATGGTTTAAACACCATAAAAGATGACTATACATATAGAAAAGCCCTGATATGAAAATACACAACCAAACTGACTACATACTTATTAATAAAAAGATTTAGAAATGTGTTAATGTAAAGACAATACATGATGCTGACTGTAATAGTGATCATGTACTACTATGTGGACAAATAAAAGTAAGATTAAAGAGGGGGTGGGGGGGGGGGGGGGGGGGGGGGGGGGAATGGTTAAGAACTTGAGACTAAAGAGGTTCTGAAAGTAGATAAAGAAATTAAAGAACAATATAGAGTGACTGAAAAAAAGGTACTATGCAATAGCTAAAAAAATTTTCCCCACGTATCCTTTACAGGACGTTGCAGTCAACACCAGCATTTTTGCTGTTTTGATGTCTTGGCAAGATTACACTCAGTTGTTTGCCATTGCTTTCTGAGCGACCGTCACATACCTCCGCAAGTAACCAATGCTGCGCAACCCGCTATCGAATCTTGCGCAGCAGCGTTCCCCATGTGGATATATGGGATTACGGAGAAAGTCGTTAACTCCTTCGCCAGGGTGACTGGCAATAGCTAATATATAGAGTATAAATGAAAAATGGGAAATGTTAAGGGACTCCATTCAAACTAGCAAAGAAATATTACTGGAGAGAAGCCAAAAAGCAAAGAAAAAACGGATGAATGAAGACATCTTAATGCTGATGGATAAAAAGAAACAATAAAAATGACAAACAAGAATATACTAAGATAGAGATAAATATTTTTTTTAAAGTCGCTTAAAAGTCGACAGGGTCGACTTCACTGCACTGGGTTTTTATCCCATATGGCTCAGTCTCTTCCTGCAGCGCAGAAAGCGTCGCACAAAGCACAAACTATAGCTCCAGCGACGACCCCCGGGAGTCTCTGAAAAAATGTACTTGTGAACCGAAGGGCACGGCCCCGAATCGAACCCACAACCTTCGGAGTTCGAGTCAGGCGGCTTGACCATTTTGCCACGGAGACTCCCGTAAAGAGATAAATGTGTGACGGCTAAAGAAAGTTGGTAAACGAGCAATGCAAAGAAACAATTAAATTCCATAAATGATACAAAAAATATGCACAGAAAAATCAGTGAGTTCACGGGAAGAAAGATAAATACAGGGTGTTTGAAATCAAAAACAGGAAAGATTTTATTGGAGAGAGGTGCTATAAATGAAGAGATGGAATGAGTATATAAGAGAATTATATATATTGGAGAAAGGGAAGAATTAACAGAAGAAAGCAACTTAGAAGGCCCACCTATTCTAAAAGAAGAAGTAGCTGATGCTATGAAACATATGAAGAAAGGAAAAACAGCTGGGCCAGATGAAATCACAATAGAAGAAGTGTTTGGAGAATTTAGAGTAGATATATTAACCAAAATGTTGAATGATATTTACAGCAGTGTATATTTACCGAGCGATAGGCTGAAATCTGTATTTATAGCTATACCAAAAAGACCAGGAGCAATTGAATGCGAAGATTTTCGTACAATTAACCTCATAAACCATGTCACTAAGCTTCTACTCAGAATTATAATGAGAACAAGAAAGATAAAAATGGAAATTAGTGAAGAACAGTACGGTTTTGTGGAAGGAAAGGGTACAAACATATATATATTACGAACACTAATAGAAAGGTCAATAGAGAAACAAAGATATATTTTTGCTTCATACATTATACTAAGGCATTTGATAAAGTAAAATATGATGAACTGATTAAAATGTTGGAAGATAACATTGACGGAAAAGACTTAAGAATAAAGAATATTTACTGGAACTAAGTAGCAGCAATTAAAATAGGAAATAGGGTATTTACGAACAGATAAAGCTAGTAGTATATGGATGTGTTTCACTTCTCCCTCTAAAGAGAAGTAATAATGAGAGATAAAGAAGCCAGGAATACTAATAGGTTATAAAATAAACAATATACGCTATGTGATGACACAGTATTGGTGGCGGATAATGCAACAGACCTACAATTGTTGGTCATTGTAGTAACCGAGAGTGCAAAGAAAGGACTCTCCTTGAATATCAAGGAAACAGTAACAATGGTGATATCAAAGAAAATGGTGACACCAAAATGTGACATAGAAATAGAAAATTCTTAAACAAGTGGATAATTTTAAATACCTAGGGGCATTTATAACATCAGATGGAAGATGTACAACAGAGATTAAGAGAAGAATAGGGCAGGCAAAAACAGCATTTTAGAAAATAAGTCACTATCAATTAATGTAAGAAAGTTGAAAGTAAGAGTGTTGAAATGCTATATAGAACCAGTTAATCTTGGAATGTAAATGAACAAATTAAGAAGAACTTAGAAGCAAGATGTGGTTTTTGAGATGAATGTTGCGAATTCCTTGGACTGCCAGGGTAACTAACGATTGCCTGAAAAAGGCTAATGAAACTAGAACACTATATACAACAAGAAAGACACAAACAGCTTTCTTTCATGTGATGAGAAGAGAGACATTGGAGAACATCGTGACGACTGGAAAGATCAAGGGGAAGAAAGGCAGAGGCGGACCAAGACAAATGATGCTGGGTGGATTGAGACGGTGGCATGAAGCAGAGTTGATCCAGAACACCAAAGACCGAGATGTGTGGAGGCTGGGCACTTGATGATGATGATGAATCTTGGCAGGTGTATATTATATTTATGCGCAGCCATCTACATTTATTACTACAACCTACTAATTCACATGAATACTTATTCTTTCACAAGCAGATCTGTCCATTAATTTGCTCAAAATAACCCAAATAATATGTGGACATCCAGTTACCTGGATTACTTTATTATAGTGTTGAATTCAAGCAAAGTATTACATTATTGATCCAATTTTATGAGCCATTTCTGGTTTTCCTCTAGTCGTAGGCAACCTCTCATTGAAGAGATTTATCTCTCCATCAAAATATTTTTAAAAATTGATTTATGTAACACCTGGATATGTCAGAAAGAGCTAGGAAAATCATACCATGTATAGAGTAACCAATAAATGTGCAATGATTTTCATGGTAACAGAATTAAAGCACCAATGTTTTATTTGCCGGCTTCACAGCGAAGGGGTTACGGACGCAGTTCATAATTCCGTATACCACATCTGAAACACAGGTGTGTGGGCAATTTAGCAGCAGGACCGACCGTCTTGCGTTTTAAAAAAAAAAACATGAAATGGTATGGGGTGCCAGTCGTTCAGAAAGCAATGGTAAACTACAGAACGTCAAACTTTGCCAAGAGATCACAAACAGACAAAACATGCTGGGGGCTGACTGTGATATCCTGTAAAGAATAGGCAACTTTTTTTTTTTAATTTTTATTTAAAGTGGGATGACCCTTGATTCCAAGATCCAAACATTTCAGTTATTTCACTAAATGAAGGGCTAACCAACAATCTGTAACCTTACTATGGAGGAGTAACAAGAACAAACTGGGACTTGAAACACTTAAGGATCATATTTGCACTGAACATGCAAGGCAACAACATGCCCTATTAATTCTTGCTGCTCTAACAACTTTCAGAATAGTGGAGACATTAGCAGCGAGTTCAGTGGTAAAGTTCTGATTCCACTGAAAACATCTACAGACATAAACAGGGAGATCCTTACAGAACCAGTGTTCACAACTTCTACTCTTCATTTGTGTGCCAAATCAGACAATATTTTCATGACAGTAATGACCCTTGAGTGCACTATTTTGGCTCCCATTCCAAAATTTCCAGCATTCAATGGAAAACCACAGGCTTCCCCACACCTGGCAAACCAAGAGGAAGGAAATCTCAAAGTGATGCTGAATTGTTTTTGGATGCCAAAGTCTTAATGAAAGATTACCTGCATCGTCGCAACTAAGTATTATGGAGATCTCTTTACCAAACTGAAACAGGCTATACCGGAAAATGAGAGCCACCATGCACTCAAAATCTTTTGTTTCAATACAAGGCAAACTGTCACAAAGCAGCTAGCAGCCAAGGACATAAATATTGAAATTCTTCACATCGGTTTCAGCTCCAGACTTTTAAAAAAAATTATACAGCTCAAGGAAACCACACTCGCATTCAATGAGAGAGTCATACTGTTATGTAACATTTAGTTCAGTCAATAGGGTTTTTCATTCCCAAGGTATTTTCAAGGTCAAGCAGAATGTGATAATTCAGGTGGTGGATATATTGAAAAGAAATACATTAAAAAATTTTAATTCTCTATATTTCCCTCTGACCGGCTCCGTGGTGATGGATTTACAGACGCAGTTAGTAATCTTTTATACCCCCTGTTCTAAACACAGCTGTGGGCTATTTGGCAGCAGACCGCCTTAAGCTGGTTTTTAATGAAATGGTATGGGTGCCGGTTGTCAGAAAGCAAAGGCAACTATTGAACGCAAACTTGCCTCAGGAATCATGAACAAAAAAAAAAAAAAAGATTGCAAGCCTCTAGTATACTAAAAGAATTTTTGCTGCCTATGAGGGGATTAATCTAATACTATCGGCTTACAATAGCAACCAATCAATTTTTTTTAACAGGGCAACAGAGTAGGTTTAAAGAGGAAATATGCATCCAGCAGCAAAGATTAACTTTTACATCAGATAAACAAACACCACAACAACAAAAACATTCCAAAACTGACTGCAGAAAAAATACATAGAATCTGATGAGAATGATGTCAAATAGTGATGAATATTTTAATCTGGTACCCATTTGCCTCAGCGACAGCACCACTAGTAAGATAATCACCCTGGCATCTATCACTGGTTGCTAAAGACTGAGGATGTAATCCAAAGCCATTTGGGTGTGAAAATCAAGAGGAAACTAGTAACTACCAAATTATCTTAAGACATTTATTCATCATGACAGCCATTAAAGAAACAAAAATTAAAATAAAAACAACTCTACAAGACCTGAACATTTCAGAATGGTTGGTTAAAACAGTATTAAGCATTTTACTTATCCAACACAATCAGATCGAAACAGGAACTAGTATTTTGCGTCTGCGCAGAAGGATCCATTGTGTCCCCAAAGAAAGGCTATGAAATTTCAGTATGTGTTTTTTGACAGGATCCATCCATTCAAATCATGTGACCGTTAAAAAACAGCTTCTGTAAAAAAGGTCAGTCTAACATCTGTGCATAGAGATTGGTTGATATATCTTGTCTTTGAAATAAATTCAATTTTTTTGGCATGCAGCAAGTTTTTTTCTCCCCTATCGCTCTTCTATAGATTTTTGAATTCTGCATCCATTTTTACATATATTTGTTGAATTCTGCATCCATTTTTACATATATTTGTAGAGTTTCATTGCTGAAAGTCTTAAAATTGTGGTGGGGAAAAAATATTTCTGGAGATGTTTCGTGATTGGAAATCCAAAATGTCAGCGCCGCGAATATTGATTGGACTAGCATGTGTACTTTGTAGACAAAACGTGCACTAAAGTTAAAAAGAAAATATTAGATAATAATTTATCTGTATACTTTACTATTTTTTATCATTTAACATTGCTGAACATATTTTGGAAGTCAAGTTTTCATCTGTCTATGACCCATTTGAGTTAATCACGCACGGACTAGCAGTACTTTATTTTAAAATTAGCTGTAAATGAGAAAATGTAGGAGTATTTTTTAAATCTGCAGCAAATGGCTTGTATGTATGCATCTCTCATTATAGTTCACTAAAATACCTAATAGTATCATGTCTCAGAAACTGAAACTTTAGCCATGGGTACTTTGACCATTTTTTAATTTAGTTACTGAGACCACCACAGATGTGCCTTGAAAAACCAAACCCAACAGTACCTCATTGGTGCCTGTATGCCAATTCTAAGCCGAGATATTCATATTTGGACTGTCGTGATCTTGAACTAAGAAAATACTTAGGAATCTGCTCATTGAGCAGGTTATCTGCGAGTCCCAGTCAAAGAGAGTGCTGAAATCGTCCAAAATTTGGCATCCTCCCACTAACTTTTTGTTTTTTAAACGAAAATCTTAGCAACATGCATCATTGCGATCACCTAACTGCTCATGTTATCTATTTTTAGATATGATGCACTGTGACATAATTAATATAAAAAAGGCCACTAATTAATTACTAATTCATTAATTACCCTGTGCATTATAAATGGTAACTTAAAAACCTGGCAAGATGTACATTTCATTATGTGGGATGATGCTACGACCCAGTAGTTACTTTCCTTTTTCGATAGGATGTGCCGGGACCTCATTAGCAATTAAAAATGGCTGCTAATTAATTAATTAATATCTGGATGGCTTGGCCTCATGGCATTGTCGAGACAGAAATACAGAGCTGATCCACGACTCTGGTGATCGAGTGAGATGGCACATGATGGATGATGGATGGATGGCTAATTGTTATTCATTAATTACTAATTGACATGAGCAGTTAGATCTCGCTACCCCGACCACAATGATAAATGGTTGCTAAGATGTTCATTTAAAAACAAAAAAGTTGTAGCAAGAAGCTCAGTAAGCAGATTCCAGAGTATTTCTTCGTTAAAGATCACGACACTCAATGTCTCCGCTTTTAAATGACATACAATATATATGCTAGCCTGATTGATATACGAGGCACTGACATTTTGGATTTCCCAATCCATCACCGCACAAATATTGTTCTACCACAAGTCAAAGACTACCAGCGACGAAAGTACAAATATGTAAAAAATGGATGCAGAATTTGAAAATCCATCGCAAAGTATTGGGGGATTTATAAGAACTCTATAAAAGAAAAAAAAACTTACCGTAAGCCCAATAAATGAATTTATTTAACAGACAAGATAATATCAACTAATCGCTATTCACAAAATGTTTTACTGACCTATTTTACGGAAGCTAAGATGGCATCTGTGATTGTCACATGATATTTGAATGAATGTATCCTGTCAGAAACATGCATAATCTTTTCATAACCTTCTGACACAATGGATCTTCCTGCCCAGACGTGAAATACTAGTTTCCATCTAATTGCATTGGTTAAGTAAAATCCCCCATATTAAACGTCAGTGGACTAAAAACTATCAGGAGCGAAAGCGACACGGTTCATTTAAACAGGTCATGGTTCATTTAACAGGTCATGGTCAACCACAATGGTTATACCAGAACATAAAAACTGCATAAAAATTCATGAATCATAATGGCAGGTTAGCTGTTTAAAAGACAAATCTTTGGTCTCTTTCATGTAGGCCATAATGTGGGTAAGCGATGTTCTGGAAAGGACTTGCTACATAACTAAAGCCTGTCTATACCTTGGCTAGGGTTTCTGTGTATTGACAATGTGTTGACGTTCACTAATATATGGTCAGTTTTGTTTAAACATAGACTTGAGCACTACTCCCTAACTCAATGGTACGGTACACTGAATGCTGCAATTCCATTTAATCATGCCATACCGAGTTGCATGGACAATCACGTTCCTCAGCTATCTGTATGGAGTGTATGCATGTTCTTTGTGAATTAAAATTAATTGTGTATATTAATTTTTATGCCACTCTTTCATCCCATTTTTAAAATGTCACATGTCTCTTACATTTTTTTGTCGCTTTCATCAGTCTTCCTAAAAACATTTTCATCAAGTGCAGACTTCCAAGTATAAGTATTGAGATATCTGGCAAAAACTCTTGTAAAATCTTTCAAAATGAGGTATCGCTAATTAGTAATTGTTTTTAATTGTAAAACTAGCTTACTTAACCCTTTTACTCCGGCTCAGCCAAAAAACATCGGCCCTGACGTCACCACACGGTTGTGGCGAAAAACCCAAATCGGCTGATTCCTTTGGCCCCGTTGTAAGAACTGCTTTGATTGGTTTGCTTTTAATAGTACAGACCAATCAAATGCTTCCTTGCAATCATCAGCCATTTTTAGCTTGCAAATGGCCGTTTGTAGCGTGATTCAAACAAGTGGATATTATTTTGTGCTTTCTTTCCGAAGTAACCCATTTTTTCGTGGATTTTTTATTTTTTAAATGGCCTGTCGCGCAGGAGACTGGGGTTCGACTCCCCGCCAACGATTAAAAAAAATTTTTTTTTAAATTTTTAATCAGTCAATCAGGTTCCGTCTCCACAATGAAGGTTGGCTGCAATGGATCTCCAACACTGTCTGCCTTTCGCCTTGGCTGTGCATTCTGTCAGGCTGATGTTCGTCCATCTCTTGATGTTATCTTCCCACTTGTATCGTTGTCTACCTCTTTCCTCATGTGCCTTCAACTTGCCCTCCAGTATGGTTTTTATAAGCGTATCATGTCTTTTAACAATAACATGGCCAAAATATTTCACTTGCCTCCTCTTTATTTCTTCTTCAACTCTCTCTCTCTCTCTTCATTCCCAGTTTTCTAGAACCTCTGCATTTGATTGTTTGTTTCCATGAAATACAACTATTCGTCTGTATATCCACATCTCCAGGGCCTTCTAGGCGACTTTCTAGTTGCTTGTGTTAGGAACTAAAATATAGAACTGAGTAAACTCGAAGCATCTGAATAAAGTGTTGTCTATGGGGCGTGCGGTAGCTGCCGGGGCGCATCTTCCCCAGGCAACGACGGAGTCCAGTGATCGAGTCTCAGATGAATCCCAATAGATGTCTTTATTTAACGTGAATTTTAATTTGCAAATAAATATCACTATGCGTGTAGTGTGTCCTTGTCGACAAATATTGTCTTTGTGAGGTTTGAAGAAAAATAATTTGTAAAAAAAAAAAAAGAGAGAATAAGTCTTCTTCAAATTTTTGTGAATAGCGGCTCGTAATATTCACAAAATTTTGTGCCGAATAATCACGTGACCAGCCACAACTTTTTGGTGTATAGCGGCTCGAAATATACACAAAATTTTGTGTATAGCTTCTCCCTTATTATTTACCTGTACATTTAGTGGTTCAGGAGATATACTAATTTAATTAATTGGCTTTGGTTGCATTTGTGTTCATACTCTACCTTCTGCATGTTGAACTATATAGAAAGAATGATTTGGGGGGGAGGAGGGAGAGGAGGAGAGGAGAGAGAGAGAGAGAGAGAGAGAGAGAGAGAGAGAGAGAGAGAGAGAGAGAGAGAGAGAGAGAGAGAGAGAGAATCAGAAAGGGTGCTGGAAGAATCTCAAAACACGGAAGACAAGAACTTTCCATCAGATAGTGGTGGGAACGATTAGTAGTATGACTCTTTGCTGGCTGTTGAACGAGGGGGAAGGAGCCCGTATGAGATGTCACGAGTGCAGTGATGTCGGTTCTCAGCTCAATTCAAAACTCAACTTTTCGTAATTTTCCATTTTTCCGGTTCTATTTATAACAATGTCAGTTCCACCAAAAATAAATTTTGAAGCAAAACATTGAGAAAATTAACAGCTAAATGCATTTTATGCAAAATGCTGTTAAAACAAAATCAAAACTCGTTAAGATGTTTGCCATTGTAAGAATAGCCATACCATACACGCATATCCGCCGTTTTCATCGTAGCCTCCATTTTTTTTTAGCGGCTTCCTGTCGACAATTGGTCCGTTGAAACTGTATTTCTATAATTCGAAAACTTAAGCGATAGCGTTAATTTTCTACAGTAACACAACACAAAATCATGCACTTTAGTAAATCAGACTTACCTGTGATATCTGGCTGTCAAATGTAGACTATAAATTGAGTAATTATTCTGGTTTTGGTTAACGACGCCCCGTTAACGTCTACCACAATGTGCGATGTCAGAGATAAAGGAAGTACTTGTACAGAATCCTGCACTAAATGAAATTTTGCTTGTGGGTTTTACACAATAAAATAATCTAGGAAGCAGTCTTTAGCAAAAATATATGTGCCAACCTAAATTTTTACAATTTAAAAAAAATGTTTAATGTATTGTAATGAAAATGTGAGAGTGTTAAATCACCTAGTTGTTCTTGTCATGTGACTTTCTCTGCGCAATGAGTGTCCTAACTGCAGATAAGTATGGAAACATGGTCTTCAATGTTTTACTTTTTTTTAAAAGCAATATTACACATGTGGTTTCTGAGGAAAATGCAAAGAATACCATGGACAGACAGAAAAACCAATGACAAAGTACTGCAGGAGACAAATGACAATCGTAAATTGATTAGAGAAATTAGACGCAGACAGTCAAAATTTTTTGGACATGTTATGAGAAGAAATGGATTGGAGAACTTAGTGACAACTGGCAAGATCGAAGGGAACAGACCAAGAGGAAGACCGAGAGGAAAATACCTGGATGGCTTGGCCACATGGCATGGACGAGACAGGAACACTGAGCTGATCCACGACTCTGTGATCGAGTGAAATGACGAGTCATGACAGCCCACGCTTTCCGGCATGACTCATGACTGATTGATTGATTACACTTGGAACTAGGAGATTGTTAGTTAGTTAGTTAGTCGACAGATCATCCTCATTGGACATCGAACCATTCAGTCCATAAGTGCCAGCATCCCCTCCTCAGCAAATCCCGCAGCGTGTAGCGGCTCACGACACCAGTTCTGTCTCATCTCATCCCATCATGTTCCTCTTGTACCTTGTTGTGTCGAGGTGAAGTATAAACAGCGGGAGAGTGCCCGCTTATGGGCTTCCTGTATCGATATTCCCATGGGACTCTGTTATTCCTCACAGGATTTCCCACAGCTTGTTTCTATCTACTCTATCAAATGCCTTTTCTTGGTCGACAAAGGCTAAGTAGAGTGTTTCATTGAATTCGATTGATTTTTCTATAAGTTTCTAAGAGAAAAAATGGCATCTGTGCATCCTTTGTTTTCCTCAATCCAAGATTGTGTTTCGCTTAGCTGGGGTTCTATAATAGTTCTTAATCTTTTTTCAAGAATTTTACAAAATATTTTCCCAGTATGACTCAACAGTGAAATGCCTCTGTATTGTGTGCAGTCTCTTTTGCTGCCTTTGTTTTTCCAAATTGGGATAATTATGGCGTTTCCTCAGTCTCGTGGTGTCTGTTGTTCTACCCAAACATGGTTGAATAGTCTATGTAGCCATGCTGTTCCTACTTCTCTTGCTGCTTTAATTAGTTCATTTGATATTTCATCTTGTCCTGGTGATTTGTTCAATGGGGCTAATCTGACGGCTTCTATAATTTCTTCTTTCAGTATGTCTGGTTCTAGTTCTTCGGTGGCATCTGTGTCGGTTTCTTGAATTCCTGTGACATCTGATGGGATGTTGAGAAGTTGTTCGAAGTACTGTTTCCATCTTATTAGGATTTGCTTTTGTTCACTTATTGGTTCTCCATTTTCGTTGTTAATTATTTCTGTTGGGTCAAAGGGTTCTCCTCTGGTTCTCATTGCACTTATCTTTTTATAGAAGTTTCTAGTTGCCTCCTTGTAGTTTTTATTTAGAGTTTCTCCATACTCCTCCCAGTCTTTTTTGTTTTTCTCTCTTTACTATTCTATTCACATGTCTTCTCGCTATTCTATATTCTATGTAATCGCATTCCTGTTTGCTCTTCGACCACTTTTTATATTTTTCCTTTTTGTCTTTTACAGCTTTCTTTACTTCTGCGTTCCACCAACTTGTTATTTTCTTTATCCGTGTTTTGCGTTTTTTCGTGGTTCCACATGTTATCTTTGCAGTATTTAAAATGCTTGATTTGAACATCTCCCATTCTTCTTCCACTGTCTTTCTTTCTATCAGGTAATTTTACAAAGATTTCAGTTAGCTTCTTTCTCATAATTTTCCCTCACTGCCTCGTCTTTGAGGTTTTTTAAGTTTACTGATTCGCATGCATGTATTTTCCTGGTCTTTGCTTCCTTCTACTGATGATTCTTATTGTGGCAACGACTAGCTTTGTGGTCTGTGTTTACAATTAAGTTTGGCACTGCTCTTGCATCTAATATATTTCTCTTTCTGTTATTTCTTGTTAATATAAAATCAATTTGGCTTTTAGTATCTAGATCATTCCATTTATACCAGGTGTATATTTGTGAGTCTCTGTGTGTTTATAGAATGTATTTGTTATACTAGAGGTCGTGTTGGCTGCATAGCTCTATCAGTCTACTTCCGTTATCATTTCTTTTCATTATGTTGGTCTCCAAATGCTCCAAGATGTTTTCTATGCCGCTCTGTTATGTCCTAGTCTTGCATTGAAGTCTCCCATAACTATGATGTTGTCCTGCTTATCTATTTTTTTTAGCACGTCATGGATGTCTTCGTAGAAGTCCTCGCATTCTTGCTCATTATTGTTTGTATTACATGGTGCGTATATTTGTACATATGTTGTAATTGTTTGTTCTTTTATTCTCACTGTTATGATTCTTTCTGATATATATTTTATGTCTAGTATTCCTCTTGCTAGCCGTGGTTCAATGAACTATTCCCACACCGTGTCTTGCCCTTCTTGCTGTTCCACTCCAGAGTAGACAAACGTGTAACTGTGGTGGATCTCCTTGCATCCTTCCCCCTTTATTCTGGTGTCCGCTATTCCCATCAGTCCAATTTTCCTCTCTTCTATTAGTTTCTATAAGTTCTTCTTCTTTACTATTAAAACCGCAGACGTTCAATGTGCCTATTTTTTGAATAGCTGATCTATCTCGTAGTCCATTAACATTGCCAGGTCTATAACCATTAGGGTCAGTCCGTTTATACTTCTTAGTTTTTCTACGAGCAGTATGAAGATCCCCCTGCCGGCTTGCTAGGCCAGTCGCAGGTTTAGGACAAAAATCTGACCATAGGGAGTCCACCCCCTATGGCGAGCCATATCCTCGTTAGCCCGTGACCTCGCGGTCATGATTTCCCAATCTACACCACGTGGAGGTGGGGTTGACTTGTGTAGTCTGCGGGTCATCGGCAGGCTACTAATGTTCACTTTTCACCTCTCCTAGGGAGAGGCTAGCCGATCCTAACCCTGCCAGTCCTAACAACCAGTTCTGTGTTGGTTTATTACTCTTATTAGCTCCTGCGTAGTGTTCTTGTTTGGCCATACCTCTTTAACTTGCTGTTCTAGCAGTCTGACCCATGGTTGTAGATTCTCAGTCATAGCTTGTTCTCGTAAACGACTTACTTCTCGTAGAGCATTCAGAATGTCTGGCCTGTTCAATGGCCGTCCGCCTTCCACAGTTAGCCCTACCTGCAAGCCTGTCAGCCTGCTCATTACCTGTACACCGCATGTCTGGCACGAAGATGAAACTAATCTTTCCCAGCCGAGACCGCTCCAGAGACAGCAGCTACTCTATTCGGAACCATCCCCATCTCTATCCACCTGAGTATAACTCATTGAGTCACTTAGGACACATGCCCGATGGAATGTTGTGTCTCGAGCGATGTTATTACTTTACTTATTGCTATGACTTCCATAGTCAGGCTGCTTGTGGTCAAAGCTAAAGACCTGGCCCGTAAAGGCCCATGAACTTCTAATTCCTCGGAGCACCAACCCATCTGTGTAAATGACAGCATCATCCTCTAAAGGAATTCTCGAAGATTAGCGCCTGTACTTCCGCCTCCACAGAAGCTGGATTTCTTTGTCTGCATTTCCTGTCTAGTTAGATGCAACTGAAAAGGCTGTACAGAACTCTGTTGGCACTTGTACCCACTCCTCGCCAGGTTCTAAGTCCTCAAGTGAACACACCTGTTGAAGAATGTCTTCGGCTTGACCATCCACGACTTTCCTCTTTTTAACCTTGCTGCCCTTTACTTTATTAATTTCGCTATGCAGTGGATTATTGTGTGTTTGCGTTGACTCTGAGATAGGCACGCCGTTTGGCAAATTTGTATGATGTCCCTCATGGTTGGAAAATCAAGAAGGTAGCGCATCGCCCTGCACTGCTGTATCTCTTGTACATCCAAGAATAATGCGCATAACCTTTGTTCTGTATCCTTTCCATCCTTTCTATCTGCTTATGGCTGAGAGACAGGATCACAATCGCATACTCCGAAACAGAAAGGACCAGCCCCTCGTATAGAAGACATAGATGGAGCTGCTCACAGTTGCCGCCGCCATCACCCGCATCGCAGCTAAACCCTGCTTGACCTTTGTTATCACCTGGTCTACGTTATAAGCTAGGCTTCGATCAAATCGTATCCCCAGAATCGCCTGCGTTCTTTCCACCGTCTCACCCAGATTTACAGTTGGCGTTGGGGTGTTGATAATATGGTTATCCAAAGAGAACCAAGTCACTGTTGCCTTGTTGGGTTGACCCATTGCCCCAGCGTCAACACACCAAGTGCTTATGCGATTGAGTTCGGTTTGTAGTTCCACAGCAACCTGATCTCTATCCTTACCCTGGCGATACACTAAAACATCGTCTGCATACAACAATGCCCTCCCCGGTCCTATGATTTGCTCGTAGGTGATTCTCACAGTGTAGGCGTTGAACAGCACCGGAGACAATGGTGATCCCAGTGGTGAAATTAGGAGATAGTGGAACACACAAGAAGCGTCTAATGCTCTAATCTCATAGACTTTTTAAATATACTAATAATAATCACGCTTGCATATGTGAACAACAATGTAAAATGCATTTTACTTTCATTTCTCGCGGGTACCTCCACAAGCTATCTCTCATTGATAACACAAGGAATACTCGCATCATCATCTACCAGTTTTGCCACCAAGTGTAGTGGGGGGGGGGGGGCAATAGTTGACCGATGGATATCACTGGATAGTGTCATTCCCTGTAATTGAACAATGCCTTTGAAATGGTACTTCTCTTCCCTTCAATTTTTCCAGTTATCACCTAATTCTCTACTTTATTTCTTCTCATAACACGCCCAAAAATGTTGACTGTCTACGTCTAATTTTTCTAATCAGTTTACGATTTTCATTTGTTAATGTAGAATTTGGTCATTATTTGTTTGTTTGTTTGCTCGCTGTCTGTGATATTCTTTGCATTCTCCTCAGAAACCACATTTCCACAGCCATCAGATGTTTTTCAGCACGCTTCACATCCATACAAAAGTACAGGCTCTGTGTAGCACCTCAACACTCTTTTTCTCGTAGCGATTGACATCTTTTTATTGGTCAGTATGCTTTTCATCTTGCAAAAGGTGACCTTCGCCATGGCGACTCTTGTCCTAATCTCACCAAGTCATCTCCCGTCAGATGTTATGCATGTTGCTAGATAATTGTACCGATTCACTTGTTTAAGAATATTCCAAATTCCTTGTATATAACATTGTGGTATTTCGTTCTTCCTAGGTACGACTATAATCTGTGTCTTCTTACAATTTTTTTGTTTTGTTTTTGCGCTCTCTCGCTTTGAACTCAAGCGTAGTCCATAAACACTATTTATAGTAGTGATGGACTGAATTTTGCGTGGGGATTAGCTTTCCATATTAACAGTGTCCCTTGCCATCACACGAACCCACTCCGACTTCAGAGGTACTTGTAATTAACGTCCCCAAGTCAAGGACGACAGGTCAACAATTTGGTACAGCTGTCCGGTTTAGAGATTGAACCGCTAACCTCAGCATCAGCATCAGCATTCCGGATTTTGATTTTTAAGAACACGCGTTCTTATCCTCTGGGCCATGCTGACCTGCTTCTTACAATTTAATTCTAACCCTAGTTGTTCACTGTTGCAACAACCGCATCTACTAGATGTTGCTGATCCTGCTCATTGTCTGCAATCAATACTGTATCATCTGCATATCTAATGTTATTTATGTTTCTTCCTCCATGATGGATTCCTTTCATATCTTGACATTTCTGAAAATATTTTCACTGTACAGGGAAAACAGATCTGGAGACATTACACATCCTTGGGTCACGCCTGTCTTAATAGGCTTGATATTGACCTACTTCATTATCAATCCTATGGACTTGTTGTTTCCCATATATGGTATTTACAAATCTAATATCTTTCCCATCAATTTGTAGATCCTCAAGCATCTCTGTCATGTTGACACGTCTTACTTTATCGAAAGCCTTTGTATAGCCACTAAAGCAAAGATGTAGATCTTTGTTTACTTCTACAGAACGTTCAATTACTGTTCTCAGCATATACACAGCATTTACTATACCCTTACCTTCTACAAACCCACACTGAGCTTCTCCTATTTCAGGCTGTATTTTATTCTTAACTCTTTGCATGATAATTCTTAGCAAAATCTTCGAGATGTGACTTATTATAATAATTGTACTATGTTGATCACATTCCAAGGCTCCTGATTTCTTTGGGATTGCAATAAATACAGAATTACATAATTCAGGCACATCACACTGATGCTGGACAACAGGATGCCTTCATCCAACATACAGGACTTCGCGCTGGAACTCAAGCCAACGAACACAAGCAAGCAAGCAAGCATAACTCAGGAGATATATCTCCGGTATCATATATTGTGTTCAGCAGTCTGGTGACTTGATCTATTCCATATTCTTCTAAAACATTAATCATTTCTGTTGTGATGTTGTCTGAACCGAAGGTCTTGGCAGTTTTCATATGGCTAAGAACATTCCGAACTTCCATCTTCAAAATTGACGGTCCTTCATTATTATTTCAAACATCACACTGTTCTTCTCTGCTATCATCATAAATGTTTTTCACATAATCTGATCATACATGTAAAATCTGATCTTTTTCTATTATGATGTTTTTCATCTGTTGTTTTTAGGCAGCCGGTTGATGTACGTGTTCTTTGACTAGTAATATCCTGAATTCTGTTGTGCATTAAGGTGGCATTTTTTTACTATTGTGTGTGTGTGTGTGTGTGCGCGCGCGCGCGTGCTTGCGTGCGTGTGTGTGTTTTTTTTTTCTTTTTTCCCCATTTGCTATGCGAATTTTTCTCGAGCCATGCTTCATTTGCTCCTTGTCTATTGTTCTGAACTTTGGTGTATGAACTTCTTCATATTTTGGCAGGATTATTTTTTGTTGCGTCTTCTTGTTTTCATTAGTTGTAAAGTTTCTTCAGTCATCCATATCTTTCTTTCTTTAATTTTGGACATAGATGTTTATGCAGCCAAACTGGTTGAATTCCTCAAAATTTCCCATTGATCATACACATCTTGATAAAAAGGATCGCGAGATCGACAATCTATCAAATCTATTCTTTACTTCTATGTTAAAATGGTCTTGTATTTCCTTGTCATTTTTTAATGTACACAAATTATATTTAATGTTTACTGTTGTATACTTGACTTCCTTTAACTTTGCCCCCATTTTGCCTGTAATCAATCTGTAATCAATGTAGCAGTCTGAAATGGGAACTGTTTTTACGATTGTTAAAGCATTTCGAAACCTTCTGCTAATCAGAATGTAATAAATCTGGTTCTAAACCTGCTGTCAGGATTCTTCCCATGTCCATAATCTTCTAGGATGTTGTTTTAAACAATGTGTTTTCCTACCATCATTTTTCTGCTCTTTTGTCCATTCTAAAAGCCTGTATCCTCTTCATTTTCGCTCTCCCAAACCATGGTTGCCTACTGTGCATCCATCGCCTTGATTTCTTCTTCTTCTTCTGCGTTCATCCGGAGATATTTTTTTTTCCGGACGTGATTGCGTTGTGCCTGTTAACAGCAGAGATACGTCTTACGCCGTTAGGCCGACACCATCCGACTTCTGCGGGCAGTTGTTGACCGGGTTAACCTTACCGGGGGTTTCTTAGGACGTTTACTCTCACTGTTGTGGTTTTATCCCTCATCCCAGCGGGCCCATTTAGAACAGCCGAAGACATCCTGGTCAGCCCTCAAGGGGGGCAGGAGCAGACCATCGGCATTCCCAGCCATCCAAGGAGGTTTCCATAACTGCAGAGCTGACACATGGCGCTCTGGTACTGGGCTCACCCAAGAATCGTCACGTCCTGCACATGGCTGCTTAGCCTCACTTCCGTATATTGGACCTTCCAGTCACCACAGGCTGTTCCTCCAGTAAAACTAGAAGAATGCAGTCTGCAGATGACATTCACACAGTGAACTTCGATTCGGACATTCCATGTAATGTACAGGGGCGTTCATCTGAAATCCGTTCGTGCTGCACCGAGCGTAATTGCGTACATTGAACATGATCATGTCATAGTCATGTGATAAGTACTGACCAGTGAATTAAAGAGCGCGTGCTTATCGTCCCATGATGCATAGGTTCTGTTTCTGACTGTTTTGGCCGGCTTGATCCAAAATCCGTTCAAAGAAGCTCAAAGAGCGGTGATTCAGTTTCTTTCAATTTAAGGATGTCAACCAGTGGACATTCATCGAAGAATGCAGGCAGCGTACGGTAACAAATGTGTGTCGAAGTCGAAGTCGAAGTGTGTTGAAAATAGCAGAAGGTGTGTTCACAGTGACAGACTGGGCACGAATGTTTCGGAAACGATGTCAATTCACAAGAGATCTTCGACGGCCGTGTCAAGTGAGCAAACAACAACAACAATTATAATAATAATAATAATAATAATAATAATAATAATAATAATAATAAATAATATATTTATTTGGTTGTTTCGGGATTTGAGGTTTGAAGATTAAGCACAACCCACTACTGACAACGCTGATCGTATTCAGGAACGAACTTTGGACCTTATCCACGTTGGATTGGAAGCACTAGATTCGAGTTTCACTCTCGTTTGAGCTCATCAGTAGTGCATATCCCTGACTGGACCCGGGATCGAACTCCGGATCACTGGCGTGTGAGGCGGGTTTGTAACCATTTGTCCACGCGGCTCACGCTTGACGCGACCAAATTAGCACCTACTGATATCACAATGTCATCAATAATAATAATAATAATAATAATAATAATAATAATAATAATAATAATAATAATAATAATAATAATGTATCCACTGAACACAGATGCATCAATTCATAATTTAGCCCTTTTGACCAAGCTTCAGGTTACAGTATCGTGCACAATTAGCTCACTCAGAAGTGCGGTCTCGTTCAAACATGGCCACAGTGTAAAACCACCACTGCCCCTCAGTTTCAGTAACTATAATGTTTGCGAATAAATACGTAATTTCCTCTCCTTCTCTCTTTCTAGATGAGTACTTCACATCCAGGTATGCACCTCAGAGGTCAGTGTGTCCTACTTCAGCATGCATTTCTGTAAGGTTTGTTTCCTCTAGACCAGTGTTTCCCAACGTGGGGCTCAAGCCCCACAGGGGGGCAATTACCATTGTTAAGGGGGGCGATTCGAAAATGGAAGAAATCGGCTGGATATAACAAAACGGGCAGACTTGAGACTGAAGTTAACTAAATTGGAACCTGACATAAAATCTCTTTGCAGCAAGTATCAAGCGCAAGGATCTTACTAAATTTAAATAATAAATAATTACTAATAATTAAATAATATAGAAAATCTTCATTAAAATTATTTTGGTCTTGAACTTCAATTCTCCATTATATGTTTTGAAGATTTACTTACTGTGTTTGCTCAATAATTTCCTATTGATTTCTTCCTAAACACACCTATCATGCAAGTTCTTTAGTGGAACATTTCAATTTTTCAATATTAAAAATTAAATGTGTAATAGTTCGGGGGGGGGGGGGGGGGGGGGGGGGGGGGGGGGGGGGGGGGGGGGGGGGGGGGGGGGGGGGGGGGGGGGGGGGGGGGGGGGGGGGGGGGGGGGGGGGGGGGGGGGGGGGGGGGGGGGGGGGGGGGGGGGGGGGGGGTGCATATATTTTAGAAATGCTTAGGTGGGAATAGCA
Organism: Cepaea nemoralis; assembly: GCA_014155875.1. Classification (NCBI taxonomy): domain Eukaryota; kingdom Metazoa; phylum Mollusca; class Gastropoda; order Stylommatophora; family Helicidae; genus Cepaea; species Cepaea nemoralis. Next base: position 33,323 of record JACEFZ010017910.1, on the reverse strand, counting down.
CAAAAAAGGTTGGGAACACTGGTCTAGACATATTCCATCCAAGGTAACGGGCTCTGCCTACCTGTTGATAGGTTTTACTTTCCCAAACAGCGACCTTACGGCCTACTATTCGTGATTTCAAACTGTTGTGGGGATATTTAACTTGCACAAGGGACTTCCTGTTTTATCATCATTATCCGCGAAGGCAGGACACTCACTTGTCCTGACAGCTGGAAATGCTGTCAAAGGCAGAAGTAAAAGACCCCCACGTGGATGTGGATTCAATGGGAAACCACCATGTAATACAAGGGGCTTCTCATAAGTCTTTAGCCTGACCATGAAGGAGTAAGCGGAGAAAACTGAAATTTAGCACAGCGCTTATTCCTTCTCAATGTAGCCACCACCTGCATTTATGCATTTATGCCATCTCTGCGTGACCTTGAAAAGACCTTCGGAATAAAACAACCTATTTTTCGAACTACACAAGTTATCACAAGCCAGCATGACATCTTCGTCACTGTCAAAACTATTTCCTTTCAGCTGTTTTTTAAGATTTGGGAGAAGAAAAAAGTCTGATGGAGCCAAATCTGGAGAATATGGTGGGTGTGGAAGAATTTCAATATTCAAATCATTGGCAGTTTGCAGCAATCAATCCATGTTTGTTTCTGTTCACATGTCAGCAGGCGAGGGACCCAGCGGGCACACAATTTTCTCATGTTCAGTCTGTTGTCGAAAATCCTAAAAACTGTACTCTTACTCAGTTTTTCTGAACCCGATATTTCTGCAATTGTCATTTTCCTATCATAGTCTATGATTTTCTTCACTTTTGCAGCATTTGCATCATTGCACTCTGAGGACAGTCGTGTTTATCTTGGCAGATCAGCAACTTGGGAACTTCCACACTTAAACTGCAAACACCAATTTTTTACAAAAGCAAACGAAGGATAGACTTCCTCAAACACTGGCTCCATCTCTCAGCGTATTTCTGTAGGTGTTTTTCCCTGTAACATCAATAATTTTATCACAGTCCTGGCGTCTGATTTCTCCATTGTTCTGACAAACCGTTGGATGTGCAGATCTGGTCAGTAGGGTGTGTTGTGCCATGCACCAAATTGGGAAAACCAGTTGAGGAGGGAAATTCATACTTCATATGTCCATTACAAATTGAATGAGTTATACATGAGCCAAATTTCAATATTCTCCGCCTACTCCTTTATGGTCAGGCTAAAGACTTATGAGAAGCCCCTTGTATTCCCAAGATTTTTATGACTAATGACATTTCAGAGGCAGAGAACGACGCTGATTTAGGACATCCTCGTCTGATAGGGACAGTCATGAGCCACAGGTGACACCAGACCGTCATCCAGTTACTGATGGCCAAACCATAAGGAGCAAATTTAAAATAGGGAATACATTCAAACTAGGGAAGCAATTTAAATTAGGGAATACATTTAAAACAGGAACACTGAATGTTAGGACATTGAATGAGTTTGGAAAGTTTAACAATGTTATAAGAGAAATGGAAAGAATGAAAATGAATATCCTAGGCGTAAGTGAGATGAGATGGAAGGAATCGGGTAAAATTATAACCGACAAACACATAGTAATTTATTCTGGTGGGGATATACATGAAAAAGGAGTAGGGCTACTATTTTTTTTTGTTTGTTAAATAGTCTACTCAATTAATGGTTACTTTCAGAAAGAGTTATTATGATCAAAAGCAACAGAGGTGTAGTTCCTGAGACGCATCTTGCTAATTCCTTGGACTGTCAGAGTAACTAACTAAGATTGCCTGAAAGACGTTAATGAACTAGAACATTATATCATTCTCATTCATTGGCACCTTGCCGTCTTGACAGACGATAGTTTGTGCTTTAAAAAAGGCATAATAACTTTTAACTATGGCGGTAGCGAGTGTGACTGATAAGGCCAATTTGCGCTGTAAATGTCCGTTCACAGTGGGTGCATGTGAACACGTGGTCATTTCCACCATCATGCACCATCTTACGTCTCAAACGCTTGGTGTGTGACTTTCTGCAATAATTTTCTCCTTTGACTTTATTCCATTTCTGATATTTGCCCTCCATGCAACACGTTCAGCGGCGACTTGCTCCCAATGTGCATTATCAATGCCTGTATCAATCATGTCCCGCTTACACACATCTTTGTATCGTAGTAGAGGCCGACCCTGAGATCTCTTACCCATCTGTAATTCACCAAAAAAGATATCCTTTGGTATTCTACCATCATCCATCCTCCTAAGATGTCCTATCCATCTAAGTCTACGAAGACTGAGCATGGAATAAACTGTCTCACAACCTGATCTTTCCAATACTTCAGTATTTGTGATTTTGTCTTGCCACTTAATACCAAGAATTCTTCGCAGACACCGCATATGAAAGCTGTTTAAGTTGTTCTCTTGGTGTGAGTAAGTTGTCCAGGTTTCACTGCCATAGAGAAGAGTACTAAGGACACAGGCTTGATAGACAAGGACTTTTGTTTTGGCAGTAAGCTTCCTGTTCTCCCAGACTCTTTTTCTTAACCTGTTCATTGTTGTTGCTGCCTTACCAATCCGGATGTTGATTTCCTGATCTAGGGATAATTTGCTATTTACCACTGATCCTAGATATGTAAAATGGTCTACTATCTCTAGTTCGGCGTCGTCAATAAAGATTGATGGTACCCCATGTGCACCTTGTGACATAATCTGTGTCTTCTTTTTGCTAATTGTTAAACCAAATTCAGAACAAGCATTGGAGAATGCAGATAGTAGACATTGCAATTCTTCCTCAGAGTGGGTCGTAACTGCAGCATCATCTGCAAAAAGCAACTCTCTGATCAGTACCCTCCTAATTTTGGTCTTAGCCTTCAATCTCTGAGCATTGTAGAGGCCGCCATCTGAGCGTGAGTGAATGTATATACCACCATCCTGATCATGAAATGCATATTTCAGTAGAAGTGAAAAGTATATTCCAAAGAGGGTGGGAGCTAGTACACAACCTTGCTTAACTCCACTCTTGATTTCAAATTCTTCAGAAGTTGCACCATCAAACTTGATTATACCCTTCATGCCTGTGTGGAACGATTCCACAATGGACAGAAGAGTTGGTGGGGAGCCAATCTTCTTTAGTGCCTTGAACAGACCCTCACGACTGACCAAATCAAATGCCTTTGTGAGGTCGATGAAGGCAATAAACAGTGGTTGATTCTGTTCACGGCATTTTTCTTGCATTTGTCGCAATGAGAATATCATATCAGTGGTAGACCGGTTCTGTCGAAAGCCACACTGTGATTCGGGGTAGACTTGATCTCCTAGGACTTGAAGTCTGCGCAGAACAATTCTGGCCAATACTTTTCCAACAATACACAGAAGTGAGATACCCCTATAGTTGTTGCAGTCGCTCCGATCGCCCTTGTTCTTGTACAGTGTTATGATGCTTGAATCTTTGAAATCCTGTGGGACTTGTCCTTCACGCCAGCATAGCTCTATTAGCTGGTGGATCTGTATAGTGAGTGTGTCTTGCCCACTCCTGATAACCTCTATTGGAATCCCATCCTTACCTGGAGCCTTGCCAGATGCAAGTTCATTTATAGCACACTTAACTTCTGTTATGGTGGGAAGTGTGTCCAGGTGGTCAAGAGTTGGTAGGGCCTCTATGGCGTTGAGGGCATCATCCGCTAGTTTGGTCTCACTTGAGTAAAGCTCCAAATAGTGCTCTACCCATCTGTCCATCTGCTGTTTCTTATCAGTGATGATTTCTCCAGTCAAGGTTTTCAATGGTGCACTTCTTTTGATCACTGGACCGCAGGCTTTCTTTATTCCTTCATACATGCTTCTTATGTCTCCCTTATCACTTGCGATTTGAATGGACTCACATAACTTGATCCAATAATCATTTGCACACTGCCTGGCAGCCTTTTGCACATCCTTCCTAGCTTGCCTAAGCTCACTCAGAGTGTTACGCGTTGGTCTTTCCTTGTTTCTTAAGAGAGCTTTCTTCTTCTTATCAATCAAGGGCTGCAGAGTCTCGCTGTTGGCCGCAAACCAGTCCTGCCTCTTATGATCCACAGTGCCGTAAACCCCTACGGCAGTATTATAAAGAGTTTCCTTAATTTGACCCCACTTTTCATTTACTGTACAATTTTCTGGTGTATCAGTGAAAGCGTCTTCAAGTTGCTGTTGAAACTGAAAGCACTTTTCAGGATCATGAGTGTTAATAATATTAATCCTGAGGCTAGATTTGTGTTTAGCTGTGTAGATTCTCTTTGGTCTCAGTCTAACTCTTGCAACAACCAAAGAATGATCCGTATCACAGTCAGCACTGTGGTAACTACAAGTCAATGATATATGGTTCAGATGTTGTCTCCGTGTGATGATGAAGTCCAGCTGGTGCCAATGGCCGGATCTTGGATGTTTCCATGTGACCTTATGCATCTCTTTTGTTTTAAAAAAGGAGTTTGTAATACATAGGTCATTACTGGTGCAATGCTCCAGCAGCCTTTGCCAATTTTCATTCATGCGACCGATGTTGTATTTTCCAAGGCACACTGGCCATGAACTCGAGTCCTTGCCCACACGAGCATTGAAATCACCGAGCACATTATATACAACAATAAGAAAGATACAAACAGCTGTCTTTGGTCATGTGATGTGAAGTGAGGTATTGGAAAACATCGTGACAACTAGAAAGATCGAGGTGAAGAGAGACAGAAGCCGATAAAAGAGAAACAATGCTGGATGGACTGAGACGGTGGCATGGAGGAATATCATCAGCAGAGTTGATCCAGAACACCATAGACCGAGATCTGTGGAGAGACATGAACGCCTACGCCAGCTGGCAGGACACTTGATGATGGTGACGAATTTTATTTTGCACATATTAATGTGAGGGCACGTGTGTACTGTGCTACATAATATTATAGCAAACTTTTTATGTACAGCATAATGTGAGTGCTTGCCCTTTTCGTGACGCGAAATGTGAATGTAAAACACATTCTGTTTAGAGAAATGTGAATGAAACTTTGTTATGTACAACGTTCTGTGCTGCATAATGCGATTGCAAGATTATTATATACAACATAATTTGAGTGCTGCTTTGTTTAGTACAATTTGTTCTGCTCAGCGTAATATAAATGCCTCTTTGTTCTGAACACCGTAATGTGAGTGCAACTTTGTTCTGTACTGCGTAATATGCGTAATGTAAAAGTTGTTCTTTATAGAGCAATGTTAGCGCAGTTTTGTTCTGTATAGAGCAATGTAAATGAAGCTTTGATCTATACAGAGCAACGTGAGTGCAGTTTTGCTATGTACAGCGTACTATGAGTGAAATTTTGCTCTGTACAGCGTTCTATGAGTGCAATTTTGCTCTGTACAGCGTACTATGAGTGCAATTTTGCTCTGCACAGCGTACCATGAGCGCAGTTGTGCTCTGTGCAACGAATTAAGCATGTCGTGTTGTTCTACTTAACACAGATTAAATACAGAGAGATACATTTTGCAGTATAATATAGCACTTGTGCCATTAAGGTGAAATATGAATAAATTTAACACCGAAACAGAGGGATTATCTTCATCCTAAATGATATATCTGAAATTACAAATGTTACTGCAATGTAAAAGGAACGACTAGTCGAGTGGCTAGAATGTAGGATTCTCTTCAGAAGACCCGAGTACGAATCCTCGATAAGGTGTGAAGTTTTTGTCTGTCGGGGGCAAAAAGAAACCTCTAACCTGCACAGTTCACAGCGACTTAATTGCTTAAGCTCAAGATACACCTACCATAAACTGCAAGGTACTATATTGGCAGTAAATGACAGACTCCAATGTAAGCATATATTATTATTCTTATGAAATTTAGAAAACAAACAAACACTCAAATTCTTCTTCTTCTTTGCGTTCATCCGGGGTGTTTTTTTTTTTTTTTCTTTTTCAGATGTGATTGCGGTGTGTCTAAGTTATGCGCTCTTGGGCCGAAACCAGTAGGCCAACACATCCGACTTATAGTGTGCTTTTTTGACCAGGTAGCATTCCTGGGAGACTCTCACTTTTGCGGTACCGTCCACAACCCAGCTGGCCAAGTTGGAACGGTCGAAGACTTAACGGTCATCCTTCAAAGGAAGGCAGGGACACTCCATGGCATTTTCCGCCATCCAGGGTGGCTTCCATAATTGCAGGGCCGACACATAGCGCCCTGGTGCTGGGCTCACCGAGGGAATCGTCACGTCCTGCTTTTGGCTGCTTTATTCCTCACTTCAATATATTGGGCATTTCGTTCGCCTCGGGCCGTTCCCGCACAAACCAGAAAGGTCTGCAGACGGTATCCACTCAGCGAGTTTTCGGTTCATGTGCTTGTCGTTGTGCCCGTCAGAGCTGTTCCAGGCACGACGGACATTCGGAAACTACGCAGTTAGAGCTGTTCCGAACAAGAGCGGAATTCGGAAACTAGGTAGTCAGAGCTGTTCCTAGCACGAAATACATTTCACTCGGACGTTTTTTTTTTTGCGTTGTGCCTGATTTATTTGCACCCGTAGGCCAGCACATCCGACTTCAGCAGGCATTTTTACGCGTTAGCCTTCCCGAGGTTTCGGGGGACGTTATACTGTTAGTGCTGTGGTGTCGCCCACATCTCAGCTGGTAACAGTAGAATGGTCATCGACATCACGGTAAACCCTCAAGGGAAGGCAAGGGCAGACCATGGGCATTCCCCCGCTATCCAAGGAGGCTTCCATAATTGCAGAGCCGGCACATATTGCTCTGAGACTGGGCTCACCCGAGGATTTGCCACGTCCTGCTCATGGCTGCTTTAATTCCTCACTTCCATGTGTTGGGCATTTCGCTTGCCACTGGTCGCTCAAGTACACACCAGGAACGGTCAGTCTGCGGGCGACATCCAATAGGTAAGCTTTCGCTTTGGACTTCGGGCCACGCAATGGATTCGCTAGCCGTGCGTTCCATTTCGTGTTATTGAAACGTTTTTTCCACCTTTGTCTAGACTCTCTATGAGTTAGATACAGACAGTTTTCGTAACCAATTTCATTCGACTGGGGCACCTCTTCTACCTTTTAGTACTCGTTCACGAGGTAGGCTACATGTGCTGCCGGCTCAGCACCTTACCTCAGTGCAGAGGTGAGCGAGAAAAGCGCCAGGTTCTCTCATCCGGGGACCTCTCATATCCCCCAGCTGAGAGCCTTCGGACAAGTATCTGGACTGGGCATGTAGCGTGTTCAGAATCTCACCTCCATTTTTCGGTAGGTGGGTATCGGCCAGGCTTTCACATCCGAGCGTTTTATGGCTTAGAGGCGTTCAGCCACAACCCTCGACAGAGAGCCTTATAGTATGTGTCCGGACCAAGAACATCTGCCTTCGTGCGCCTGATTTAAACTTTGACTGTTATCCTCAGTCTACCCGCAGAGCAGCAGGCTGTGTCTCGCTTAGTCTGGCCCCTATCCCATAAGCTGTCCGATATGTAGTTTTTTCATCCATCGACATAGCACATCTGGTCAATGGGGCACGCAAGCTCCCCCACCACAGCAAGGTGGAGACACATCGGGGGAGAAACACTCAAATTGAGATCACATTCAAAGGAATATGTAAGTACTTGTAAATGTGTTGAACAAAACTGGAACAAAGTAAACTATAATCTCGACTTTGTCCATATTTTATCAAATTATTTCATGTGAAAATGTGTTTAAAAGACTTGTGACAAGGAGCACGCACACAACAATAGATATATTTAAAAATGAGTCCTGGCACGTTACAAACATTCAGTTCAACGTATATTACATTGCTTAAAATAAAACATTCATATTTGTTTGAAAATTTTTTTATTAAACATGCTGACAGCGTGTGCATTTGTGACTTAGAAAAGTGATTTTTTTTTCGTATATCCTTTGCAGGATATCGCTGACAACACCAGCATTTTACCGTTGTTGTTGATTTCTTGGCAAGATTACGCTCAGTAGTTTGCCATGGCTTTCTGAGCGACCGGCTCACTTACCCCGTAAGTTATCTACGCGGCGAGAACCGCTCCCAATTCCAACGCGCTGCATTACCCTACGTGTATAAACGGGATTACGGAGAAAGTCGTTTAAAGCCTTGGCCAAGGAGATCGACAGGAAAGTGATTACATACTTAAAATATGCAGTTTAAAAATCCATAATACCCATAATTGGTAGGATACTTTAACACTTTATTTCGCTATATTGTTTGTTCTTCCGTGTCATGATTTTTATTTTTTCTGACAGCTATTGACATCATGTAAACTGAAAACAACATTTTTTCTAGAATGCCAGCAATCTGATTTATCCTGATTGTACAGCTGTATATGAAAACACTCAGGTCTTATTATTTATGTTCATGCAGCTTAATTAAAATACCCCCAAAAGTGTTAACTCTCAACCGACGTTTTGAGTAATAAATTAGAATTTAGAACTTTCCTCTTTCGACGTAAAACACAGTGCGATTTGAAAACAGATCAACACGGGTTTCTGTATTCTATAACTTGTTTATATTCAGAACCATGATATACAAACAATACAGCACTCTTCTCCGCGTGTAGAGGTGTCCTGGATATATGATGTTAGCTCCCTAATTTATAGACCAAACGTCATTCAGTGATGGTGAATGTGGGCAAATCACATTTTATAGACCAAGCGGCACTCGGTGGTGAATGTGGTCAAAATCACATTTTATAGACCGAGCGGCACTCGGTGGTGAATGTGGTCAAAATGACATTTATAGACTAAGCGGCACTCGGTGGTGAATGTGGTCAAAATGACATTTTATAGACTAAGCGGCACTCGGTGGTGAATGTGGTCAAAATCACATTTTAAAGACCAAGATACACTCGGTGGTGAATGTGGTCAAAATCACATTTTATAGACCAAGCGGCACTCGGTGGTGAATGTGGTCAAAATCACATTTGCTGGCATTCATTTTAGACTGGTCGACATGGGAGAGATCCATATCTAAAACAACCTCCGCCTGCAGGGGTGTCGAGCGCGTGACCACCTGGCCGGCATGCTAACACCCTAGCCACTGCGCTACTGCGGATCCATATGATAATACAAGTTATTGAAAATAAATTAACATTATAGCAAAATTACATTCACTTCTTTTATAGTGAGTGTTTCAGGATTAATGTAAGCCACGACTGAAAAAAAAAAACATGTCTACATTGAATGCGGCTTTGAGGAATTTGAGGCGTTACAACTTTTTTCTTGCTCATTCCTACTGAACCAGAGGATGCCTTAGACGAACTGCATCTAGAAGACCTGGTATGCTTCATCGGCTGGGTAATGGGTGTGTTTACAGAATAAGTAAAGGGATGTTTTCTTTTCCTTGATCCTGGGATAATGGATTGGATGTCCAACCTTCTTGACCCGGGAAGGCTACCCGGTCAATACAAGCCGCAGAAAGTCCGAAAGTCTCATTAACATGAAATGGAACGCTTGGCTAGCGATCCATTACGTGGCAGTCCGAAGCGAAAGCTTGCTGAGTGGATATCGTATGTAGACTGACAGTTCCTGGTCTGCGCGGTGAGCGGCCCGTGGCGAACGAAATGCCCAATACATGGAAGTGAGGAATTAAAGCAGCCATGAGCAGGACGTGGCGATTCCTTAAGTGAGGCCAGTACCAGAGAGCTATGTCTCGGCTCTACAATTATGGAAGCCTCCTTGGATAGCGGATAATGTCCATTGACTGTCTCTGCCTTCCCTTGAGCGCTGACCCCGAGGTCTTCAACCGTTCTAACTTGACCAGCTGGGATGTGAACGACACCACAACAGTAAGAGTCGAATGTCCCAACGCAATTACGTCTGAAAACAAATACTCCGGATGAACGCAGCAGAAGAAGAATACAACCTTCTCGGATACGGGCGGAAAACAAGAATAACCCGTTTGCACTCTGCGCAAATTAACGAATTCGTTGGCAGTTAAAATCGACAAGAGCAAACCAAATAATCCGCTAACCAAGCTAAATTTCAGCTGAGAAAACCCACCAACCAAAGAATACTTATGTGATTCAGTGCCGAAGGATAATATGTTGCTAAATGTGACCTGCCATTTAGACCGAAGGACGATATATCGCCATAATTGGGTCATCGTGTTATTTGTTTTGTTTCGTTGTATCTTCCACAGTTTCAGTACTCAGTGAACGGGAAGTTACATTTTAGTAATTATTCCTTTGATCGTGTACCATGTTTGGTCCAAAACTACATTTTGTTTGGCACGGAATCAAGTAACACGTGTGACGTCAGTATACACACATTTGAGTTAGTTCTGGCCGGTGATACCGTATTTGCGCACTGTGCTGATAGTCTCATTGTGTAGTTTATGGAAGGACATGAGAACATTTATGAAGGTATCTATGTGCTGTGATTGGTTTCCCTCTCTCTCTCTCTCTCTCTCTCTCTCTCTCTCTCTCTCTCTCTCTCTCTCTCTCTCTCTCTCTCTCTCTCTCTCTCTCTCTCTCTCTCTCTCACACACACACACACACACACACACACACACACACACTCAATACAAAACATGGGAACATTTATTGAAGTATCCGTGTGTAGTAATTGATTTCCCTCACACACACACACATACAAAACAAGGGGTCATTTATGGAAGTATCCGTTTGTAGTGAATGGTTTCCCTCACACACACATACAAAACATGGCAACATTTATGGAGGCATCCGATAATAGTTATAGATTTCATTCACACACACACATACAAAACATTGGAACATATATGGTCTTACCTGTGTATAGTGACAGTTTTTCTTCACAGATACATACAAAACAAGAGAATATTTATGGAGGTACCTGCTTGAGGTGATAGATTTCCTTCACACACACAAATAAAATATATGGATCATATATGTATGTACCCGTGTGTAGTGACTGTTTTTCTTTACAGATACATCCAAAAACGCGAGAACATTTATGGAGGTATTCGTGTGTAGTGATAGATTTTCTTCACATACATTCAAAACATGGAACATTGATAAAGGTACCCGTGTGTAAGAAAATGCAACACCTAGAGAGATTCATCCCAAGAGTCAATTAATGTTCAAGATACCAGAGGGCCGGCCACAGCAGAGCAGCATGTCGCAGTAAGACGGAAATCTGCCGGTACTACGCCGATGACCACACCTACAATGAGCCAAGCTGGACAAGGACTTCCGAGCACCCAACAACAAAAGAAAGTACGCCAAGTGCACAAGCATGGAGCAGGATACTTGGGCTGTCCGTACCTCCAAAGACAAAGAGACGTCTTAAAGGTCGCCATAACCACAAAGACTCCATATAAGGACGCAATGCGGCGGTGCGAGACAGTCACGTGCATGTCGCAAGCGAAAAAAGCTCAACTGCAAGACCAGATAGATGAGCTAAGGAAGCAAATCAAGCTGCTTCAAACACCGGCACCAACCAGCGACAATGAAAAGCTGCTTGCTGAAATAATGGAGATCCAGCGAAACATCAAGCAAGAAGTGGAACATATGGCCGTGATGAAGAAGGAAAACGAAGAAATGCTATTAACCATTAAAGCAGAGAGAGAGAGAGAGAGAGAGAGAGAGAGAGAGAGAGAGAGAGAGAGAGAGAGAGAGAGAGAGAGAGAGAACTGCTAAAAGCCGAAATGGAATTAATCCAAAAAAACCATCAGAAGCCATACAAGAGAACATAGAAAAGCCACACGATGAAACCCAACAAAAGACCTAGCCGGAGCCGCAAGCTAAGGCCAACAGCCCAATCACGATGCCCAAGAAATCCGCGAGGGAATCATTATCCCGCCGGACCTCTGAAGGCGGCACAAAATACTCACTCGGACCCACCCAGGTGGAATGCCTAGAATCGATCAAATTGGAGGAACGCAGGCACAAGGAATTCAAAATGCGCTGGGAAGAAAGAGAAAAGAAGAAGCCCAAGAAACTCAGGAAACCGGTGGTATACCCAGATAGAATTACTGACTGTGAGGATGGACCCGACTACACGTACTATATAGAAGACAAAGAGATGATCCCATGGCTGACCGAGGAGGAAGAAATCGAAAGGCAACAGAAACTCAAACTCGAAAGAGACAACCGGCGCAAGGAAGAAAATGAAAACATCAAAAAGCTTCTTCAGGCAATACACAAAAAGGGAGGCAAAAAGGCCAAATAAAAAGTCCTTATAAAGACTACAACCAGTCAGGCCAGACGAGCCAGGAGCCTTCACTAACAAAAGAAACCACCAGAGGAGACGGGAACGAAAGACAGCCGCCGACCAACCCCCCATCTGACGTCATAGACACAAAAGCCGATATAACCAGTCCCTGTCAGGAGCAACTCGTAAGAGCGCACAAGACAAGAATCAGGGTGAATAAATCCACAAAAACCACGGACCTCAACAATAACCACAGCTGAAAGAAGTAGGTTGAACGAGGCCGAATTTGGAATTTTTGGTTTTTAAAGCAAGCAAGGTGATATAGATTATCTTCACAGGCATATACAACACATGAGAACATTTATGGAGGTACCCGTGTGTAGTGATACAGATTTTTTCACACACACATACAAACCATGAGAACATTTATGGAGGCACCCGTGTGTAGTGATATATTTTCTTCACACACACATACAAAACATGAGAACATTTATGGAGGTTTGTTAGTGTAGTGATAGATTTTCTTGAAACACACATACAAAACATGGGAATATTTATGGAGGTACCCGTGTGTGTCCTCTAAAAGTACTGGAGAGGTTTGGTCATAGACCATAACTTTATGAAGGGAAAATCCCAACTGCTCCTCCACGTGGTAGAGGATGGAAACACACTACGGTGTGGCTAACACAGCTCTGGGGACCGAGTATCCACTGGAATAAGTGGACAACTCTGCAGCTGAGCAGAGCAGGGCACACACTTGTCCTGACAGTCGGAAATGGCTGTTAAAGGCAGAGTTAAAAGACCAACATGTGAATGTGGAAGGCAAGGGGAAACCACCACATTATCTTCCCAAGATTTCATGGCGACACACATTTCAGAAATAGTGAACGACGTTAATGGCTGTCTTAGGACATCCTCGTCCGGTAGGGACAGTCATGAGCCACAGGTGACACCAGACCGTCATCCAGCTACTGATGGCAAAACTAAAACTATAACTAAACTAAATAAATTTAGAGTAGGAACATGGAATGTTAGGACATTAAATGAGCTAGGAAAGTTAAACAATGTTCTAAGAGAAATGGAAAACATGAAAATGAATATACTAGGCATAAGTGAGATGAGATGGAAGGGATCTGGCAAAATTATAACCGACAAACACACAATAATTTATTCTGGAGGGGACACACATGAAAAAGGTGTAGGAATAATATTTGATGAAAAAACAGCAAAATCTATGAATGGATACTGGTGTATTTCAGATAGAGTTATAATGGTCAAAATCAAAGGCAAACCAATAGATATAAATATTATACAAGTATATGCACCAACAACAAGCAGTAGTGATGAAGAAATACAACACTTTTACGATTAAATAGAAATGGCAATAGCTCAAATTGGATCACAAGAAATAAAAATAATACTGGGAGATTTTAATGCAAAAGTAGGAAAGGGAAAAATAGAGGATATAGTGGGGAATTACGGTTTAGGTACAAGAAATGAACGAGGAGAGAAACTAATAGAATGGGCACATATTAATGATATGATAATTGGAAACACATGGTTTAAACACCATAAAAGACGACTATACACATGGAAAAGCCCTGTTGTGTTCACTTATCGATATGAAAATACGCAACCAAATTGACTACATACTTATTAATAAAAGATTTAGAAATGCATTAATTAATGTAAAGACAATGCCTGGTGCTGACGGTAATAGTGATCATGTACCACTATGTGGACAAATAAAAGTAAGATTAAAGAGAGGGGAAAAATGGTTAAGAACCTTGAGACTTAATAAAGAGGTTCTGAAAGTAGATAAAGAAATTCAAGAACAATACAGAGTGACTGTGAAAAATAGGTACAATGCAATAGCTAAAATACAGAGTATAAATGATCAATGGGAAATGTTAAGGGACTCCATTCATCAAACTAGCAAAGAAATATTACCGGAGAGAAGCCAAAAAGCTAAGAAAAAATGGATGAATGAAGAAATCTTAATGCTGATGGACAAAAGGAAACAGAATAAAAATGACAAACAAGAGTATGCTAAGATAAATAAAGAAATAAGAGATAAATGTGTGAAGGCAAAAGAAAGTTGGTTAAACGAGCAATGCAAAAAAATTGAATTAAATTCCATTAAAGATCAAAAAAGTATGCACAGACAAATCAGTGAGCTCACAGGAAGAAAAATAAGAATAAATACAGGGTGTTTGAAATCAAAAACAGGAAAGATATTATTGGAGGAAGGTGCTATAATGAAGAGGTGGAATGAGTATATAAGAGAATTATATAATGGAGAAAGGGAAGAATTAACAGAAGAAAGTAACTTAGAAGGCCCACCTATTCTAAAAGAAACATATGAAGAAAGGAAAAACAGCTGGGCCAGATGAAATCACAGTAGAAGAATTAGAAGTATTGGGAGAATTTGGGGTAGATATATTAACCAAAATGCTAAATGATATTTACAACAGTGGATATTTACCGAGCGATATGGTAAAATCTGTATTTATAGCAATACCAAAGAGACCAGGAGCAATTGAATGTGAAGATTTCCGTACAATTAACCTCATAAACCATGTCACTAAGCTTCTACTCAGAATTATAATGAGAAGAACAAGAAAGAAAATAAAAATGGAAATTAATGAAGAACGGTACGGTTTAATGGAAGGAAAAGGTACACACAATGCAATATATATATTACGAACACTAATAGAAAGGTCAATAGAGAAACAGAGAAACATATATTTATGCTTCATAGATTATACTAAGGCATTTGATAAAGTAAAACATGATGAGCTGATTAAAATGTTGGAAGATATCAACATTGATGGGAAAGATTTAAGAATAATAAAGAATACGTAAACGTTGGACGGAGGGAATAACAGAATCCATGGGAATGTCGATATACGAAGCCCATAACCGAGCACTCTCACGAAGTTTATACTTCACCTCGACACCGCAAGGTACAAGAGGAACATGACGAGATGAGAGAGAAAGAATATATACTGAAACCAAGTAGAAGCAATTAAAATGGGAAATAAAGAGGGTAGTTACGAACAGATAAAGCTAGGAGTACGACAGGGGTGTGTCTTGTCACCCGATCTCTTCTCCCTATACAGCGAAGTAATAATGAGAGAGATCAAAGAGAAGCCAGGAATACTAATCGGAGGATATAATATAAACAATATACGCTATGCAGATGACACAGTATTGGTGGCGGATAGTGCAACAGACCTACAACAATTGTTGGACATTGTAGTATCAGAGAGTGCACAGAAAGGACTCTCCTTGAATATCAAGAAAACAGTAACAATGGTGATATCAAAGAAAATGGGGACACCAAAATGTGACATAGAAATAGAAGGGGCAATTTTCAACCAAGTGGATAATTTTAAATACCTAGCGGCACTTATAACATCGGATGGAAGATGTACAACAGAGATTAAGAGCAGAATAGGGCAGGCAAAAGCCGCATTTCAGAAAATGAAGAGTATCTTATGCAATAAGTCGCTATCAATGAATGTAAGAAAGAGAGTGCTAAAATGCTATATAGAACCAGTTTTGCTGTATGGCAGCGAATCTTGGAATGTAAATGAACAAATTAGGAAGAACTTAGAAGCAACAGAGGTGTGGTTTTTAAGACGAATGTTGCGAATTCCTTGGACTGCCAGAGTAACTAACAACGATTGCCTGAAAGAGGCTAATGAAACTAGAACACTATATACAACAATAAGAAAGAGACAAACAGCTTTCTTTGGTCATGTGATGAGAAGAGAGGCATTGGAGAACATCGTGACAACTGGAAAGATCGAGGGGAAGAGAGGCAGAGGCAGACCAAGAGAAATGATGCTGGACGGATTGAGACGGTGGCATGGAGGAATATCATCAGCAGAGTTGATCCAGAACACCAAAGACCGAGATCTGTGAAGAGCCACGAACGCCTACGCCAGCCGGCACGGCACTTGATGATGATGACCCGTGTGTAGTGATATATTTTCTTCACACACATATAAAACATGGGAACATTTATGGAGGTACCCTTGTGTAGTGACAACTGGCAACGCTGATCATATTCCGGTACGAACCTAAGGCCATGCCCACGTCAATTTGGAAGCACTAGACTCGAGTTTCGCTCTCGTTTGAGCTCATCAGTAGTGCATATCCTTAACCGGACCCGGAAACAAACCCCGGATTGATGTGGACAAGGCCTTAGGTTCGTACAGGAATATGATCAGCGTTGCCAGTTGTGGGTTGCGGTCAATCTTTAAATCTCAAATCCCGAAAAAGAAAAAAACAAACAACAAATAAATCAATTTGATTATTGCTCGCTGAACTTTAGGCGGCCTGGTGTGCCTTGCCTGTGAGAAGACCAGATCATTCGGGGCCACATCGATTGACGGATGTCAGTCGCGGCGATCGGGCAAAATTTGAGCTATATAGCCTACGATGGGCGACGTGATATTCTAGTGTGATAATTTGGTTGCGTCTAGCGTGTGCTGCGTGGTATAGTGGTTACACACCCGCGTCACGAGGCCAGTGATCCGGGTTTGTTTCCGGGTCCGGTCAAGGATATGCACTACTGATGAGCTCAAACGAGAGCGAAACTCGAGTCTAGTGCTTCCAAATTGACGTGGACAAGGCCTTAGGTTCGTACCGGAATACGATCAGCGTTGCCAATTGTGGATTGTGCTCAATCTTTACATCTCAAATCCCGAAAAAAAAAACAAAAAAAACAACAACGAATAAATCAATCTATAGAGGTGCCCGTGTGTAGTGATACAGATTTTCTTCACAGACATATATAAAACATAGGAACATTTATGGAGGTATCCGTGTTTAGTGATAGATTTTCTTCAATCACACATACAAAACATGAGAACATTTATGGAGGTACCCGTGTGTAGTGATATATTTTCTTCACACACATACAAAACATGGGAACATTTATGGAGATACCCATGTAGTGATAGATTTCCTTCACAGTCATACAAAAGAAGGGGACATTTATGGAGGTACCTGTGTGTAGTGACAGCTTTTATATACACAGATACTACAAAACGTGAGAACATTTATGGATGTACCCGTGTGTAGTGATACAGATTTTCTTCACACACACATACAAAGCAAGGAACATTTATGGAGGTACCCGTGTGTAGTGATATATTTTCTTCACACACATACAAAACATGGGAACATTTATGGAGGTACCCGTGTAGTGATAGATTTTCTTCACACACAAACAAAACATGAGAACATTTATGGAAGTACCCGTGTGTAATGATATATTTCCTTCACATGCACATAAAAACATGGGGCAATTTATGGACGTATACGTGTGTTGTGATAGATTTTCTTCACACACATACATAAAATGGGAACATTTATGGAGGTACCCGTGTATAGTGATAGATTTCCTTCACAGACATACAAAAGAAGGGAACATTTATCTAGGAACCCGTGTGTAGTGACAGTTTTTATTTACAGATTCGTTCAAAACGTGAGAACATTTATGGAGGTATCCGTGTAGTGATATATTTTCCTCACACACACATACAGAACAAGGAACTTTATGGAGGTACCCGTGTGTAGTGATAGATTTTCTTCACACACACAAACAAAACATGGAACATTTATGGAGGTACCCGTGTGTAGTGATAGTATTTCTTCACACACACATATAAAACATGGGAACATGTATGGAGGTACTCGTGTGTAGTGATAGATTTTCTTCATACACACATTTAAAAAAATGAGAATATTTATGGAGGTACCCGTGTGTAGCGATATATTTTTTTTTACAGACATATACAAAACATGGGAACATTTATGGAGGTATCCGTAGTGATAGATTTTCTTCAAACACACATATAAAACATGAGAACATTTATAGAGTTACCCGTGTGTAGTGATATATTTTCTTCACACACAAAACTTGCAAACATTTATGGAGGTACCCGTATGTAGTGATAGATTTTCTTCAAACACACATACACAAGATGGGAACATTTATGGAGGTACCCGTGTATAGTGATAGATTTTCTTCACACACATACAAAACATTGGAACATTTATGGAGGTATCCGTGTGTAGTGATAGATTTTCTTCACACACACATAGAAAACATTGGAACATTTATGGAGGTATCCGTGTGTAGTGATAGATTTTCTTCACACACACACATACAAAACATTGTAACATTTATGGAGGTATCCGTGTGTAGTGATAGATTTTCTTCACACACACATACAAAACATTGGAACATTCATGGAGGTATCCGTGTGTAGTGATAGATTTTCTTCACATTCACACACACACACACATACACATACACACACAAACACACACACAAACACACATACACACACATAAATGGGAACTAGGTCCCCACATTACAGGCGTATTTTAGTTTAAGTACATTATAACTTGCAGAAAAACACTCTGAGGTCAGCGTGCCGAGAGGTGCGTTCAGAAAGCAATGGCAAATTACTAAGTGTAAACGTGCCAATAAATCAACAACAGCAGTTCATGTTGAACATTGCTATGCGCTGAGGCAGGGTAGTGGGCTCATTCTACACACCGATCAATTGGACTTTAACGTTGACTCCTCGGTTAGAAAGCAATGGCAAACCGCTGAGCATCAAATTGTCTAGAAAATCAACCTGCTTTGATGGCAACGTCCCGCAAAGGACTACAACATTGTTTGATCCCGACTCAAGTAGTCACGCTGTGACTCGCAGACTGCACTCATCTTGCTTGCTGGCTCTTCGGTACCAGTCTAGAAGAACAACACAAACCAGAACAAAGAGAGGCTTGAGAGAAAATACAATACAATTTAGCTACAAACTCACTTCCCGGGAAAATTCAATAACCACACCCATATTTTAACCTGCATAGACAGAGGCGCAGAGATGGCTAAGGACGATTGGAGACTGCATAATATATGTGCCGTATGCTTTACAACAGAACATTCAATTAGTCGCAAAATGTATGCATTTGCTAGCAAATTTCGTAAATAGACGTCGGAAGATGAATTACACTGGAAATACATGGATAGATCCAGCAAATTCAGTAATTCAAGAGTCAAGAATCAACAATATTTTACACGTCACCAATAAATATCTGCAGATCCTTTATATGACATTAGATGCCAGACAAAACATAAAGATGGTTAATGGTTCAAATATTTGAAAAAAAAATATCTTTCATTTACTTTTCTTAAAGCTCTGCGTCGTTACGTATTTTCTTTTCTTATATTAACGCAATTGGTCGTACAAATTATTATGTTTGCTTGATAACTACATGTCGACTATAATTGTTGTTGTCATCTTCAAGTGTTTTATCTGTTGACAGCTGATTTGAAGCATTATATGCTTGCTTCATGGACTGACTTCTTCTTATTCTAATGTCTAGGGCGTTACTTAATTGTTCCTTACAGCAGAGCTGTGGTAGCTGCACCTTTCTGACAACACATCCGACTTCTGATGTTTACCGGGTAGTTAACCTTACCAGGGTTTAATGCCTTTTCCATTTGTATAGTGCTTGTATGATTTTGCTGCAAAAATTTAGCGTCACGGAATTTGTTGAGGTAATTTGAAAATTAACCAAAAAAAAAAAAAAAAACAGTTAATAGAACTAGCATGTGAGGATCTTGATGCAACATTTCCTACCATTTTGCTTCTAGTTGAGCCACTGTAGCGCAGGGGTAAGCATGCTTGTCTTCCCACAATCTGTTCGGATACCTATCAAGACGGATTTTGTTTTAATTTATCTCTGCTCTCAGGTTCTAGACCAGAAATGGGTACCAGGAAATATCCTGAGACGAAAAGGCCACCGGTGTAATATTATTGGTCACATCGTTAATCGAATACCGACTGGCCTATACAAATGTGGGGCTGGTACCATATACCAAATTCGCTTCAGTTCGCGTTGAAGGGAACCTTACTTGAACGCTACTATATAGGAAGCGCAACATTGTAACTAGATGTTACTCGGATCATGCATTATACTAGAATTCATGACAAAACAAAGGAGATCATAAGTATGTTTGTGTAAAACGGCAGTACACGCAGTACCTACCTGAAGTCTTAGAACACGGAGAATGAAGAACAGATATTTAAAATGCGGTTGGTTCCCCCCTTTGTGTTTTAAATAGCCGGCTATTAGTTTCCGGAAATAGAAAGTCAAGGACAGAAGAAATAAATATGAAATTTCTGGAGCAGCTAAACATGTACAGTCTGCTTTTATCTGCACAGGATGTGTGTGTCGTCTTAGACAGATTACTACCCCTCAAAGCCTGTAAACTGTAGTCGTATCTCTTATTTCACAAAGTGATACATTAAAGCTATTTAAAAACAATTCTGCGAGACTCTATATATCAAAACAAGGTGACATACAATTATCTACCAATTACAGAACAGTTGCCTTGATAGTCCTGCAAGCAATATTTCATTGGGGGGGGGGGGGAACTTTATAAGAAAATAGAATACAACATAAAAATAGGATAAATTGGCTTTAGAGGAAGTCGAGGTAGACGTGACGACATATTTAATATGAGTGCAATTATATAAAAGAGCAGAGTTGTTGTACTACGCAGATATGTACACTTGCTTTATGGACTACACAAAGGCATTTGACTGTGTAGAACATGAAGTATTGTGAAATATGATGACAGAAATGACATCTTATTACACTTTATTACTACTACTGGCATCCTGCCATCTTGACAGACGATAGTTTGCTACATTCTGCTTCAAAAAAGGCGCAATAACTACAATTCATGGCGGTAAGACCAGGGATGGGGTTATAACTCTCCATAGCACAAAACCTTGGTTGGATTACAGAGACCATGAGTTGCCCATGCACCATGATCCCTCTCTTGGCCTGCCTAGTTTACTCCACAGGAAAGGTAACACCATACGTCTGGAACAAGACAAAAGCTGCCGAATCAGCAAAGAAATGCTCTAAATTGTCCGCCTGTTGGAGTTTCAATCCTAGACCAGCTGACGATGAAGGCATACGGCCTGGTTTTAGGTTGTATTTCATCGTACCAGGATTAGGCTTGTAACCCCCAATTGCGCTCCTGCGGCCGAAATCAAAACGAGTGGAAGCAGTGACAAGTTATAAGTCCTTGTCAATTGGTGTAGACAGGGGCGACACTTACATATGACACTGATCAGCTGCCGCTGGCCTCAAGCTGGAACCCCTTCCTCCTCCCCAGCGCCAGTCGGGTGCCGATTCCACCCCACAGAGGCACCCCAGTCTGTTTGCTTCAATGGTGCTTAGAGCTAGATACAATCTTAAATACAAGCTGTAAATCAATGCACATGGCACTGATCGGGGTTATAGGATTACAGATCATAGCATCGTTCAAGAAAAAGTTCGTCTGTACGAAGAGATCGTGCAAGTGACCCGCCACGAGCGTTGATCACAAGAGCGGTGAACAGCGATCGGGACGCTTTGTGAACGGACAAAGCGTGACCTTCAAGATCAGTTGGGGCTGGAGCCACGGTCAAGATGACGGAATTGGTCCTTGGTTTCAAGTAGCGATGGTCACGGCGCTGTGCCGCTACAGTATTAGTTAGATTTATAGTCATTGTGTAGACTGGCAGGTATTGTGTAAGATTGATAATGTGTGTATAAATGACAATGTGGATTATACAATATTTAGCGCTATGGCCAACCTACTATAGCGCTGTAATAACGAGAGACGACGATCCGTGGCACACTGATTTGACAATATGGACGATGTGATAAAAAACGGCCTTTTTAAATTAATGCCTAGCTCAACTGTTTTACATTGAGATTGCTGGTACCCCCCTCCCCCCTCCGATGTGTCTCGACCTTGCC
The DNA here is from genome assembly GCA_014155875.1 of Cepaea nemoralis. Taxonomy (NCBI): domain Eukaryota; kingdom Metazoa; phylum Mollusca; class Gastropoda; order Stylommatophora; family Helicidae; genus Cepaea; species Cepaea nemoralis. Next base: position 11,363 of record JACEFZ010017910.1, on the reverse strand, counting down.
GCGGTGGGGCGGGGCAGTGACCCCCAAGCGCTATGCCGATGGATATACAACTACATGTCGGACAGCTCTTGAGATAGGGACCAGACTAAGAGAGACACAACCTGCTGCTCTGCAGGTAGACTGAGATACCATGGCAAAGCTCAAATCAGGTGCACGAAGCCATTAATTTTTTTGGATCTTAAACTTGTCAGACACATACCCTAAGGATACCATCCTGAGGGATATGGCTGAACGTCCTCTACGCCACTGACCCCTAGATGTGAGAGCCGGACGATACCCACATACTGCAAACAGAGGTGAGATGCTTAGCACGCTACATGCTTAGCTTCAATACTTGTTCGAAGGCCTCTCCAGCTGGGGGATTATGGGGGAGCCCCAGATGAGGGGACTGGCCGTCCTCTCGCTCACTGATGCCGGAGGTTAAGGTTGCTGCCGGCAGCACAAGTGTCCTACCTCGGAGCGAGTACTACAAGGGAAAAAAGCGCCCCAGTATCACGAAATGGTTACGGAAAATGTCCATATATATACTCATAGAGTGAGTGCTGTCAAAGGTGAAAAAACGTCCTCATTAACACGATGAAATGTCTTTTGTGGCTAGGGAACGCTCGGACGACCTATTTTGCGAATGCCTATCGTGTCCGGAAACGCTCTGACTAGCTAGGTTTCCGAATGTACGTTGTGCCCGGACAGCTCTGACGGCACAGCGACAAGCACAGTGTCCTAATCGAAAACTCACTGAGTGGATACCCATCTGCAGACCGGTCTGGTTTATGCGGGAAAGGCCCGTGGTGAACGAAATGCCAATAACGTTGAAGTGAGGAATTAAAGCAGCCTGAGCAGGACGTGACGAATCCTTCGGTGAGCCCAGCACCAGGGCGCTATTGTGTCGGCTCTGCAACTATGAAGCCCTCACTGGAATACGGAAAATGCACGGACTGTCTCTGCCTTCCTCTTGAGGGTTGATCGTGAAGCATATGCGACCGTTTCCACTTGACAAGCTGGGATGTGGACAGCACCCAACAAAATAGTGAGTCCCAGAGGATGCTAACATGGCAAATGCACGCTAAAGTCGGATGTATTGGCCCAAGGGTTTCGGCCTAAAGGTGCCTAACCAGACATATACCGCAATCACCATCTTAAAAAAAAAACCCCGGATGAACGCAAAGAAGAAGAAGAAAATATTGCTGGTCTGCAGTAGTCTCGCCTCTCCGTGGACGGGTCACTCAGGAGAACAATTACACCATATCGGGAAGGTTAGAGGACAGGAAGTAAAAGACAAACAACATGGAGCGGGCTTTAAAGGTGATGAATTGTGAAGCACTGCTGGCATGCTTGAAATTCGCTTGAGGTAATGAATGGTACTATCTCTGCGCTTGGCAGACCCTCTTGTGCTTTTGCCACCATTATCACTTTATACACCGACACTCACGGCTTCTGACAATATGAAGGATTCCTTCTATGAGAGTTAGACTTTGTGATCAAGGCAATTAACAAATCCGACTACATTTATATGCTCGTGATTTTCAAGTTCGCGTGGACAAAGGCTCTAGTTTCATGGTCCAGTGTGACTTGGAAATACAACGTCGTTCGCATGAATGAACAGTGACAAAGCTGCTGGGGATTGCACCAGCATGAAATATATATCACAAACTCTTGATTTTTTAAACAAAAGAGCAACATAAGGTCACATGGATAAACCTAAATCCGGTTCTTTGCACCAACTGTCCTCATCATCACACAGAGACATTGAATCAAACATAATTAAATTGAAGTTACCATGGTGGCTGATTGTGACACTGATCAGTCTTTAGATTGTTGCAAGAACCATATTGAGACCCAAAGAGAAACTACCAATTGCTTGCTTCGTTGCGTTCGCTGCTGTGAACTCCAGCGTGAATTCCTGTATTGCGGGTTGGTGACATCCTGTTGGTCTAACATCAGTGTGATGTCATATCGGACTGAGTTTTGCGTGAGTATTCGTTGCCCCCACTTCTGCTTATTGTGTGCAGACTGGTGGTTCCTCGCCGTGCAGGAGATACTCGCCGACTTCGGAGGAGACTACCCAACTAAACACAAATCTATCAACAGGATTATTATTCTCAACACCAAGATCCTGAATAAGTGGTTTTAAGCTCCCACTTGAAAAAACGTTCATCAGAAATTGTACAGCAATTAAATGTGGGGCATTCGTAAGAAACTCTTTATAAAAACAGCGGCAGGGATTTATGGCACTGTGGATCATAAGAGCCGGACTTGTTTGGCGGGAAGCAGCTAGTCACTGCAGCCCTTGATTGATTGAAAGAAATTAGCTCTGTTAAGAAATAGGAATGAACCAGGGGAAAAAACTCTCTGCGACTGAAACTAGCTAAGAATGGTGTGCAAAAGCAGCCAGGCACTGTGTGTACAACTATCGGATCAAGTTATGCGAGTGCATTCAAAATACAAGTGTTAAGGTAAACAATGGAGGCATGCATGAAGGCCTGCGGTCCAATAATTAAAAGAGTGCACCTTCCTTACTGAAGAAGCCATTACGGATATGAAACAGCAGATGGATTAGATGGTAGAGCACTATTTGGAGCTTTACTCAAGCGAGACCAACTAGCGGATGACGCCACATCCATAGAGGGTCTGCCAACTGTTGACCACCTGGATACAGTTCCCACAGATGTTGAATGAGATATCTAAAAACTTGCTTCTGACAAGTTTCCCGATAAGGATTAGATTCCATTAGTGGTTACAGGAGTGGACTAAACATACTCCCTACAGAACTACTAGAAACTATGCTTGCGAAAAGGGCATGTCTCACAGTAATTAGAAGATTCAGCATCATAACATTGGTACAAAAACAAAGGGAATCCAATGACTGTAACAACAATAGAGTGTCTCACTTCTATGTATCGTTAGGAAAATTGCCAAATTGTTCTGCGCAGCCTTTTAAGTCTAAGACATTGGTTCTAAACCGGTGGGGAATTTTCCCCCCCCCTTCCTCTCGGAGGGGAATTTTAGGGTTCCCAGGGGGAGGGGTTAAGATTATTTCAAGATCTCATTAAAACAAGAACCAGGTACTTGATATTGGTTTTTTCCTCTATAATTTTTACGGTTCTGTACTTCTCGCCCTAATGAATTCGTTTATAACGTAATTAGACCCGCAAATCACGTTTTATGTAGATGTGTGACAGGATCGCCTCGGTTGTTGGGAATGAACACAAGCCCCGAGGTGTCCCTAGCACTCACGTGTATACTAACCCCAGTGGCTGGACAGGTAGATACACTATAACTCTGCTACTGACCCCCTTTAAGTGTTATGAGTCTACACGCCCCTCCCAGATTCTAGACCTCTACTATCTACCCTCTACCTAGGGACAATGAACTCTGAGGCATCGTCCGAGACCACACTCAATAACTGTAGAAAAGAACTTGTCAACATAAACAACGTTTATTCTACTCTAAAGAAACAGGAAGGAATTGAACACCCTGATAGAATACAATTTATTTACAATACAGAGGATAGAGTAGAGACAGAATCAGAGATGAGTCCATATTCGTCCTCAGGCTGAGAGGCAGATTTGCTGTGTGTGTTCCGTCCAGTCGGTCCGGAACTCACCCGGCTCCCTCCCAGTATGGTTGACTGGAACCTCGGAGACCACCCCGTCCCAAGAGCTCGGATCAGCAATCAATGGAGTTAACCACTCGGACCACAGCTGACTAGATGAACTTCAACTCAGCAATGTCACTATGAGTCACTGGCTAATCACCCTAAGACATTTCTCATGATTCAGCCTGGCTGGGAGACCCTCTACCCTGAGGTGTCCTCAAGTAAACAATCTTGACATCCATAGTTGTAACAAAAGACCCACACTATGGTCATGGACTATAATCGCCTACCCCTGATTGGGTAATGTAAAGTTTCTGCATTAAGTTCAACAAAGTGCGTACTAATGTCTATAAACTCTGTCAGATGATGTCAAAACAGCTGTACAGTCACGATTGACATGACGCCCTCGGAGTCGAGTTCCACATGATCATCAGGCTTAGTACACAGTGGTGACTGAAGCATAATAATGTCACTGGTCGTTGACTCTGCTGACAATCAATATCTGTAGCACACTTAAGTCTGATATCAACAATGCAATTGTTCAATGGATCAGTGATGACCTGAACCTAGTGTACCTGTAAAGTCGGTGTAACGTTAATACGCCCAACTGGTGTGGGTCTAGTGTTGACCTGGCACTCTTTCAGACGTAGTTACAGCACCTATGTTAGTGCCGACAAGTACAACCTGGTATTTCCGACGTTTAGGCGGACGTTAACAACGTTAATGTAACTGAGGTGCTCCCAGCTCTATGGCACTACCCCACCTTGGCAAGTCTCCCTGGAACGAGCATATCATCATCTTTCCAGCTGTAGTTCAGTCGTTGATTAACCTACACAGGCATGATAACTTCAGGTTGTGGAACAAACCGTATCAGAAGTAGTGTTGCATCATGGTTCATAAGCAGACCTCGTGGTTAACAATCAAGCATGATGGTTCACACTCAGGCATGGTAGGTTCGTCAACAATCACTCGCCCTTACAGACGTAGTGGTTTCAGCAAACAGGCATCCTGGTTCATCAACAGGCAACACCTGAAAGGAAGAGCGATAGGTGAGAGTATTCGGCACCAACATTGGCCCACATGCATCAAATCACTGAATAAACAGCCTTCAGTAACACTAATTAGTTTTCATCTAATTAGGGCATCATCTCTATATGGTAGAATTGAAGCATGGGTATCAGTCCAATGTCAGATGGCCCTATAGAACAGCCCGTCGGAAAGATTGCATTCCGAGAATGTCGAGTCTGATCATACGTCTCTCATACCACTATTATTATGTCTGCTGTTGCTAGAATGAGTAGCTGTAATAGTTCTAGTATTTACATAGAAACTAAATCTCAAGGAAAGGAGGTCCCTGGACCCCTCCCTTACATCGTACATACAATAATGGTTATCATCTTAATTAATACATTAGATCAAGTAATAACTCATTAACACTTATATGTACAGCTTTCCATTTCGCTAGTGGGGTATCTTTCCCACCTTGAAGCGAAACTCTTCTTGGTTTACTCTTATCTAGAGGCCAGAAGTCATCCAGGTTAAAACATGTTTTCTCCTACATGTTCAAAGGTGGCACTCCAGTTCTGGTCTCCTCCCAAGCGGATTAGCCTTGGGCCATGACCGAACTTCACGGCTGGCCTGGTTTGCCAGTCATATACTTAATATACTTGCACACAATCCCCATATCCCATTTGTCCCCGTGTCTCATTCAACATCCATGCGTCCTTCCATACATCCATCGCATCAGCACTCACGTACTCATGCCAGTATGAAAAGAACAGGACAGTAAAGAGAAGAATCTGGAACGCATTATCACATCGCGACGGTAACGCAGAGGCATATCGCATCGAACCACTTCGTCGTTCGGTAAATCGCTCATGTAAGTATCGCACTACATTACCTAATATATACGCCACAACAATATCGTATATATCACAGAATTACACATTTCCAAGGAATGAAATCACTATTTAGTTATCACAAAATAGCTACATCACTTCCTATGGCTTGGCAGTACGTGCTCTGTTTCCAATAGACTAGGCACATCACTGTCTGAATTCCACACAATATCAACTTAACTGTCTATTCAAGAGGCCCTACCAACATCAGATACTAACTGACATAAGTTAGGTTCACAAAATACTACAGTAAACAGCTCCCTATAATTGTATAGCTAACCTAATATATGCAACTACTCACAATATATAATTCTTGACTATTGAGCACACTTTGCCGCTGTAACGGACTTGTCACTAAGCCGTAAGCGAAACTACACAGTTACAACTAGTTATTGTAAACAGTGCGGTACACACTTGTACTATGTCCTACTTTCCAACCGGCTTTTCGATCATCAACTAATTACTATTGCAGGATCGTTCGCATATTTAATGAGTTGCCGCACGGTCGCGTTTTACGTTAAATTACAACGGTAAATTAATTAAATAGGTAGTTACCTGAACCGTTGAACAGACCACAAGTCAGCTGCTAATACTGTCTGTTGGCCAACGTGCCTCTTCTACCGACAGTAAGCCGAAATTGGTTGTTCGTCCTCTCACACCGAGAGATCGAAAGTGAATGAGCGCCCACTGCCTAATTCCGTCCTACGTGCTACTCAACTTGCACGAAGAAATAGTGCTACCCGTTGTGTCTCAACTTCAGCGAGAAACATGGGTTCTCCGCACTGGAGAATCTATTTTCTCCCTGCACGAGATAATGTTAGTGTACTTAGCAACCTCGGTCACGCGAATCCAGGTGCTTCTAGAACAATC
>JACEFZ010017909.1:482500-580871 GCA_014155875.1 Cepaea nemoralis | reverse complement strand
TATCACGTACCACAAATGTGAAATATGGAAGTCATTAGCTATTGTAGGTCAGCATGGTCTAATAGTCACGAACGCGTGTTCTTATACATCCCGTTTGCTGATGCTGGGGTAAGGGGGTTCAACCCCTACACCGAACAGTTGGACTAAAAATATTGACCTATCGTCCTTGACTTGAGGTCGTTAGGTACCTCTGAAGTCAGAGTGGGTTCGCCTGATGGCGAGGGACACTGTTAATAGGTAAAGCTAATCCACACGCAAAATTAAGTCCAGCTCTACTAGATGTAGTGTGTATGGACTACGCTTGAGTTCAAAGCGAGCGAGCGAAACAAATTAGTCATTGCTTTTTCGTAGAACTGTCTGAAGGCTACCGGATGGGTAACCGGGTTAGCCATATTTATCTTTCTAAATTTAACTTATAGATAGATCATAGAGGTTTACTAGCAAACACCGCCTAGATCCGCGTGAGACTTTACCTGCATCAAACTCAATTATCAAGTGGTCAGCAATACCCTCATAACCCAACATTAAGCATTTCTTTATGCATAGCATAGAGTCCACATGCAAAAACGCAAAAAATTCGTTTGCAATAAGTAGGAGGAAGGAAAAGGCTATCGCCGCAGAGGATGTTATAACGAGGACAACAAAAATCTCTATGTACACATTTTATTGCTGAACTGTATTCATATTTTGACGTTGTGAAATAAATAAGAAGGCCAAGATGGAAGAAGAGGGAAAACATTGGAATACCATTGTAGTAGTAATAGTAGCAGCAGCAGTAGTAGCAGCAGCAGTAGCAGCGGCAGCAGCAGCGGCAGCAGCAGCAGCAGCAGCAACAGTAACAAAAGAAGAAGAAGAAGAAGAAGAAGAAGAAGAAGAAGAAGAAGAAGAAGAAGAAGAAGAAGAACCTATTATTCTAGGAAGTCAATCATGGAACGTGAGTAAACACATTAAGAAGAACTTGAGGATAATGGTGGTGTCTGAGATGAATGTTGCGAATACCTTGGACTGCCAAAGTAACCACCAGCACATGTCTGAAACAGGCTAATGACAGTAGAAGATTATATACAATTATAAGAATGCGACAAACAGTACTCTGGGTCATATAAAGATAGAACAAGCATTATAAAATGTCGCGTCGACCGGAAAGACTCGGAAAGGTTAACCCGCTCAACAAATCCCTGAAGAAGTCGGATGTGTCGGCCGAAAGGCGCAAATATCGCAGCTCTGCTGTAAACAGGCACAACGTAATTACATCCAAAACAAACATTCAGGGCGAACGAAGAAGAAGAACAAAGAAGAAGACTGGAAATACCAACGGTGGAAGAGGCAGGGGCAGCCCGAAAACAATTATGTTTGTGGATGTACTGGGACAGTGTAAGGGAGGGATATTATTAATGCAATTGATCCTTCACACCAGGTTACAGATCTCGGGAGATGCACGTACGCCTTCGTCTGTTGGTAGGGCACGTGATAATGATGATAATGACGATATGTTGCCCTTTTTAAGTTAATACTGTTCTGTGGGATCTCATAGGGCCTCACCAATTTCTGAAGGGATTCTCCATCAATACTGTCACAGGTCTTTTGGGAGTTCACAAATCCAGTTAAAACTTGCAGTTAATTTCATTGCCTTATTATGTGAAGTGTGGCTGTGTGGCCACTACAGGATCTGTTTTACCGAAAGCTGTTTGTCAATGGCATCTCTTAATCTCTTAAGAAGGGTCCTGCTTAATATTTTCACAGGAATTGACAAGAAAGTTATTCCATTAACAAATATGATATTAGCGTGTTTTAGAATTCTCTGCTGGCAGAAGATGGAAGTATGATGACATAGATTTAAAGAAGAACAAACACTGCTCTACACAAAGAAAACTATAGCAATTAACATTTTTATGAATTAGAAGAGACGGAACAACACAATTCAGGCTACTAAGAGTATGCATATTTCCTGCGAACACATATTGATGTGAAACTTTTCAACAGATCAGTTGATCAGTACATATCCGACTTTGAATACAAATGTTACACAATAATTTTAATAATGCTTGACTGAAAAATAAACAAACAAACAAACAAACAAACAAATAAACAAACAAAACAAACAAACAAACCAAACAAACAGAACTATGTAATAAAAAATCAATATTGAAGAAGATTGCTTATTAAGACACACACACAAATGAGGGAAATTAAATATTTTGCACTTTTGAAAAGACATAAAAGTCTAGAAAAGATAGCGATGGAGGAAGTAGTTCTTGGAAGACAGAGAAGATGAAGAATACAACGTAGATGGTTTCAAGATGCGATAGATAATTAACACGTAACAACAACATAGGCAGGACATCTGGCTCATGACAGAGAGACATTTAGAAAGACTGTTATGGGGGATGAAATGCTGAGATGGACAAGCCACTGGGTGAAAGAATATTACAAATATAAGTAGCATGTAAATGTTATAGAACCATGTTATTTGTGTACTTCAGAATATTACAAATATAAGTAGTCTGTAAATGTTATAGAACCATGTTATTTGTGTACTTCAGAATATTGCAATATAAGTAGCCTGTAAATGGTATAGAACCATGTTATTTGTGTACTTCAGAATATTACAAATATAAGTAGTCTGTAATGTTATAGAACCATGTTATTTGTGTACTTCAGTATCATGCACATGGAATATAACATATGTTATTATACTATGAGAGGCGACGGTCGAGGGTTGAGAATGTCAGCCTCACTCACCATGTGACATATGTTCAAGTCTCGGTAAGGCTCGAAGGGGAGGTGGGGGGGGGGGGTTAAATTAAATCCTTACCTACACCCTGCGTGGCGACTTCCTGCCCAGGTTTCCTTTATCTTCTATCCCACAAGGCACAAGCCCAAGACACGCACCAGAAATGATGCATATACCGTAAAGAAGTTAGTTAGTTGCATATTAGTTTACAGGATGTCGCAGTCAACGTTAGCATTTTTATGCTGTTTGTGATCTCTTGATTAGAGTCATCAGACGTAGACAGTGAAAATTTTTTGGGCATGGTATGAGAAGAAATGACTTGAAGAACTTGGTGACAACTGGCAAGATCGAAGGGAAGAGACCAAGAGGAAGACCGAGAAGTAAATACCTGGATGGCTTGGCCACGTGGCACGGTCGAGACAGGAACACGAAGCTGATCTATGACTCTAGTGATCGAGTGAGATAGCTGAACACGACCGCCCACGCGTATCGGCATGGCACATGATGGATGGATGGAGAGATCTCTTTGCAAGTCAGTAGTTTGATATAGCTTTCTGAACTACCGGCACTCATACCACTTCGTAAAAACCAACGCAAGGTGGTCTGCTGTCAAATCGCCCGCAGCCGTGTTTCGAACGCAGGTATGTGGGATTACGAACACATGTCCGTAACACCTTCGCCACGGAGCCAGCACCATAAAGAAAACAAACACAAATATGGTATATATGTGCCAGTTTGACTAATGATAAATCTAAAACGTTTGGTCCTGCCTAAGTTATACAGGTAAAGACAAGAAATCAATTGGGGGAACCGTTGAGACCACTAAGAAAATTACGTAAACAAACACATAGTATTATTTTGGCGCTCACAGAAGGAGAAGAAGGAAGTAGAGACTAGACAACATAAATTTTGAAAGCTATAGTTACCGATCGGGATCGAACCTGTCACCTCCAAATGACGAAGGCGCCTCGCTGCAGGAACAAGTGTACTTCTACGCACGACCAACTAGACACTCTCTACTTCCTTCTTCTCCTTCTGTGAGCGCCACACAAAGCTATGTGTGTTTGTTTTTGTAAGTTATACAGAAATCGCCAATATACAACGCCGAACATATAATGTTACCCGACAGACTATATGGGAGCCGATAAGGTTACCGGCACTCTATATGGGAGCCGCGCCAGCGTAGTGGCTAGACGCTAGCCGGCTGGCTCAGTGGTCGCAGTTCTACATCGGGCGAGGAGGGATTTTTAAAATTGACTTGGGATCCTAGGTCGACCCAGCCTAAAATGGGCATCGGGAAATGTCTTGGGAAGTAAAGGCGGCCGGCACGATACTGAGCACACCATCCACCGAATGGGCGCAGCATCAATGTATCTGGAGACGGGTAAAAGGGTACTATTGTTTTGTTACTGAAACAAATGTTAATGTAGTTCCATAGCAGATACTGCCGCAGGGGTGTAAAATATTAGCCCTTCAGGTCTTATAGACCACGACGTACGAGTTAAGGTGGTCTGTTCCATTCCTCGTCGCCTTTCTTTCCCAGACAATTTCCAGAAAATGCCTGTTGCCCATTGTTATGCTGTGTTGACTCCCGCGGCATACTTGTCAGAAAAAAGAGACACAATCCTGCCTGTGCTGGGGGATTCAACCCGAGCCAATTTCTTAAAAGAAAAGCGCACTAACTACTATGCCACCGTAGCAGCTAGCTAGTCAGTAGTAGTAGTAGTAGTAGTAGTAGTAGTAGTAGTAGTAGTAGTAGTAGTAGTAGTAGTAGTAGTAGTAGTAGTAGTAGTAGTAGTAGTAGTAGTAGTAGCCCCTTTCAGTCCTGAAGGACTATAGAGTTGTGCCGCTGGGGAGGTACCTGACAGCACTTGCTGATGACTGTATAGTCAAATGCGAGAGTGACAATCTGTGTCACAGTTTCCGCATCTGTAAGACGAGGACAGGTCCCGCAGGTAAGTGACTGCATTTTATGCCTGTGACCTCCTATCCTCAGTTTGTTGGATCAGATTGCGCGCAAAGAGCACCAGTCCGCTTCGTACATCTCTTCTTCAGGAACATTTGTCTGTTGCAACTCTTTCCCACGTGCCTGGATCTATGCCAAGGGTTTTCATATCGTGTTTACACACATCCCTATATCGCAATTGGGATTTTCCGGTTGGCCTCTTCCCTGTGGCTTGTTCTCCATATAGGAGATCTTTGGGAATACGTTCATCCTCCATTCGAGATACATAGCCCAGCCACCGGAGGTGTATCTGTTCGTGGAGGGAGTGCACTGTGGTAATATCCGCTCTTTCAAGCACGTGTTTGATTGTTATGTGGTCTTTCCACGCTATGCCCATGATACGTCTCAGACAACTTATATGGAAGGAATTCAACTTTCTTTCATGTCGTGAGTACATGGTCCAGGATTCAGACCCATAGAGTAGTGTGGTAACAACACAAGCTTTATATACTTTAACTTTTGTACGATCTGTTAGTCTATTATTCTCCCAAATTCTTTTAGTTAGCCTGGAAAGTGTTGTGGCTGCCTTTCCAATGAGTCTGTCGTTTTCTGTTAATAATAAAAGATTATCTGATATTGTCGACCTCAAATATTTATTGCTAATTCAAAGTTTAGTTTTCAATAACCGTCTCCACATCCCCACGGATAAATTATAAGTGCAGCTACCATCTGCATTAGATCAAATACAGAGGCTAGCAGTGATGTGTGTGTGAACCCCTGAGTGCCAGCGAAGATCCCAGCATGCAAGCAAGAATTACACATGCTATACATGTTGTTTTGCGGCTGGCGGCTTTGAGGACAATCAATAAGACGACGGAATGTGAACGGGATACAGGAAGCCCATAAGGGGGCACTCTCCCGCTGTTTATACTTCACCTCGACACCGCAAGATACAAGAGGAACATGATGAGATGAGAGATGAGATAAAAAAGTTTTTTCCGCATATCCTTTACAGGATATTGCTGTCAACACCAGCATTTTACCGATGTTGTTGATTTTTTGGCAAGATTACGCTCAGTAGTTTGCCATTGCTTTCTGAGCGGCCGGCTCACTTATACCGTAAGTCACCAACGCGGCGAGAACCGTTACCAATTCTCGCGCGCTGCGAGACCCTACGTGGATAAATGGGATTACGGAGAAAGTCGTTTAAACTCTCGGCCAGGGAGATCGGCGATGAGATGATGCGATGAATATGGATACGAAATCATGAATCAACATCATTGCAGCCGGGACACTCCCCCACGTGTGTTCTTCTTTATTAGCCAATGAAGCTCTCGCAGGCTGCTGGTATAAATGGCTGAAATGGTTTAAAAGCTGACCTAAATATACAGCGGATGACGGACAGTTAAGAGTATTTGTGGACCGTTTCACAATCCCGGGATACCGGATTCAAAGTCAGTTGTAGGCCATGTGAAAGCAGACGGCTTTGTATCGATTCTGTCAATGATATGAGCGTCGGCCGTTCAGAAAGCAATCGCAAACTGAACGTAAAATTGTCGAGAAAATCAGACAGTAACACAATGCTAGGATTGACTGTGAGGTTCTATAAAAGAACATGCAACTAAATGTGGATCATTAGCAGAAAGATGTGTTTGCGAGAACGATATATTGTAGGAAACCATTGAGTCCATTGAAATTGCATGAGATTTACCAAGTAGATATCTGGGAGTCGCCAGTGTGTTACCGGGGACCTGCAAGGGATGTCAAGAATAGTAACACTATAACCTACCAAGCATGTCGTAGGAGGCGACTAAAGAAGTTTGGCAAGGATCTGTGTACGTTATAGATTTTGAACCCGGTCCACCATCTCTACAGGTATATGCACTGATTACCTTACCACCACGACTTCTTGAGAATTATCTATAACTACACCGGGATTCGAAAGCGCCTATTTGCAAATAACAAGTCTTTTTCTTCTTCTTCTTCTTCTTCTTCTTCTTCTTCTTCTTCTTCTTCTTCTTCTTCTTCTTCTTCTTCTTCTTCTTCTTCTTCTTCTTCTTCTTCTTCTTCTTCTTCTTCTTCTTCTTCTTCTTCTTCTTCTTCGAATGAAACTATAACATTATATACAACAATAAAAAAGAGACAAACAACTTTCTTTTGTTATGTGATCAGAAGAGAGGCACTGGAGAACATCGTTACAACAGGAACGATCGAAATCAAGAGAGACAGAGGCAGACCAAGAGAAATGATGCTAGATGGATTGAGACGGTGGCATGGAGGAATATCATCAACAGAGTTGATCCAGAGAACCAAAGACAGAGATCTGTGGAGAGTCATGAACGCCATCTCCATTTGACATGGCACTTGATTATGATGATCTAAGCTGTTGTCTTTTGTAAAAACTTTACTGTCTTTTTAAGTTTACTGAAAAACATATAGAAGTTCAAAAATGTATAAATGCTTGTTTTATAGACTACAATGAAGCTTTTGATAAAGTACAACATGAACGACTAATTACGTGCCTTCAAGATATAGGAGTAGACGGAAAGGACATCAGACTTATTAGTAACTTGTACTGGGAACAAGTGGCGTCTATTAGATGCGGAAGTAACTATTCGTCGCCCATAGAGATAAAAAGAGGAGTACGGCAGGGATGTGTACTGTTCCCAAGCCTCTTCAACCTATACACAGAAAGAATTTTTGAACAAGTTGAAATGCCTGGACTTAATATCAGTGGAAGAATCATAAGCAATCTTAGGTATGCTGACGATACCGTGTTACTAGCAGAAAGTGAGCAAGAGTTACAAGACCTAATGGAACAAGTAAACAGGCAGCAGTGAAGAATGTGGCTTAGATATTAACATCCAAAAACAAAAAAAAAACTATAATAATTTGCAGTGTAAAGGAAAGGTCATCAATGAACATTACAGTAAATAGGCAGATACTAGAACAAGTAACAAGTTTCTCCTATCTTGAACATATAATAACAGATGATGACAGAAGTGAAATAGAAATCAAAAAGAGAATATGAATGGCCAAAAATGCTTTCAACGGCATGAAATCAGTATTAACATCTAGAGAGATTAATAATGCATTAAAAATGAAAATTGTCAAATACTACGCATATTCAACGCTACTGTTTGGCGCGGAAGCCTGGACATTAAACAAGCAACTAGAAAGTCGCATAGAAGCCCATATACAGACGCATATGTTGTATTTCATGGAAAGAAAAACAATCAAATGCAGAGGTTTTAGAAAAACTGAGAATGAAGAGGGATTTAATGAAAGAAATAAAGAGGAGGCAAGTGAAATACTTCGGCCACGTTAAAAGACATGATTTTCTTATAAAAACCAACCTGGAAGGCAAGGTTTAGGGCAAGCGAGCAAGAGATTAACAACGATATAGTGGGAAGATAACATCAAGAGATGCACGAACATCAGCCTGACAGAATGTACAGTCAAGGCGAGAGACAGACAATGTTGGAGATCCCTTCAGCCAACCTTCATTGTGGAGACGGCACCTGATTGATTGATAAGTTTACTGAGTGGCCCATAAAATAACAAGCCTAAAAGTAGTGGTAGAAAAAAATTGGCGCTTACCTCGCGTCTGGGCAACATAGTTGAATCCATGGAACGCTTGCCTCCTTTGGGGCAGTTTCTTATGAAACAGGCTTCGGAGCTTGACGACAAGAACACGACGAAAGTGAAAGATGACTGTAGCGATAATATACACAGGCGTAGTGGGTACGTGAAGACACGCCAACATCTTTCTTCTTCTATGTGAAGTTTTCAGTGAATAGAGATGGACAAATATTAGTGATGCTCCTGTTTGTTTATATGTACAATTTGTTTAATATTTGCACGTTTTTGGTTTAATACAAACTTGGTGTTAATATAAACAGAACTTATTTTCCAGCACTACTTTAAAGCTTGTCAATATGACTTTATTTTGAGTCCTCGTAATATCAAACATAAGATGTAATTAGAAACCAATATTGTATATCAATGTGTGGTATATCATGCAATGATGGTGTTAATTCATATATTTTTTTACTGCAAACATTCTCATAAAACTAGCGAAATTACTAGTGATTGACTACTATATATTCTTTGAAAATCTGAAACTATCCTTATACAACGCTAGCGATTAGAAGTCAATAATAGTAGTTCTCCCTACAGCATTCAAAGCGTGCACAACTGTATAGTTCTTCACCCTGCCCGTTACCCCAACCTGATAATTTATACGCAAGTTCCCACTATGCTAAGTTAAACTGGGTGGGCAAATGCGACTGTCACCGTGTCATATCCCGTTCGCTTACTTCACGGACGCCAATCGTAGACTCTTCCGCTGAACTTCTCTCCCTGACTTTGCCAGCTGAACGGAAATGCATTAAACGGTGCACAATAAATTTCCCCCACACCTTTCTAGTCCACGTGATGCGGATGTTGACATTAGATTTGGGCATGATTCAATAACAGCTATTTTATCACAACTCAGAGTCCCTCACCTATGCGATAGTTCTCGTTGAAAGAAACGTTGAGCCCTTTCATTAAACTGTTATATGCAGCCGCAAAATATTATTCAGCACTTTTTAAACAGATATAAAATATCAGAGGTTCTCAACCTTCAGGCATTAAAGGGCCGCATGTAATAGGTAAATTCAGAAAAAAATGACATTCCGGAATTAGTATTCTTATTCTTTGCCTTTCATCTTCCAGTGGGGCATAGGTTCTCAACCAACTGGCGTCACACCCTTTGTAGATTTGTTCATGACTGATCCAATGTTGCTGATACAGTTTTATTCTGGATGAGGTAGCTGTTCTCACACCAATCCTTCTTAATCGCTTCTTCTGACAAGCATGGTGAGTCAGTCTCTATTCTTTGCTTCCCATATGGGGCCTGGTAACGCATGGACACATTTCAGTAATACACATTATGTAATTTTGAATGGATGTAATTTAAACAGGCAACCGTATTACAAGGGCTCAATGGCAGCTCTTGTTGTTCGTTACCGTGACGGAAGAACTCATCACCTATTCCTCCATGCACTCAGACCTAAACTATGATGGTCATAACACTTCCCATACCAACAGCATGTTCCTGATACGGGACTTCGTTTTAAATTATAGGGTTTTATGCTACTGACATAAACGTCATATGAAAAATACAATTTTAATTACTTAAAATTAAATTATTTAATTACTTAAAATTCGCAAATGTAATGAGAGCAACGCCGGCTTCCTGGCCTAGAGGTTAGCAACTTTTCTCCGTAATCTCGTATACTCTCGTAAGTAACGTGACGACGGTGAGAATCAGCAGGGTTCGAATCGCGTCGGTAACTTACGGGTATCAGAAAGCAATGGCAAACTACTGAGTGTAATCTTGCCAAAGAAATCAACAATCAGCTGAAAGATGCTGATGTTGACAGCGATGTCCTGTAAAGGATATGCAAACATTTAATTTAATGAGAGCAACAAGACTATTAAAACTGAACAATTTCAACAAAATATATCTTGGTTAACAATAAAGCTATGTCTAGCACATACATACGTGTAAAAATGCTTCTTGTAATATGTTCGTCTGCCTTGGACTATCAGAGCAGCTAACAATGACGGACTGGAAGAGGCTAGTGACCGTATGGCCTTATACACCATATAGCAAGCAGAAAAACAGCATTCCTTGGTCATATGATGAGAAGAGAGGCACAGGGAAACATCTTGACGTCTGTATAGATCAATGAAACAAGAGGCAGGGGCAGAGAAAGAGAGAGAGAGAGAGAGAGAGAGAGAGAGAGAGAGAGAGAGAGAGAGAGAGAGAGAGAGAGAGATGATGCTAAATGACCTGGAAAAAAAGGGGAGGTGGGGGTCAGCAAAGTTGGTACAGAACACCAAGAACCGAGCTCGATAAAGAGACACGAACACCTACGCCTGTTGACAGGACCTTTAATGATGGTGATGATGCTCGTACCGCACTATCCTCCTTTATTTTATTTTATATTATTATTATTTTTTTGCGCTGTCTCGCTTTTAACTCAAACGCAGTCCATACACACTACTTATAATGCACTGGACTGATTTTTGCGTGTGGATTAGCTTTCCCTATTACCAGTATCCATAGCTTTCAGGCGAACCCACTTCGACTTCAGAGGTAATTATAATTTACGTCCCCGAGCGTTCTGACTAATTCGGCCATGCTGACCTCCTTTTAGTTTTTTTTACTGCTGCTGAATGTGTCCAGCAGTTACAGTTATAGAAATGAACCGTAGAATGTTTGTTTTTCAAATCTTTATTATAGTATAAAAGACCATGCTACTGGTAACAATTAATCCTGGAATTCCAAAATTACAATGCCCAACTTTACTAGTATCAGGTCTTAGATACGACTAACAGTATAACAGTAGATGGTACTACCTGGTTTCTGTTAACGCCGAATACTGGGCGGCTCTCACCAAACCCGGCACCCCACATTCAGGCGCAGGGGCGTTATAGGTTGGAAATGATGTATGTTATAACATGGGAAGCATTTATTATACACCGGAAGTTATGTATGTTATAGACTGAAAACAAGTTATGTTGTATGTTATAAGCCTCATAAAATTGTTACCGGATAACTTCAGCATTGTCTGAAAGGTGAACGACAGCGAGGTAGAGAAATAGCCAAGTCACTATAACGGCCTCGAATATGTGGCGGAGCATCACTGCCTGGACTTAACATCAACGGAAGAATCACAAACAATCTTAGATATCCTGATGATACAGTGTTACTAGCAGAAAGAGAGCAAGAGTTACAAGACAAGTAAACAGGCACAGTGCCGAATGTGGCTTAGATATTAATATAAAAAAAAAAAAACGAAACCTACAATAATTAGCAGTGGAAAGAAGAGATCATCTATGAACATCACAGTAAATGACGAGACACTAGAACAAATAACAGGTTTCTCCTAGATTGGACATGTAATAACAGATGATGGCAGAGGTAAAACAGAATTCAAAAAGAGAATATGAATGACCAATAATGCTTTCAACTACACGAAATCAGCATAAACATCTGGAGAGATTAACAACGCATTGCATAAAAATGAGAATTGTAAAATGTTATGTATATTCAACAATACTATACGACTCGGAAGCCTGGACAATGAACAAACAATTAGAAAATCGAATAGAAGCTCTGGAGGTGTGGATGTACAGAAGAATGTGTCGTATTTCATGTAAACAACCAAATACAGAGGTTCTAGAAAAACTGGAAATAAAAAGAGACTTGATGAAATACATAAATAGAGGCAAGTGAAATATTTCGGCCACGTTAATAGACATAACGCTCTTATACAAAACATACTGGAGGATAAGGTTCAAGGCAAGCGAGCAAGAGGTAGACAATGATACAAGTGGGAAGATAACATCAATAGAAGGACGAACAACTATATGACAGAATGTATAGTCAAGGCGAGAGACAGATAGTGTTGAAGATCAATTGCAGCCAATCTTCATTGTGGAGACGGCACCTGATTGATTAATTGATCACTTCCCAGCTCAACCGTAGTACTTGCTGTGGGACTAACATTACCTTTTTAATTAGAGGAGACTGGATTCGTCATCATCATTTGCCCTGCCAAAAAGCGTGACGTGTCATGGTTCGTCATCTCACACCATCGCCAGTGCCCTGAATAAGATCTGTTCTTGTCTTGATTGTGTGTCAACGATCCAAGCATTGTTGTCTCCCCCTGCTCTGTTCCAATGACATTTGGCAGTTGTCACTAATTTTTGTGTGTGTTATTTTGTTTTGTTTTATTGTCTCTTCTTATAAGATGTCCAAAGAATATTGAGGGTACACGTCTAACTGTTCGGCACGCCTCCGAATAACGGTCCCAAATTATTTATTGTAAAAAGTATCCTTTACAGGGCCTCATTAGGTGATTATGCACGTGCTGAGGCGATATGCTGATTCAGGGGCGACATGCATAGTTATTTCCCGCGGATAAACCGATATAAGAGTTGTTCCCACGGATACACTTGATATAAAGAAATATTAATATGACAGGCAGACCATCAGCTCCGACACAAATCAGCAATAATGATCTACAAATTGGTCAACTGGCAGCTGAGGATGTCAGACCTGGTGACTTATATACATTCTATCCATCATGTGCCATGCCGATAAGCGTGGGCGGTCATGTTCTGCCATCTCACTCGATCACCAGAATCGTGGATCAGCTCCGTGTTCCTGTCTCAGCCATGCCACGTGGCCAAGCCATCCAGGTATTCACTTCTCGGTCTTCCCCTTGGTCTGTTCCCTTCGATCTTGCCAGTCGTCACCAAGTTATATACATTAATGAACAATAAACTTCGATCACTTCCGGTTGAATGTCTGGTGGACTGCTAGACCAATCGATGGATGCAATAAATGTTTCTGGGCCCTCACTGTCGTCGGAGTGTATATACATATCTCGTGCTACTTATCTTTCGATTTTTTTAGTTCTATATTTAAGTCCCGTATTGTTTAATATTTTTTTATTATATCACCTAATGAGGCCCTGTAAGGGTTACGTTTTACAATAATTAATTTGGGACCGTTATTCGGAGTAGTGCCAGCTTTTCAAATCTGACATAGAAGACAAGCTTATCACCAATTTGACTCATCATCATCGTCGTCGTCGTCGTCATCATCATCATCATCATCATCATCATCATCATCATCATCATCATCATCATCATCTTGTGTCATGCCGATAAGCGTGGACTATTGCTGTTTGCCATCGCACCGATCAGCAGGATCTCGCATCTGGTCTGTGTTCTTGACCTGGTCATGAGATGTGACCAAGCTTTTAGGTATTTACATCTTTGTCTTCCTTTTGCTCTTTTCCTATTAAATTTGTCAGTTATCACTGCAAACACCTCTCTCCCTCCCCCTCGAGTTTATCTCTTCTCACAACATGCCAAAAAGAATATTTACGGTCTGCGTCAACTTTCTCTAATAAAAAGTAGACACCCGAGATTCTCGTTTGACTCGGGAGCACGTGTAAACATTAAACCACTCCCACCCCAACTCATAATGTTTCCATAACCATCACTACAAACATAGATAACACATTTGACGCATTTTAGAGATACAAATATCGGTTTGAGTCCACCAATGGAAACTGAAATGTGGAAGAAGTCAGCTGACTGATAGGGAAAGAAAATATGATTTTGTGATCAGCGTTAATTTCGTTAACGTTATTGGACGTAGGCGTGTCACGGTATCGCCGTGATCCGTTAGGGCGCCAAATTGCTGAATTTTGCAATCTGTTTGTCACTCGTCCGTTGTCCTATCTCTGAAGTTAGCGTTGCATTCGCAGACGTGTCTGTTATCAATACATCGGTGGGAAATTAAACAGATGCGGCTCTGATTGAATTCAGAGGGCCAGTTATCATCATCATAATTCTCCTCCTCTTCCTCCTTCTCCCTCCTCCTACTCCTCATCATCATCATAGTCATTATAACCATCATCATCATCATCATCATGGTCAGTATGGTTGAATGAAAAAGAGCACTCTTTCTTAAACATCCCTTGTACTGATGCTGAGGTTGGGGGTTTAACTTCTACACTGATCCGTTAAAATAAAAGGTTGACTTCTCGTCCTTGACTTCGGGACGTACATTACAAATACCTCTGAAGTCGGAACGGGTTTGCCTGTTGGGGGTGGGACACTGGTAATAAGGAAATCTTATCCACATGCACAATTCAGTTCAGTGTTACTAGAATTAGCGTGTAATGGACTACGTTCGTGGTCAAAGTGAACGAGCACCAACAAGAAAACAATCATCATCATCATCATCATCATCATCATCATCATCATCATCATCATCATCATCATCATCATCATCATCATCATCAACATCATCATCATCATCATCATCATCATCATAATCATCATCATCATCATCATCATCAACATCATCATCATCATCATCATCATCATCATCATCAGGAGGGAGTAAATACTTTGCAGAACATGACGCTCTTTACAGCCTGCCTAAAAGATTCTCGATCATTCGCCAGTTGTACTGCCTCATGCATTGTTATACCCGTGGTATCTTCAATGTTCTATGCTCATCCAGATTCGGCTCGCGACGTCAGTTCATCTGGCCCGCCGACGGAACTCGAATTTGCTTGATAAAACGTATGGAAAACGAAACGTTGTGATACAATTTAAATTTAAATATTATGTTAAGAATACTAGGAGATCTTCACACGAGCGGAGACCTCCTGGCTGTTATGTGCTTTAAATTTACTATTTTCAATTATAAATTATTGTATCTATATGTTTTATTTATTTATTATTTTTTTTTTGGGGGGGGGGGGAAGGGGGGTAATGTTTGCTTATTTCGCGCAACCCCAAGTCCTTCCTCGACTCGTGGTAGCTCCGCCTACACTCTGACGTTACCATGGTTTCCATGGCAACACACACAAACATGCATCTTTCCATCCCCCAGATGCGTCCGGCTGTCAACACAGGTCCGACGCTCCTGAAATATTTACTTCTTTTTGCCTGTCATCCATTTTATAGGTATGTAACAATCATGTCTGTAGTGAACTACAAGTGTGAATAGAGACAATAAAGTAGCAAACACAGCATAACATGCCATAGAAGCTTCGTGTTTTTACGAAAATATATACCCAAACACAGCATAAAATGCCGTAGAAGTCTCGTGTTTTTACGAAAATATACGCAGCTCAGAAAAATTTCCCGGTCAAGGTGTTAATCGAGCTGGTGTCTAAGGCCTGAGTTTTTCAACCTTTCTGCTGGAGCAGATCCTTGCGCAAATGTTTACGTTGCTCAAGAAGCTCCATACGGTGATCTAAGTGTCTGTCCTACTTTATGTAATGAATTAGATGGGCAGAAATGTTGAATTTAGGCGATTTCGGTCTGTTTCGGCGGAATCTCTGACTGCCACTTTTGCAACCCCGGTTGCAAAACACTGCTCTAGGCTGTTTATTTAAGCCGGCCCTATTTACATATTTTGCAAACCTTATTAAGTGGTATATACTATTACCAAAGATACCTATACACATAATAGGTACTTTTGGTGAGCCGTAGCTTCATCAGTGACTCTAGTCCTCTGCTTTTCTAGTGTTTCAATAAGATTTTAATTATGTTTCTAATTCAATGCCTTTGCCATTTTCAGATCCCGTTTACTTCACCCTTCATTATGGCTATTAAGAACAGAAAAGTGGATGCCGAGTGTCGCGTTTTCAATGCGTAATATAAGCGAAAGTGTTGCCGTTTTGAAAGAATACAATCTTCGAAGTCACTATGAAATTAAACATCTATCGACATATTCAAAGTTTTCTGGAAAGTTACGCTCTCAGAAATATGAGTCCGTGAAACGTGATTTTGTACCACCAACAAATTTCCTTACGAGAATGTTTGCTGAAAATGAATCTGTCACTCGTACAAGTTACATAATAGCGCATAAGATGGTAGAGCGAGGAAAACCGTTTACTGATGGCAACTTCATCAAACAGTGTATGATGGAAGCAGAAAATGACTTGTGTCCTGAGAAAGCCGATTTATTTGGAACTATCAGCCTTTCGGCAAGTACAGTTGTGCGGAGAACATATTGCTACAGACACGTGAGAAAGCTAGAAGCTTGTTGTGGTATTCTCTGGCGCTGGATGAGTCTACTGATCTCTCGAGTACGCCACAACTTCTCGTGTTCATTCGTGGTGTCAATTTGGACTTTCAAATATCGGAAGAGTTGGCATCCGTTTGCAGCATGTATGGAACAACAACTGGAAACGACATTTTCGTGGAATTGCAAAATTTTTTGCAAGACTATAAACTTCAGTGGAATCAGCTTCAAGGTGTTACAGTTGATGGAGGAAAAACATGGCTGGAGTGAGGAAGGGTCTGGTGAGGCAGATCATGATTCATTTGGAAGATTTGCAAATTCCGGGCACTCTGTTCATACACTGCATCATACATCAGTAAGCAATCTGTGGGGGAAGACTTTGATATTTCTTGTGCACTGAAACCAGTCGTTTCTGCTGGGAACTTCATTCGGGGAATGCACACAATCACCTTCAGTTCCAGGCTTTTCTTGAAGAAATTGATTCTGAATTATGTGACTTGCCTTATCACACTTCAGTGAGGTGGCTCGGTTGCGGTAAAATCCTATTTCGTTTTTACAAGCTCCGAAACGAAATATATGTTTTAATCACTAAAAAGATAGTGCTGATTCACAGCTGTCAGATCCTACTTGGCTTTCAAAGTTGTCATTTTTGGTCGACATCACATCCCACATGAATGAACTGAACTTGACACTTCAGGGAAAGGGTAACCTCGTCTGTGATCTCTACATAAAGATTTCGGAAAAAGCTGTCATTGTTTGAAGCATAATTGGAAGTAGACAAATTTGCTCATTTTCACTGCTTCAAAGAGTTTTGCGCTACAATCGCCGAAGATGTCTTCCTTGATTTTCCGAAATAAATTATTCGTGACTTGAAGAAGCATTATTTGGAGAGATTTTCAGATCTTGACAGAGTTGAAAGTGACATTCTTCTGTTCCAAAATCAATTTGATTGTAACCTTGATGATGTTCCAGTTGAACTAAATTTGGCGCTCATTGATTTGCAAGCAAATGACTTGTTGAAAGAGATGCACAGTGAAGGAAAACTTGTTGAATTTTACCGCTGCTTACCTGATGTTGAGTTTCCGAAACTGAAGAAATTTGCCGCTGGTATGGCATCAGTGTTTGGAACAACTTATGTCTGTGAGCAAACATTAAAAAAAATGAAGTATGTGAAGTCAACACATCGAAAGAGATTGACTGATGAACATTTGAAAGCAATTCTCTTGATTGGATGCAGCAATAATAAACCAAACATTAATGATATCTTGAAAGCCAAACGTCAGTTTCACAAATCTCACTAACCCTTTTTGCTGCTTAGTTTGTGAGATTCAGATATGTGCACACTAGGTCTGATGTAACTATCTTTTCGCTAACGTCGCCTTCTTTGGTAATTTATTTTAGTAAATAAATATGTTGGTTGCCTTTGTTTTGTGTGTGCATTGCAGGCCACTCACCCATGATTAACACGGAATGCTGAACTTAGTTTTTCGTCCTTTTTCCGAGAGCTTTCGTTCTGGCTTGCAAGTATTGTTTTTTTTTTTAAATGTGTATGTGTGTGTGTGTGTGTGGCGTGTGCGTGTGCGTGTGTGGTGTGTGTGTGTGTGTGTGTGTGTGTGTGTGTGTGCATATCCCTTACAGGACGTTGCAGTCAGAATCAGCATTTTTCAGCTGCTGTTAATGTACTAGGCAAGATTACGTTCAGCGGTCGGCTCACATGCCCCGTAAGTTACCAACGCGGCGAGAACCGCTACCGATTCTCGCGCAGGTTACGTTACTCACGAGAATATACGGGATTCCGGAGAAAGACGTTAACGCCTAGGCCAGGGAGACCGGCGCAAGTATTGTGCAGAATGATTATGCGGCCCGCGCTCGTCATTTTATCAGTTATCCGTCCCGCTGTGAAAAATGTTTGGTGACCCCTGATATACGTGATGGTTGACCCCGCTCCTTCTTCCAAGAACATTGCCTTCCCTCACCGTCCTTCCCAAACCACTTTGATATTTTAGTTTCCCTGATATGATGTTGTTCACGAGCCACTTTTCTTCGATGCTCAGAGCTTACATAATGTCATTATCTTTTTTCTTCTTGGTCCACAATATTCTGTTCTAAGAATAAGCCTGTTGCAAATAAATTCGAATGCCCCGTGGTTTTCCTTGTAGAGATTGCGACATTGTACAGTACCTTGAGGCACAGATACCCTCTGTATGTGTGCCTCAGAAAACACGCATGTTTTAAACAATGACCATTTAATGTGTTTGCTGGTGTTATGCCTTACGATTTAAACAGCAATGTCAAATAACTATCCGAAATGACAATTTTCAGCTCGTTGTTACTATTAGATTTTTCAGCTGTAACCCTTACGTGGGTGTCGTGGTAGCGCAGTGGTTAGCACTCTTGACTGATGGTCCATTGGTCATGTGTTCAAATCTCTTATGAGGCTGATTGTTTATTAATTGACCTTGGTTCCCAGGCTGACCTAGTCTAAAATGGGTACCCCGAACTATGAACATTAAAGATCGCTGGTGATATAGCGACCACAATTCCCATCAAGTGAGGATATACGGATATAGATATACGGGATCAGTACCGTACTCAGCACGCCAAAAGGTGTGCAATATGGTCCTAAACTGTTGTTTTATTAACTCTTAAGCATATATATATATATATATATATATATATATATATATATATATATATATATATATATATATATATATATATATATATCCTCGTTTGTAATTGATTTATTTGTTATCTTTCTTTACAATTTCCACAGCGAACAATGCTGCAAGCACGCCTGCTTCAATGTACCCCCAAAGATCTGGCTCCTGTTTATGGCGGCACGCCCTGTTAGACCTGCTTCCGCAGTCCTTCAACATTAGTCTTTGACTCTCTCTTTTGCTATTGTTCCATGACTTTGCCCAGTTTTTAATTTGTTGATTATCAAGAGCGCTAACCGTTACGTCACCACGGCTACTGGTTGGCTTAAAGTTTTTAAATTGTTCTGTAATTCAGCATGCCATCTTAGTCTTTTCGAGTTTTCTGTGAATAAGAACCGATATTATTTTTGTTTGACGGCTTCACGAATTTCTGACCATTGTACATGCCCCTTGTATAATATATTATATGCGTACAGACTAAAGTTTTGAATTATCCCTCGCCAGTAATAGCCCATTCTCCGATCTGTTGTAGATTCCCTTTCTAAACACATGCGAATATCCTTAAGTCGTGTGTGCCATGCAAGGAAGTCCAGAATGCGTTATACTACAGTAGTTTATGTGTGCATACTTGAACCACTAGTTATAACACAGGCCAGTTAAGATTCAGTGAAGCATAACACCTTTCTTTAATTTGCAAAAGCAGAAAATTATGTCAGTTTGTCAACGCAACTCATGCTTGTCAGATAGTTTTATAGGTTGTAAAGGCAAGAGATCGTCTTCATCGCACCGGATTGTATCCCATTTGGCTGTGTGTCTTTCCGCAGGGTGGCCCGCCGAAAGCGTCGCACAAAGCACAAACTCCGTAGCTTCAGTGACGCCCGCCAGGAGTCTTTGAGGGAACAGCACCCGTGAACCGAGTGACGGAGCCCGGACTTGAGACCACAACCACTGGAGCTGGAGGCAGGAGGTTTAATCACTTGGTCACAGAGACCCTCACTCCCAATAATCAGATAGTATATATAAGAAAAATAAAATAAAATCTAGCTCTTTTGAAAAAAAAAAACAGCGGCACTTTATGTATTTCGCAAATTATTAGGGACGTTCATTTGAAACCCGTTCAAATGCCGTTATTACAAAAGCATGAAAGAAACATTAACAGGTGTGGTAAAATTAAACAAAGCATTCATTTTGAATGAATTATGCACCATGGGTTGGTCAGAAGAAGTCGCCGTAGGCATTCAGGCAAGCATCCCATTGCTTAGGTAGGCGGCGAATGCCGTCCGCAAAAAAAATTGTGGTTGCTCACTGAACCAAGTGTTTACCGCGTTCATTACATCTGCATCTGTGTGAAATCGTTGCCCCTTGAGAGCTTTTTTTAGAGGTCTGAACAAATGAAAATCACATGGTGACAAATCAGGATTATAGGCCGGATTTTGCAGAATTTCCCACTTCTTCCTTGCTAATGCTTCCTGCACAATCTTTGCGGCACGTGGACGAGCATTATCGTGCAACAAAATCACACTGCGAGAAAGCATGCCGGGTCGTTTATTCTTGATTGCTTTTTGCAGCTTGCCTAGTGTATGTAAGTAGTTGGTAGAGTTGATGTTGACAGCAGGTTCTTATAAATCCATCATTTTGAAAGCACACTTGGAATAATTTGCAATAGGCTGTATTGTGTGTTCATTTCAACTGTAGTAAATAAAAAGCACGGCATTATACAAGATAAGATCCCCCTCGTCTCTAAAAAAAAAAATACTTTTAGAGCTGGCATGGAGGATTTACAGTTTTTAAGTCCTTTATATAATATTCTGAGTGTGCTACGTGTAAATAAAATTTGATGAACGAAAAATCCCTTTCCTCGCGGTAGAGGAACAAGAACCACCACAGTGTGGCATACATAGTTCTTTCTTTTGGACCAATATTCAATGGAATCAGTGCAGACCTATGGGGTGCATTTTTGCTACTTGCGAGTGTACCACACAGCAGGTTGTCCACTTATCCTGGCAGCTTAAAAGGTCGATAAAGATGCTGACGTTGTCCTTAGCAACACACACTATGTGGACGTGGAAGGCAAGGGGTAACTATCACAATATGCATGCCAAAATTAAGAAAAAATTACTCAGCGGGAGACGATACAAATATGACACAATACCAGCAAACAGGTTACAGTAAATTTCATGAGAACACACATCTTCCCTGTGGCATCATGGTGATGTGTGTGTGTGTCACAGACCATTTCGCAATCGTCTTCCTTTATCCACATAGGGGGTATATATGTTATTTCGCAATGACAAAAACAGAAAAAATGCAGCTTTTGAAGCTTTGATGTCACAACCATGTTCTTAAAATAGCGCGAACTGAGAAGAATGAAAATACTGACGTTTTACCAGATTTGAACGCCGAAGAAAACTGGCTCCTAAGCAGCATCATGTCTCTAAAAATGAAATACGTCGGCCGCATTGCACGCCACAGTAGCTTAGAAGGAGCATGATCCCTGAACTGAACTAATTATACATAGTTGGCATTTGGTCAAATTAAGTGTTGCTAAAAGTGGCTAGGCGGATCCCCAGAGTTACGGCATCGCAAATAGAGTAAACCTTCGTATACATACTGATTCGCCAAAAAAAAAAAGAAAAAAAAAAAAGAAGAGAGTAAACCTTGGTACACATACTGATTCGCAAACAAAGAGAGTAAATCTTGGTACAAATACTGATTCGCAAATAAAGAGAGTAAACCTTGGTACACATACTGATTCGCAAACAAAGAGAGTAAATCTTGGTACAAATACTGATTCGCAAACAAAGAGAGTAAACCTTGGTACACATACTGATTCGCAAACAAAGAGAGTAAAACTTGGTAAAATACTGGATTATGTGACACTACTATGCTGTCTGCCTTATATCGCAGGAACTATTATCGTACCCACTTTATGAGGTTGGGTCGATCTTGTAGCCATGTGGTCAGGAAAACGTGTTATATGTAATGAACGTTTAGTCAAAATACGTGATGCTAAAAGTGGCTAGTCGGATACACAGAGTTTCGGCATCCGCAAAACAAAGAGTAAACCTTGGTACACATACTGACGACTTTATTTAATGCCTCTAAGTTGAGGATCCTTTCATGCTCAATCTTGTAGATAACGAACTCATATGTAGCCCTTGATGAAGTGACATGTTTGGCTGACGTTCATGGCAGCTCAACGAGCAGCAACAACTTGACTAATCAGGGATACAAGTGTCCAATTTTGAATCAACGGAGCTGAATGTCATAGTTTGCTAGATTTGCACGCATTAAATTGTATAGATATATGTCCACAGACTGCAAGTCTAATCTATGGTCCATATTTAGGCTTTGACTCGAAGCGTTAGTATAACGGTTCTTAACGCTTTTTGTAGCAAGTAACGCACCTTGTGTAATTGGCTCTTCTTCACGTGTACAGATCATCGTGAGGTGTGTGACTGTACTGTACTTTCAACGTTTAGTCTCAACAGACAAAACGATACCTGAAAAGGAAAGTTGTTTTAAAAGAAAATAAATAGGTATGAAAATCAACTTGGGATTGGTTGTAACGACATGGAAAGACCACGGAACATAAAATGAAAATGTATCACACACACACACACACACACACACACAAACACACACACACACACACGCACACACACAGACACACACACAGACACCACACATCACACACACACACACACACACATATATATATAAATATATATATATATATATATATATATATATATAATATATATATATATATATATATATATATATATATATATATATATATATATATGAGGAGCAGCTGGCCGAGTGGCTAGAACGCCGAACTCTCCTTCGAGAGACCCGGGCTCGATCCCTCGGTAAGGTGTGGGAATTTTTTCTGTCGGGGGCAAAAAGGAAATTCTAACCTGCACAGTTAGCGGCGACTGCACTAGCCAGGCGGCCTTAATTCCTCAGGATCAAAGACCCCTCTGCCATACACCGCAAGGTACTATATTGGCAGTAAATGACAGTTTATATATACCGTATATATATGGACATATATTTATGCTTCATAGATTATACTAAAGCATTTGATAAAGTAAAACATGATGAGCTGATTAAAATGTTGGAAGATATCAACATTGATGGGAAATATTTAAGAATAATAAAGAATATATACTGGAACAAAGCAGCAGCAATTAAAATGGGAAGTAAAGAGGGTAGTTACGAATAGATAAAGCTAGGAGTACGACAGGGGTGTGTCTTGTCACCCGATCTCTTCTCCCTATATAGCGAAGTAATAGTGAGAGAGACAAAGAGAAGCCAGGAATACTAATCGGAGGATATAATATAAACAATATACTCTATGCGGATGACACAGTATTGGTGGCGGATAATGCAACAGACCTACAACAATTGTTGGACATTGTAGTAACAGAGAGTGCACGGAAAGGACTCTCCTTGAATATCAAGAAAACAGTAACAATGGTGATATCAAAGAAAATGGGGACACCAAAATGTGACATAAAAATAGAAGGGGAAATTATCAACAATACGTAGGGGCACTTATGACATCAGAAGGAAGATGTACAACAGAGATTAAGAGCAGAATAGGGCAAGCAAAAGCCGCATTTCAGAAAATGAAGAATATCTTATACAATAAGTCGCTATCAATTAATGTAAGAAAGAGAGTGCTAAAATGCTATATAGAACCAGTTTTGCTGTATGGCAGCGAATCTTGGAATGTAAATGAACAAATTAGGAAGAACTCTCTTCTCTGCCCTTTTCAATTACATTTGGAAAGCTCCCGTGGCCTTCACTGACTGAAAGAGTTCAACTGGTTCTGTAACATTATTTTGAGGACAATGTGCTTGTTCCAGTGTACATTTGACTAATCAGACATCCTTCAGAGCGGTCACAATTACGTCCGCCCACAACTGGGAAAGTGTTCAGGTCGAATCTATTTAATGAATATGTTCAAGACAATTTGGTTTTCAAATAAACATGATGTTGTCAAATACCTTGTGATCTCTACGTAATGGATACCTTTGCCATTTCTGGCAAGGACATAAAATATAAAGTATCTTCTACATGCTTCATACATTGCACTTTTTTCATTAGAATTGAGTGTGTGGATTCTAAGAAACATACCAAGATTATTAAGTCGACTAAGCATTTCTGAACCTTCTAGAAATCAGTAGAATTCATGCTAATCGCGAACATGGTTGCACTAGAGCTTTTATACAATCACACAGGATGTCTATTTAAACAGTGTTACCTATTTTCATATCCTGTAATCTTGTCCGTTCCACTAGTCTGTCACTCTGTTAATTTACTATTAACAGTAAACTGTAAGCAAAGGATGTTTTACACGTCTTAACTAGCATTGGGCATATGGAGCTAGACCTCAATATTTAATTGACCAATTATTTGTTTGTTTTGGAATTGTTTATTTTCAGAAATTAAAACATTGTATTCACTTAATGAATTTAAACACAGAAGTCACAAACAATATGTTGCACGATTTGGTATATTTTTATTTTTATTTTGAAATTTCATTTCTTTTGGTAATGAATTAACGACAAAATCCTACAAATTTTCGTTGTCCACGTCTCCGACAACTGTTACATCACAAGATGAACCATTTTCTTCTACATTGTTTTGTTTCTAGATCAGATCTATGGAACAATGTTTCGATACCTCCTTTCCTCTTTGGTGCCTGCTGGTGATTCATATAATTGGATCAGATTTATATCCAGTGGTTTGCCAATCAGTTCTACTATTAATACTCGTCCTGATATTGTCTCAAATCCTGCAACCGCTTTCGTCCTCGTCGTCCTATAATTATCAAAACTCGCTCAATGGAAATTGTTTCCACACTATTAGATGAACGTCTGAACACAGTTGTGCTGCGCACGGACATCTCATTTCGCTCTGTCTCATGAAAGTTGGTCTTAACTTTGAAATCTCGTCACAGAAGGTAAAGGACCCTGTTTCCAAATCGCATGGCAGATTGACCACATGGTAAGTAAAGCAAAGAACAATTTTACACGCATTCAAGCGTAGCGGGTATATGATGTTAGCTCCACATCTTAGCAGATTCAGTGCCAAACCAAAAAAATAGGTTTGGACCGAACAAAATTAATGGCGGAAAATATGAATTAGGAGTGTGTCAAAGTTATAAATTAAAAGTTGTTAATATGGTAGCAGACATATTGTATTATATCAAATTAATGGAGATTGCATAGTGTAAACTACTGTATATAAGCCCATGGCAGATACGGGAAGTGGCTTAAGACGATTAATCATCCCATGGCACTGAACCAGTTAAACACCAATGGGCGGTATAGGATGAGGTTAATACCATATAGGCCGCCTTTACTTCTCAGGACAGTTCCGGGTACCCATCTCTGGCGGCCTGAGAGGACAGATCAGTTTTAAAAAAAATCCGCCTCGACTAGAATTCAAACACATTCACGGGGTCAGGAGGCAAGCCTAATAACCACAGCCTACTGCAGCTCCATGGCGATACGGTGGTAGGCCATTATTGTCTCAACCAAACAGCAATGGTAGGATAATGTGACAACACCTTGCTGCCCGCTTGACCTCACAGGAACTATTCTCGTACCCATTTTATTAGGCTGGGACGATCTCGTAGCCATGTGGCCAAGGCCGGATTTAGACTTAATAAGGCCCTAAGCTATTTGAAATATGGGGCCCATTATAAGTCCAGATATTCTATGTCAGTGACAAATATGATTTTCGGATACCTAGAGGGTTAAACTGAAATAC
Source organism: Cepaea nemoralis (assembly GCA_014155875.1). Lineage (NCBI taxonomy): Eukaryota > Metazoa > Mollusca > Gastropoda > Stylommatophora > Helicidae > Cepaea > Cepaea nemoralis. Next base: position 555,126 of record JACEFZ010017909.1, on the reverse strand, counting down.
AATTAAGAAGTATATTGATAGTGAAATAATAAATCTTTAACTTAAAATCATTTTTATTCATAACAAACTTAAAAATGCAAGCTCTGGTAAAAAGAAACAAAAGTTCTTTTAAAAGACACAATTTACAAAGGCTTATTATCTAATCTCTTGAAACATGTTATAAGAATTAAGGAATTATATTAAACTAAAATATTTTCTTTCTTACCTTTGCCAGAGCAAAGTCACTGATGACATCATCAAATGATAAACTGCGTAGTTTGTCGCTTTCTATGCACATGAGACTGAGGGAACATAATTTATCTTGAGTCATTGTTGTTCTAAATTCATTTTTTATCCTCTTCAGCTGAGAAAAAGATCTTTCTCCAGAGCAATTTGCAACCATCATACTAAGAAACAATCTCAAAATTGCTTCTACATTAGGGAATGCTGATTAGACACGATCGTTAAATATTACCCTATACAGATCCTGATGTGTCAGACTATCTTGTTCCGCTGAACTATGGGCTTGACTATGTATAACATATTGATGAAAATGCTTGACTTATCCTACAAGATTCATGTCCACATCTTCAGGATATGTTTGGCATAAAGCTCTAACTCCTTCATGAATATCTTCTTCTGTAGCTTCTAGTTTTGTTAAGAATGAAAACTTTTTTGCAGCATCATTGTATACTGAGGCCCTCTGTGCCAGACTTGACTCTAATGCATCCATCACAGGTATAAATGTTTTCTTCTTCTTCTTTGCGATCATCCGGAGTGGGTTTTTTTTTCCAGATGTGATTGCGGTGTGTCTGTTATGCGCCCGTAGGCCAACACATCGACTTTAGCGTGCTTTTTTGACCAGGTAGCATTCCTGGGAGACTCTCACTTTTGCGGTGCCGTCTGCAACCCAGCTGGCCAGGATGGAACGGTCGAAGACAACGGTCATCCCTCAAAGGAAGGCAGGGACAGTCCATAGCATTTTCCGCCATCCAAGGCTGCTTCCATAGTTGCAGGGCCGACACATAGCGCCCTGGTTCTGGGCCAGCCGAGGGAATCGTCACGTCCTGCTCATGGCTGCTTTAAATCCTCACTTCAATATATTGGGCTTTCCTTCACCACGGGCCATTTCTGCACAAACCAGACAAGTCTGCAGATGGTATCCACTCAGCGAGTTTTCGGACATGTGCTTGTCCTTGCGCCCTTCAAAGCTGTCCCAGGCACGGCGGACATTCGGAAAACTACCTAGTCAGAGCTGTTCCGAGCAAGAGCGGCATTCGGAAACTAGGTAGTCAGAGTTGTTCCTAGCACGAGAGACAAATGGACGAGACGTTTCACTCGGACGTAAAATGCGTAGTGCCAGTTTTTATTTTGCCACCCGTAGGCCAGCACTGCCGGCTTCGGCGGGCATTTTTTTAATGAGATTAGAATAACGAAGACACAAACAATAGATTGCACGATTTATTGCCTGGCATATTTCGCTGCATCTCGTCAGGTACATACTGCAGAACTCACACAACTTACGTGAAATTAACTAGATAAATCCTTCAAGCTGAAATATACACAATTTCGCACAGTAATGTCGATTGTCTACCACGGTAATTTTAAGCTGACTAACATGTCTTTCTGTTTACACAATTCTGGCTTGCGTTGATAGATCATAATTGCTTCTGCAAATTTTAACAAGCGAGTATTCTGTGTTCTAAACAACACGCGAAATGCAGTCTCTCTGGACACAACATGGCGACTGGCAACAATGTGCTTGCCGATTGAAGACGCCGGGAGCTTCCGGTGTGTCGGCTCCTCGTGGCTATCATCTCCTGTGTGTTGTATCTTGTTGACCCATTGAGGTATGTGTTCTAACACCCGTTTGTTAAGCTGTCTCTCCGTTCGGCCAATGTAAACGGCCTGGCATCTACATGTGAATTGGTAAATACAATTGTTTGTGGCGTACAGAGGAACAGGCTCTTTGACTGTTGGTGTAGGAATGGGTACGGTATGGATGTAATATTGTCAGACGAATCCAAATTCAGGATAGATCAAAAAGTAAACAAGTCGGAGGACCTGGATGCTATAATGAGGAAAGAGATCCAGTCACTTGTGAATGCGGGACTCATCAGTGAGGCCACTGCAAAAACGCTCACACCACGCGGCTCGCACACTCCTCAGATGTACGGTCTACCCAAACTTCACAAGCCCGGCATCCCGCTAAGACCTATCCTGTCCATGGTTAACTCTGCACAACACCGAATGGCGAGATGGTTAGCCGAAATGTTAAAACCAGTACGACAGTCCTTCGATCCAAAAATACTCAGAGATACATTCCAACTGGTGGAATTATTGGATACTATGGACATAAATAACAAACACATGGCATCCATGGATATAGCCTCCCTATTCACTAACGTTCCATTAGAGGAGACAGTGAAAATAATAAGGGAACGCATTGAAGACAAACAACTAAAATTAGGCATACCAACACCTATTCTGGAGAGGCTACTACTACTATGTACCGCCAACATCCTATTCAATTTTCAAACTAAGTCATACCGCCAAATTGACGGAGTGGCCATGGGAAGTCCTCTTGGTCCTATTCTAGCGGACATCTTCATGGCACACTTAGAAGAAAAGAGATCCTCAGACATCAACAACTTGGCCTTTTACCGGCGTTATGTGGACGATATACTAATCATCACCACAGACGAGCTACAAGCAACATCGTTTCAGGCCACAATGAACAAGACGCATAAAAACATCTCTCTATCTATGGAACACGAAACACAACGAAGCGTTACCGTTCCTAGATATTCTAATGAGACGTAGAGCAGACGGCACAATTCAAAGATCGGTGTATCGCAAAGAAACATGGACTGGCCAATACCTAAATTTTCAGAGCTTCACACCTGTCCAGTACAAACGGGGCTTAGTACGGACCTTGTTTGACCGTGCTAGAAAGATATGCACCCAGGACACACTGACAGAGGAATTTGAAACTCTGAAGAATGTCTTAAACCTGAATGGGTACTCCACAGGATTTATAAAGCGCCATTGCCAACAGCCCAAACCCAAAGCAGACGTAACTACAGTCCCTAAACTCAAGGTATTCATCCAGCTAACCTTCGAGGGATGACGTAATGCAAACGTCTACAAGACCGGCTTACTACAGCAGTAGGTCAAACATTCTGTGCGGCAACTCCAGTCATTAGATGTAAAACCGTACCCATTCCTACACCAACAGTCAAAGAGCCTGTTCCTCTGTACGCCACAAACAATTGTATTTACCAATTCACATGTAGATGCCAGGCCGTTTACATTGGCCGAACGGAGAGACAGCTTAACAAACGGGTGTTAGAACACATACCTCAATGGGTCAACAAGATACAACACACAGGAGATGATAGCCACGAGGAGCCGACACACCGGAAGCTCCCGGCGTCTTCAATCGGCAAGCACATTGTTGCCAGTCGCCATGTTGTGTCCAGAGAGACTGCATTTCGCGTGTTGTTTAGAACACAGAATACTCGCTTGTTAAAATTTGCAGAAGCAATTATGATCTATCAACGCAAGCCAGAATTGTGTAAACAGAAAGACATGTTAGTCAGCTTAAAATTACCGTGGTAGACAATCGACATTACTGTGCGAAATTGTGTATATTTCAGCTTGAAGGATTTATCTAGTTAATTTCACGTAAGTTGTGTGAGTTCTGCAGTATGTACCTGACGAGATGCAGCGAAATATGCCAGGCAATAAATCGTGCAATCTATTGTTTGTGTCTTCGTTATTCAAATTCACTACGGGAAAACATTGTTTTGAATTAATGAGATTAGCCTTCCTCGGGTTTTGAGGCACGTTAGACTTATTGTTGTGATGCCGCCCACATCTCAGCTGGTCAGGATAGAACGGTCAAAGACAAAATAGTCAACCCTCAAGGGAAGGCAGGGACAGATCATGGGCATTCTCTCGCTATCCAAGGAGGCTTCCATAATTGCAGAGCCGGCACATATTGCTCTGAGACTGGGCTCACCCGAGGAGTTGCCACGTCCTGCTCATGGCTGCTTTAGTTCCTCACTTCAATATGTTGGGCATCTCGCTTGCCACTGGCCGCTCAAGCACACACCAGGAACGGTCAGACTGTGGGCGACATCCACTCGGTAAGCTTTGCTTTTGACTTCGGACCACGCAATAGGTTCGATCGCCGTGCGTTCCATTTCGCGTTATTGAGACGTTCTTCCACTTTTGTCTACACTCTCTATGAGTTAGATACAGACAGTTTGCATAACCATTTCCTTCGACTGGGGGACTTCTGACTTTTTGTGCTCGCTCACGAGGTAGGCTACATGTGCTGCCGGCTCAGCACATTACCTTCGTTCAGCAGTGAACGAGAAACGGCCTGGCCCTCTCATCCGGGAATCTCTCATATCCCCCAGCTGAGAGCCTTCGAACATGTATCAGACCTGATGTCACGGAAAAAACTGCAGTTTAATAATTTCTTGATAACTTACATATTAAAGTACAAGGAAGGAGAAGGGTTAACAATCGTGTACTTCATTCTGAGAGGAGGACGAATAAAAGATCATTGACCGACACAGATATGAAAATAGGATACAGGTACGCGCCGAGGTCAGTGACTCCCGCTCGTATCGGCCGACGGGAAAATGAACGGAGAATGCTTTGAAGTGCAAACGAGCGATGGACAGAGGACCAGCGCAACAGCGGAGACGGTGATCAAAGGGGTTGGACACTCTGAGGTACCAGCGTCGGAGAATACAGGGAAACATTGTAGAGACGAAGGAGACCGGAGCACGGAGCGCCCGGACGTATACGTGATTTCACTGAACTTTTGATGTTACGGGTGCGGCAAATTTGATTGTGGATCAAGCAATCAGCGGAGGATGGGGCACGCAATATAAATAGCTGAACATGGAGTTTCTGTGAGTGTGTGTTCCAAACTGGACGGAGATGTCTATTACTCCCAGGTGTGGAATAGAAGTTATAGTCCCGTATTGTTTGGGGCAATGGGATATTAGTGCCGATGTGCTTAATTATTAATTTCGATTCCGGGAGGATAATAGAAGATATAAGGTAAACTAATCTTAGCGTAATAGTAGCATAGGGAAATATGTGGTTGTGCGTAGGGCTTACTATTGCTTTCTATTTAGTGAATAGTTTATACTTTAGTGAATTCTGCTGTTTATGTCAGAGTATTCTTTCGGAGGCTGTTTCATTACGGCTGGAGAAAGACAATCACATAGACAGTGATATGAGGCAGACTTAAATCACCTGATTTAATGTTTATTACCCAGGTTCTACTACACAGCCTGACCTATCAAAGAAGATACACCAGTACATCTCTTGTACAGAGAAAGCAGTGTTGATAATACAGGAAAGACCTTTTAATTTAATCAGGCACTTCACAGGTGCAGTGAAAGTATGTCACTATAGCAAATGCAAAGTGGGTGACTTAACGAATGTCAAAAAACAGGTTTTGGTGAACCTTAGAGAAGGAACTTTATTCAGGCATAGAAAATAGGATAAAACATTGTCATTGAGTACTCACCTAAACGAAACAGGGAAGAACCCTAGACCAGTGTACCTATATTCAGAAAACGGTTAAATAACTGTGGACAGGTGTGAGGTGTTTTCACTGATGGATTATAACAACATAAAACGGAAAAACTCTGTCTACGGAAAGGACTTACCGTGATCACATTACTGTACGGGGTTATTGTGGTGAACAATTGTTTGTTTTTTCAAGAATTGGATTAAGTCAAGACTCAAGCTGAACGAATCATACCGGGTGAGAACGTTCTAATTCTGTGTTTGATGTCTGATGTTTTGGCCTTTTGAATATGCCGGAGAAGATTACGAAGACTAACATCTAAATGTCCTATCTTGCAGTCACCTTAGCAGACACTACCAACTACAGATACACCTTCAATACATACTCCAGACATAGTTATTATTAATAAATCTTTTATTTATCGTTGAAAGGAACTGTTGTCAGGGTATGTTATGAAAGAGAGAGAGAGAGAGAGTGGAAGAAATAGATATATGGAAGGGAAGACAGAAGGGAGGAGTGTAGACCTAAGTCAGTCAATAATCCCAACAGATAATAAGTTTGAAGATGTGCTTGTTGCTTCCAGCTTCTTCCCGGGAAAACAAGCGACACCTGAGCATGTAGCTTGCTCAGAATCACGCCTCTATTTTTCGGTAGGTGGGTATCAGCCTGGCTCTCAGATCCGAGGGTTTGTGGCTTAGAGGCGTTCAGCCACAGCCCTCGACAGGGAGCCTTAAGAGTTCTGTCCGTACCAAGAACTTCTGCCTTCGTGCACCTGATTTAAATTTTTGACTGCTATCCTCACAGTCTACCTGCAGGGCAGCAGGTTGTGTCTCTCTTAGTCTGATCCCTATCCCATAAGCTGTCCGATATGTAGTTTTTCATCCATCGGCAAGCAAAATGGGGTCGATGGGACACGCAAGCTCCCCCACCACGTCAAGGTGGAGACACATCGGGGGAGGTATAAATGTTTTGATTCTGAACATGTCTCTTGGCTCAAGGTTCTCTAAAGCATCATCTTCATCATCATTGATATGCCTTCTTCTATATCTTCTTTTCTTGTAATCAACATCAGGCAATTTTTTCTTTGCTTCTTCAAAATGATCGAAAAGATCCCTGGAACCTTTAACAAAATCCGAAAGTGAAGCATACAATTTCCTACATACATCTAGACTAATTTGGGGGTCTTGCAGTGATTGACTAGTCTTGTGAAATTCATCTAGCAAGTAACTCCACAAACATAACAATACCATAAATTCAAACTCCTCTATTTTATTCAAAATGTTTATGGCTTGATTTCTTGTTTCGCCTTTCTCTGTAATATCAATATGCAGCTGATGCAATGCAGAAATTATTCCATCATAACTATTAAGTATTGCACTTGTGGCCATTGAATGTGCTTCCCATCTAGTCTTTGATAAAGACTTTGGAACTTTTGAATCATCTTTGAAGAATGACAACAGTACTGCCCATCTATGTGTAGATGATGAAAAGAAATTATATATTTCTTGAACAATTCCAAAAAAGTTTACTGCCTCTAAACAACAGTCTACTGCTGCTCTACCAACAAGATTCAGGGAATGACCAGCACATGGAATATACATAGCATACTTGTTAATCTTCAATATTATTTCTTGCATACCCTTGTATTTGCCAGACATATTGGCAGCATTATCATATGACTGGCCTAGACAATTACTAAAATCTATTTTGCACTCTTTTGTAAGGTAGTTGTGCACCATCTTAGCCATACTTTCCCCTGTGAGGCTACCCATCTCTAGCAAAGTTAGAAAACGTTCAATAGGGAGCCCATCATCTGGTGAAACATACCTCACAATAACAGTGAGCTGATCAATATGGGACCAGTCTGGAGTGGAATCTACAGATAAACTGAAGTACCCTGCAGTTCTTAAATCATCCAAGATTGAGTCTCTTACTTTATGTGCCATAATTTGGATAAATTCATCACATATTGTTTTAGAAAGATAATATGTGACACCTGATCCGTTATTCCTAAATTTTTGTATATGGCATGCTAGAAAAGGATCAAATTTTGCTATAAGTTCGAGTAATCCAAGGAAATTGCCATTGTGAGGAGAACCAAATGTTTCCTTATCTCCTCTGAAAGGTAAACCACGCTCTGCCATAGTAATTATGGCCGCCACAACTCGTTCAAGAACATTTTTCCAGTACTGCCGTTTATTATTTATCTGTTCTGCTAGCTGGCAGTCAATTGTTGAGCCACGTTTTCTTGTAAGATATGTTACCGAAGCTGTTCTATGGTCTACAGTGTTTTCATGACTTTGAACTAAATAGGTGTTGCGCCAATCACAAAATCCATCGGATGATAATGGTGTAGAAGAATTTGAAAAGAGTTTACACACGAAACAGTATACACGACCAGTTGCTGGCGAATATACTAACCATTCTCTGTAATATTTTTCACCATTAGCCCGTTTGGGATAGAACAAGCTTTTCGAGCAATATCTGTCTTGATTTGCAAAAAGCTTCTTTGATTTTTCAAATGAACCATTTGAGTGCTGACATTCTGACGGACCTTTTTCTACCCAGTATAAAATCTCATCTTTACTTAAATCACCCCATACCCCAACATCATTCTGTTTGTTTTTTGATGCTGAATCTTCTGTGCTTGTACTACTCTCTGGTTTATTAATCTTAATATTTGTTGCTTCATTCGTTGAAGTAGATTCTATACAACTAGATGTACCAGGCTCTGTATCAGGAATAGGGTGAATATCCTGTGACTGACTCACTGTGGTAGAGGCTTTTGGTTCATCAGGCCCCTTATCTATCTTTGTTAAGAAGCTATCTTATTTTGTTATCTTGCTAAGCTCTTCTTCAGCTCTCTGCTTCTTTTTCCTCTTTTGAGCTCCACTTTTATAACTTCTGGTTGACATCTTGCAAACTGTGGGCAGACAAATCAACAATGGTTCCACCACGTCACATGAATAACAATTATTAAATCAACAACACAAATTATCTGTAGAAATTATTTGATATTTTGTATATTATGATTCTACATCTCCAGTGTTTCAATAAAAACAGACACTAGTGTGATATTATATGCTGGAATGCCGCCATTGTGAACTTTTCCGATTGTAAAGATGTAACCAGGTGGTCTCACAAAATATTTTTTTTCCACACCTCTGCATAACGAATCTTGCTAGAACCTCTATAGTTGTGTGCAAAAATGGACACAGCATTCATAAATGCACAATATAGTATAATTCTCTTGATAAGACATTTATCAATACAAATAAAACTGTGAACCAGTCAATTAAATTTCAGCAATGGACGATGGACAAGTTTGAAAACTGACTTGACTTTCATACATTTTAAGTCATGTAGCAAGATGAACAATAAATACAATAAATATAAAGCAACAAAATAAATATGTAATAGAATTTAAACGTATATTGATATTTTGTTTAACTTGATGATTGTAAATCTTCTTGTTTATTAAAAAAAAGCAGACACCAATCCAATATGCCGCGATTCCGACATTATGAATTTAATAAGAGTACACACCACGACCGTGCTCAGAAATTTTTTTATTCTATGTCTTCTGCATAACGAATATTGTTGAAACTCAACATTTATATGTAAAATTGGATGCGCAGTGCGCAGTTCAAAAATGCAGGTTAAATTAGCTTACCTTTGACAATAAACAAGCCAAACTATAAACTTCCTTACCTTTGTCAAACAGTGGAAAATATTCTTCAAACAATTCACTTGCAATAGCTTTCAAGCATGCAGGACTGAAGAATAACCTTTTGACCCCTCGTTAAAGTTGTCATTCGCGATTTTCATAAAAACAGTTTCGTATTTATCCAATAGGAAACACGACAGGGTTATTTTCGTATACTGCACTTCGTCCTCCGTTAGCAACGAAATCGCTAATAATACTGCAGTATATTTAAGTATACATATATGACAATTGCTCACTCGGACAATATTTTTTGGGCCCCCACTATCTTGGGGGCCCTAAGCTATAGCTTGTTTAGCTTATACGTAAATCCTGCACTGCATGTGGCCAGGAAAACTAGCTATGCGTAGTGAGCTTGTGGCCAAAACACGGTATGCTCTCTGCTCTATGGAGAAGGAATTACGAATGCAATTCGTAATTTCGCATACCGCATTCGAAACACAGCTGCGGGTGGTTTTGGAAGCAGACCACCTTGCGTTGGTTTCCATACAATGGTGTGAGTGCCGATTGTTCAGAAAGCAAAGATAAACCACTCAACGTAAATTTGCCTAGGAATCACGGACAGCCAACATAAGCTGGGGTTGACTGCTACGTCCTGTGAAGAATATGCAAGTAGCTAAGTGCATTAACTATTACACGATTTCCTTCATTCCTGGCATTGGTTTAGTCTGTTGTCAATGGGATACCTTAAACCTATGGAGGGAACACTATCAAGCTAGGCTGAATGCCAACCACTCCCTTAAACCTGTGGAGGGAACACTATCAACCTAGGCTGAATGCCAACCATTCCCTTAAACATGTGGAGGGAACACTATCAACCTAGGCTGAATGCCAACCATTCCCTTAAACCTGTGGAGGGAACACTATCAACCTAGGCTAAATGCCAACCATTCCCTTAAACCTGTGGAGGGAACACTATCAACCTAGGCTGAATGCCAACCATTCCCTTAAACCTGTGGAGGGAACACAATCAACCTAGGCTGAATGCCAACCATTCCCTTAAACCTGTGGAGGGAACACAATCAACCTAGGCTGAATGCCAACCATTCCCTTAAACCTGTGGAGGGAACACTATCAACCTAGGCTGCATGCCAACCATTCCCTTAAACCTGTGGAGGGAACACAATCAACCTAGGCTGAATGCCAACCATTCCCTTAAACCTGTGGAGGGAACACAATCAACCTAGGCTGAATGCCAACCATTCCGTATGTGCTGTGCTGAAACCACCACCTAGTTACATGCTCCTGTCCGCAGTTGTGTATTTTCAGTACTGGAGGTCAATATGGCAGAGTTTATAAGATCGCTCGTTCTTAAACATCCGGTGTGCTGATGTTGAGGTAGCGGGTTTAACCCTACACTGGTCAGCTGAACTAAAAATGTTGACCTATCGTCCTAGACTTTTGGACGTAAATTACATGTGCCTCTGAAGTCGAAGTGGGTTGGCCTGATGGCGAGGTAAACTGGTAATAGAAAAATGTAATCTACAGGCAAACATCAAACCTAATGTACTAGAAGTACTGACACGAGTATGCACTACTTCTGACTTCAGACGAACGAAAAGAAAAACAAGTACTGGTCTTGCAAACGATGATGGTTAATGTGCTTGGTTTGTGAGGGGAAGGAAAACAATGCCACACAGTCATGGTTAAAATGGTATATCGGTACCGTATCGGGAGAGCGTCTTTACAATAGTCTCATCCAGTATGCACTTTTCGGGGCTCAAACTATCAGAACGTACGAGGAGGCTTCAAATGAAAATCTTATATGTTCTGTTTTTGTTTTTGTGTGTGGTAATATATATTGAAAAAAGTAAAGATCAAATGTATCATGTTTCAGTGTAGTCACCACTGTCTTCAATGCAAACAGTCAGTCACAGAAGTCACGCGGTTTTGAAACTTCCTATTCCACTCATACACCTGTTGGACTGACAGGCATGTATCGTCATACTGGACCTTCATTCGCCGATGAATTTCTATAGGTTTCACCCTTCACTGATCAACAATCGGATAACAGAACGCGGCTTCTCATAGGTGCACGTGGAAAGTAAAGCGGACATCTTTAAACTGTTCTTATAACGTCACTGAGTACTTTTGCACAGTGATGTCACGCGCTTAACACTCTTGACATTCTTAACAACAATATTGACAGGTTATAAGATGGTTATTGAATTTCTATCACACTTTTAAGATTGTCATTTGAAGCTCCCTTATATATTTGTTTTAAATTACAAAAACAATTTTATTTAAGGCTCAATGTTCTCCAAGGGCCGGAGCTGCCCCATGAGGTTCCACGTCCATGTGTGTCATTAGTATGACCGTCTCTGCTGGTGGTCAAGGCTTGATAATAGTGCAAATATAAATACAATTTTGTTCTTAGCCAAAAGGCCTGAGGAGCGAGATAGCATACAACTTAAAATCTCAGTCTTCCTGAGGGATCCAATCAACAAAACACAGCTACTCCCATTCGTACAAAGTCGTCCTACCCAAATTAAACGCCCGAGTAACCTTTAATCACTTAATCATACTTCCACTCCCTACAGGTAAGTAGGCCATGTATCAACCAGTCCATGAACAACCCAACAGGAACTGTCAATTGGGACTCTCTTTTTTTTCCTGACACTAAATAAACACTCTAAATTTGTCCGAGACGGGAAGTTGCCCATAGTCTGCAGTTTAATAGGGATTGGTCTTAAAATGTGTTCGCCGTACTATAGTTGTTACCTTTCCCCCATAATATGAGTGTTACATTCTTCCTGTAACATAACTTTCCTTTTTTTCTATGCCGTGAACTATTTTCCTTCGGTGCACATTATGTCACCAGAACAGAAAACTGCAGTTGGGTGTATGTAGGGAGGGAGACTTCATAATAAACAGTAACAAATATATGCGTTGTAAAGTCGGCAGAATAATTCTGTGCTGCGTGACAAATAGAAGTAGAGCATAAACCACTACCCATACACCCGGAAATTATTGATATATGTCAGAAGTAAAGCCGCAGTTGAGCAGGGGCTAGACGCTCGCCTGCAGACATGGTGGTCATAGGTTCCTTCCGCATGGAGGCGGTTTCTAAAAAAGCAACATGAAATTTCTTGGGAGGTAAAAACGTAATGCTGGCCACATCATCCACCGATTGGTGCTTAGAAATATGGGTAGATGTACCCAATGTTGCCCAGTGCAACTGAAGGGTTAGGGTAAAAGGGTCATAGACACCTACATCTAACGTATATATCTTTGAAGTTAAGAGGAGTGTTGAACGAGAGGGTGGTTATTACTTCACTTCCCTACAAACTCTGGGATTTGGGCTGTAATCTTTAGAAATAGCGGGTATTCCCCCAACCAGTACTGTCACGTGACAGAAGTGGTAGCACGATGTCTAGCACATTCTCCTGCTGGCCAAGTGGACATATGTTCAAATCCCCATTCAGAGACATCATTTAAAAAAAAAAAAAAACTTGATCCAGGGTCTCAGGTCGATTTAACCTGAAATGGAAATCAGGAAATGTTACAGGAATGAATAGTAGCCGGCATGACATTGAGCACATCAGCAGTCAAGTGCTATTTATTCTACTGGAGGCTGGTGCCATATGCTCAATACGCCTCAAGGAGGTGAACAGGGTTTCTTTCATCTTACTTACTGCCAGGTGGTCATTCCAGCATGATGACATCATTGACGAGAGATTTGGTTTTAATGGGAAATTTCAGAGCTGCTGAAGTCAATATGATTACATTATCACTCGCGTGCCGCACGCTCACTGAAAATACGGGCCGCACACCAGGTACCTTAATGTACTTACTGCCAAAGAACTGTAATTATATACAAGTTCTCGAGAAGACACGAAGAATACACGTGACAGAGAATTGAGTACACAACGGAAACATTGGAAGCTTAAAGGTATGTTGAAATAATTGGTGTTGAAGAGATTCATGTTACAGATTCAGAGACAGTAACAGTGTACAATGTGTTGGCGATCAATTAGGGAACCCTTTGTCAGATATGACTGATCTACCGTATGACAGTAGACGGTACTACCTGCTTTCTGTCAGCGCCGAATGTTGGGCGGCGCATTACCAAACCCGACACCCCACATTGTGCCAACGGCTTCGGGCGGAGGAGCGCAATTGGGAGGGTACTAATCCTTATCCTGGTGCGAGGAAATGCAACCCAAAGACAAAATACGTCATGGCAGGGCAGACCAGGCCCTAAGCTTTGGTTGGCAGCTGGTCTAGGATCGAAGCTCCGACAGGCGGACAGTTAGAGCATTGCTTTGCTGATCCGGCAGCTTCTGCAGCTTGTCTTGTTCCAGATTATAGGTGTCAACTTTCCTCTGGAGTGAACTAGGCAGGCCGAGAGAGGGATCATGCTGCATGGGCAACACATGGTTGCTTTTTTTTCAGCCCAGGCTTTGTGCTATGGAGAGGCAATAACTCCATCCCTGGTCTTAACTGGTCTCGGAATCAAAGCGAGAGGCAACTGTTACGGGTTATAAGTCCTTGTCAGTTGGCGTAGACATGGGGCGCCACGCGTTGCCTCTGACGGTGGGAGACACCTACAGGTGTCACTGATCAGCTACCGCCCGCCTCAAGCTGGGCAGCCCCCAGCCAATTTGGTGCTGATCCGCCACAGCCTGCCTGCTTCAATGGGTGCTTGGGGCTAGGACAAAATCTGTATCGCAGGCTGTAAAACCAATGCACCAGGTACTAATAAAAAGAATAGAAACCTCAAGCTACGGCTTGCAACCTGGATTGTGAGAACCACTGTGTCCAGGATTTTCCACTGACTTGACAAATATTGACGATGTGAGAAAAACGGCTGTGATTGATGCTGAACTCAATCGTCTTAACATTGATATTGCTGGCCTGCAGGAGACTCGCCTCGCCGAGGAAGAGTCACTCTGGGAAAACAATTACACCTTTTTTTTTTTGAAGGGAAGAGGACAGGCAGAAAAAAGGCAACATGGTATGGGCTTTGCAGTGAAAAATTCGCTACTGGGAATGATTGATATCCCAGCTGGAGGTAATGAAAGATTATTATCACTGCGCTTGGCAACCTCTTGTGGATTTGCCACCATTCTCACTGCATATCCACCGACACTCGCTTCCTCTGATGATGTGAAGGATACGTTCTATGAGCAGCTAGACTCTGTTATCAAGGCAGTTCCAAAATCCGACTACATTTATATGCTCGGTGATTTCAATGCTCGTGTGGGCAAGGACTCGAGTTCATGGCCAGTGTGCCTTGGAAAATACAACATCGGTCGCATGAATGATAATGGGCAAAGGCTGCTGGAGCATTGCACTAGAAATGACCTATGTATTACAAACTCCTTTTTTAAAACAAAAGAGATGCATAAGGTCACATGGAAACATCCAAGATCCAGCCATTGGCATCAGCTGGACTTCATTATCACACGGAGACAACATCTGAACCATACATCATTAACTCGAGGTTACCACAGTGCTGACTGTGATACAGATCATTCTTTGGTTGTTGCAAGGGTTAGACTGAGACCAAAGAGAATCTACACAGCTAAACACAAGTCTAGCCCCAGGATTAATATTACTAACACTCAAGATCCTGGAAAGTGCTTTGAATTTCAACAGCAACTTGAAGACGCTTTCAATGATACATCAGAAAATTGTATAGTAAATGATAAATGGAGTAAACTTAAGGAAACTATTTATAAAACAGCGGTAGGGGTTTACGGCACTGTGGATCATAAGAGGCAGGACTGGTTTGCGGCAAACAGCCAGATACTGCAGCCCTTGATTAATAAAAAGAAGATAGCTCTCTTAAGAAACAAGGAAAGACCAACGCGTAACACTCTGAGTGAGCTGAAGCAAGCGAGGAAGGATGTACAAAAGGCTGCCAGGCAGTGTGCGAATGACTTTTGGATCAAGTTATGTGAGTCCATTCAAATCGCAAGTGATAAGGGAAACATCAGAAGCATGTATGAAGGGATAAAGAAAGCCTGTGGTCCAATGATCAAAAGAAGTGCACCGCTGAAAACCTTGACTGGAGAAATCATCACTGATAAAAAACAGCAGATGGATAGATGGGTCGAGCACTATTTAGAGCTTTACTCAAGTGAGACCAAGCTAGCAGATGATGCCCTCAACGCCATAGAGGCCCTGCCAACTCTTGACCACCTGGACACACTTCCCACTATAACAGAAAATAAGTGTGCTATAAATGAGCTTGCATCTGGCAAGGCTCCAGGTAAGGATGGGATTCCAATAGAGGTAATCAGGAGTGGGCAAGACACACTCGCTCTACAGATCCACCAGCTAATAGAGCTATGCTGGCGAGAAGGACAAGTCCCACAGGATTTCAAAGATTCAAACATCATAACGCTGTACAAGAACAAGGGAGATCGGAGCGACTGTAACAACTATAGGGGTATCTCACTTCTGTGTATTGTTGGGAAAGTATGTGCCAGAATTGTCCTGCACAGACTTCAAGTCCTGGGAGATCAAGTCTACCCCGAATCACAGTGCGGCTTCCGTCAGAACCGGTCTACCATTGATATGATATTCTCATTGCGACAGATGCAAGAAAAATGCCGGGAACAAAAGTCAGCCACTGTTTATTGCCTTCATCGACCTCACAAAGGCATTCGATTTGGTCAGTCGTGAGGGTCTGTTCAAAGCACTAAAGAAGATTGGCTGCCCACCAACTCTTCTGTCCATTGTGGAATCGTTCCACACAGGCATGAAGGGTATAATCAAGTTTGATGGCTCAACTTCAGAAGAGTTTGAAATCAAGAGTGGAGTTAAGCAAGGTTGTGTACTAGTCCCCCACCCTCTTTGGGATATACTTTTCACTTCTACTGAAATATGCCTTTCAGTGATCAGGATGACGGTATATACATTTACTCACGCTCAGATGGTGGCCTCTATAATGCTCAGAGATTGAAGGCCAAGACCAAAATTAGCAGGGTACTAATCAGAGAGTTGCTTTTTGCGGATGATGCTGCGATTACGACCCACTCTGAGGAAGAATTACAACATCTACTATCTGCATTCTCCAATGCTTGTTCTGAATTTGGTTTAACAATTAACAAAAAGAAGACACAGATTATGTCACAAGGTGCACATGGTGTACCATCAATCTTTATTGACGACGCTGAACTGGAGATAGTAGACCATTTTACATATCTAGTATCAGTAGGTAAATAGCAAATTATCCCTAGATCAGGAAATCAACATCCGGATTGGTAAGGCAGCAACAACAATGAACAGGTTAAGAAAAAGAGTCTGGGAGAACAGGAAGCTTACTGCCAAAATAAAAGTCCTCGTCTACCAAGCCTGTGTCCTTAGTACTCTTCTTTATGGCAGTGAAACCTGGACAACTTACTCACGTCAAGAGAAACGTTTAAACAGCTTTCATATGCGGTGTCTGCGAAGAATACTTGGTATTAAGTGGCAAGACAAAATCACAAATACTGAAGTATTGGAAAGATCAGGTTGTGTGACGATGTATTCCATGCTCAGTCTTCGTAGATTTAGATGGATAGGACACGTTAGGAGGATGGATGATGGTAGAATACCAAAGGACATCTTTTTTGGTGAATCACAGACGGGTAGGAGATCTCAGGGTTGGCCTCTACTACGATACAAAGATGTGTGTAAGCGGGACATGATTGATACAGGCATTGATAATGCACATTGGGAGCATGTCGCCACTGAACGTGTTGCATGGAGGGCAACTATCAGAAATGGAATAAAGACAAAGGAGAAAATGATTGCAGATAAAGCACACACAGAGCGTGAGAGATGTAAGATGGTGCAAAATGGTGGAAATGACCATGTTTTCACATGTACTTACTGTGGGCAAACATTTGCAGCAAGGATTGGCCTTACCAGCCACACTCGCCACCGCCATGGATCGTAGTTATTAAGCCTTTTTGAAGCACAATGTACCAAACTATCGTCTGTCAAGACGGAAAGGTGCCAATGCAATGTAAAGGTAACCCTTTGAGGCCACTAAAACAGTCCACAATTAAACACACATAGTATTGTTTGGCGCTCATAGAAGGAGAAGAGGAAAGTAGAGATTAGAAGACGCACTAGACAACATAAAATATGAAAACGATAATTACCGACCGGGATTCGACCCTGTCACCTCCAAATGACGACAGCGCCTCTCTGCAGGAACAAGTGTACTTCGACGCATCAACAACAGTCACCCTGTTGTCTAGCGCGTCCTGTAATCTCTACTTCCTTCTTCTCCTTCTATGAGTGCCAAACAATATTATGTGTGTTTATTTGTTGAATGTGTTGGAGAGAACGTCTCTTGTCCTGTTTATGGAGAGATTAACAGAAAACATTGTTGTGGGCTTTTGTGGCGAAGTAATAAAACGTTTGCCTCGTGTTACGGATGTTGGGAGTTCTCCTCGGTACCCGTCATTAGTTTTACGAGTGCAAGTTTTCCGGAGTGTCCGGGGTGAGAGGGAATGGAAAGGGAGGGGGGGGGGTGTCCGCTATCCCATATGGTTGGAGGGGGGGGGGGGTGGTGTCACTAGAGCTACGCATTTCGTGATCTGTGCGATGCTTTCGACCTGCGCTATGAAGACTGAACCATAAGGGACAGAACAATGGAGTCGACCCTGTTGCCTTTAATCCCCTTTATTGTAGTTGAGCGACTGTTCTTGTCATCGATTTAAGAGAATTAACGGAATACATTGTGTTGGAGAGACTGTTTTCTTCTTGTCATGGTTTACAGAAATTAACAGAATACACTGTGTTAGAAAACACGTCTTCTTCTTGTAATTGGTTTACATAAAATAACGGAGTACATTGTGTTGGAGAGACTGTTTCGTCCTGTCACAGGTTTAAAGACATTAACATTGTTGGACGTTTATTTCCAACAATTAAACGAGATCTTAGGGGTGTATTGTTTTGGAAAGAATTTATTCTTGCAATAGTTTTGAAAATAATGGGATACACTATACTTGCTGGTAACTTTTAGTCGTTAGTATAGTTGCTGACAGACAAACGGAGAACATTGTTTTGAAGATACTTTTCTAATTGTAATAGTCTTAGAGAGATTAACAAAGAACAATGTTTTGGAGAGACTTTTCTACTTGTCATAGTCTTAGAGAGATTAACTAAAAAAACAACAACACTGATTTGGAGATACTTTTTCTTCTTGTCATAGTTCTAGAGAGACTAATGTTAGAAAGCCGGTCTCCCTGATCTAGGGGTTACACGACTTTCTCCGTAATCCCGTATACTCTCGTAAGTAACGTGACGTGCGCGAGAATTGGTAGCGGTTCTCTCCGCGTTGGTAACTTAGGGGTATGTGAGCCAGTCGCTCAGAAAGCAATAGTAAACTACTGAGCGTAATCTTGCCAATAAATCAACAATCAGCTGAAAGATGCTGATGTTGACAGCGATGTCCTTTGAAGGATATGCGAAAAAAAAATGTTAGAAAACAAACAGACCGAACATGATACATTTCCTTCACACGGTTTTCAGTTACCACAACAGCTGTCAACCACCACTACAACTTCAACTACTAGCACACATGCGAATCACTAGCACATCTGTCAATCACTAGCACAGCTATCCATCAATCACTAGCACAGCTGGCAGTTGCCAGAATACTGTTGTTCCCTCATTCGTAACATAATTTGCATCTGAATTTCCATGAAACCAACAGTCCGGCTTAACTAGATTAGGCTCAACACAAACTAATAACATTGACAGTAACTGGAGCCTCCAACTGGCAACGTACAAAGTGGAATCAGAGACGGCTGGTTTCAACTGTAAATAATGCTGTTTTAATAATACAGCTAACAACGTTTGTTGAAATCACATATTAATTTGCCTCCTTAAATTGCCTCTTTTTACGACAAGTTTATAATGTTAACTACCCAAACCTTGTTACAAAGTATTCGCCCTGGCCGCTGTTCATCTGTATACCTTCTTCGTTCTGTTGACCAAGTCTGGCTTCGCTGCCGTGTCAATTCAGTCTAGGTTTTCCGCCCGTGTTTTCTCCATAACTAACGCTAGCAATCTGCTAAAATATTCTTCTCACTGTTGTCATCTTGATAACCATTAACTAATATCCACACGATTCCTAGCCACATCAAAAATGCTCCGGCATCCAAAACTCCTGCTTATCCTTCATTCGTCCCTGCGAGTCCCTTTGTTGTCAAACAACGTCAGTGTCATGTTCCCGTTGGTGCGCACTTGTTTCTGTGCGTGGTTTTTACATATCGGCTTTTCCCGATATTTTTCATGACATCATCATCATCACGTCTTTACGCTATGTGGCAGTATGCCCCCCTCCCTTAAAAAAAATGATGAAATCATGATTTTCTTCATCATCACGAATTTAAACTGACAGATAGCAGTGCAGACGTAGTGATTAACAAGAAGATATGGTCCCCCATAACTCATCCACACACAAAAAAATTATTATCTGACGGGCACGCCCAACTATCTACAAACCCACGGTAGACGTCGTGTAGCTAGCCCACTGGGAGGCTGTGCTAACTAATTTAACAAATTAGTACCTCATTTGTTCGAAGACAAGCGTCCTCTCTAGGTCAATACCTGGAGTAGGGGAAGTGTTTGAATCATGGGTACCACTCCATCCAAACCAGTGAACGCACTATCTGAAATCTATCCATATACCAGTGTCAAGTGTGAGGAGATATCTGCCTATGAGGTGTAGACGTCGTTGTCGTTTTACTTGCCAACTCATAGCGACTTATCCCAACATCGTTGACTAACCATGCAGGTACATACTGTACTGGAACTATTTTAACAGCATATTTGTGGCTGTATGTATTTATCGATCGCGACCCTATTATCACCATGTTTGAAATATTTACCAAAACATCATAACGCAATAATTCTTAATAAGTAACATGTTCAGCTAATTATTATACTGACGATTAATCAACCACTATCTAATATCCGTGAAATGCACAATTATTATAGTTCAATGTACTGAAGAGTCTCACGAAGCACAATAAAGTTCCTAACACAGTCTGTAGACTTATTGTTCGACTGTGAAAACATTGATCATGTCCGACTATTATTACGCGTATGTAATAACATAAGTAAGTATTAATGTAGAACCTATACATAACACCAATCATCTACGATAAGTGTTTATCTTAATAATAATTCACACGACGGTTATGGTGCTCCAACGTCTGTTGGTCCCAACGCAGAAAACAAACATCTGTATCCCGTCCAAAATCTCACCATCATGCCGAAAACATGACTCTGGCAATGAACAATATCAACAAAATATGTACCAGTCGCAATTACAATATGAAACAAAATAAAATTTGTTGATTATTGGAATAATTGTATACCAATTATAGTGTGCATGTAACATACTTAATCGGCCTAACTAACATGTACGACAGCAGACAATTAAGCAAGAAAAATGTACATAGCAGAAGATTTAAAGACGACTAAGAAGATCTTTAAGATTATTATCATTGCCTAGAATATGGCAGATATCAAACTCATAGTCTTGCAACAGAAGTGAAATGCGTAAAAATATGTAACGAAAGTGAACCAGAATTATAAACAGAATATTCGGGATTTAATAAGAATGTTCTACCGAGAAAATATCCATAGAAATTTATCAACGCTCTCTATTATTGATAAAGTTAACAACACGTGTCTGAAAAATAGAGAAACGGAAGTAATTTATCAAGATGAATTGTAAAAGCATAACTGAGATAGTGTGAACAATTCTGAAAAAGTTTGGCTTCATATCAGCGAAATTCGGAACAACTTATTTTGTAAGACCCTAATGTGTCTGTAGTGAAAGATGTGCTGATATAATTAATTACTTTCAATCATTCAATTCTTTCTTTCAGTCAATTTTTCCCATCTTTATTCTTTCTATCATTCTTTTCTCTTGTATTACTTTTCTTTCTTTCTTTCTTTCATACCTATATTGTCTCTTTTCTGCACGTTTGCCAATATATGCACACTTTAACTTTGTCGACTGGAACAATGTTATAGTTTTCACTCTTGTGTATACTGTGTAACGCATACGCTGTAATGAGGTATGTTTGGTAAATCTGTACCAAAAGTAAGCCAAGTAAATAGAGTAAGCAAAGATAAGTGTACTTTGTTTTCTGTATTGTTCTTTGCATATACTTATCAAGTTCGCAAAGTATATTTTTGTTTTTACGCTGATGTTTACGACATCTTTCTTGATTTGCGAATAAATGTTTTTGATGTATCTCTTGGTTTCTGTTAACCAGTTTGTAAGTTTCTTTCTGGTTTGTGTGTACATTTTCTTGACTTGCGAGTGAATATCTGTAATGGCGCAAGCAATATATTTCTTTGATTGTGAATACATGTTTGTGACATACTTCTTGACTTCTGTGTGCATGTTTGTGATACACTTTTTGACTTCTGTGTGCATGTTTGTACTGGCACAAATAACATATATCTTTGTTCGTGAGTAAATGTTCATAACGACGCATTCAACCTGATTTAGGGTTGATTTCATTAAGGTCATGATCTGGGTAGTAAATATGGTTACAACTCCCCACTGCCCCTGTTTGTTACCAGTGTATATAACATTTGTTCTCTTTTTGTGATGTTTTTGAATGGTGTCATTTGTCGACATATGAGGTTGCCTGGTTGTTTGCTTTTGTTTTTCATTTACACTCACAGAAATAAACTTATTTAATGGAGAATTCAATTTCCTGTGTTTGGATTTGTGAGTATTATGTTGTACACATTTTTGTACTATTGTGTTGTCTCTCGTTTGTGTTCTATCGTGTTTGTTAACAGTTGATGTAACCTGTTTCAATTGCGTAATTTCTTCTTCTTGCGTCATGTGAACTTGGGTTCTTGCGAGTGCTCTGTCAGGTTTGTGTTCGATGGTCACTTCTTGAACATAATCTTTAACATTAGGACGAGCACCCACGTGCCAGAATACTGTTGTTCCCTCATTCGTAACATAATTTGAATCTGAATTTCCATGAAACCAACAGTCCGGCTTAACTGGAGCCTCCAACTGGCAACATACGATACTTTTGCTTTCTTTCACCCCAAACAAACTTTGCCAGCTATATTTAGAGTCACCAGCTATATTTAGCGCCGACGGTGATCTCCTCTGTGTTCGGGTGGAGTGCGTGTCAGTGCGTTTCAATTGCCCCACACCACAGTGTTGTTTCTTTGGGCTGTGGCAACCGTTTCTGTCTCCCTTCGATCCTCATTTGCATCGGTCCTGCAATCACTTTCCGGTTAGGGTTAGGGTTAGGGGGTAGGGTTAGGATTAGGGTTATGGGTAGGGTACATACACTAACCGAGCTACGGCGCAACACACGGAAACCCCCTGAATGTTCGGCGCAACACAGGGAACCCCTGGATGTGACGTCATACCCTGGGATTCCCTTTTGTTTGGGGTGAAAGAAAGCAAGAGTACCCAACGTACAAAGTGGAATCAGAGACGGCTGGTTTCAACTGTAAATAATGCTGTTTTAATAATACAGCTAACAACGTTTGTTGAGATCACATATTAATTTGCCTCCTTAAATTGCCTCAACACGCAGTAGTCCATGCCGTCGGAGATCGCAATATGTGTAGAGGCATGATCGTCGACGCCAGCCGGCAAGGCACTGGATGACGATGATGGTGATATCGTACGCTATGTTCATTTTATGTGTGATATAATGTTGTATAGGGCGTTCTGTTCATGTGTGATAGTATATTGTACACTGTGTTCATTTTATCTGTGATATAATGTTGTATAGGGCGTTCTGTTCATGTGTGATAGTATATTGTACACTGTGTTCATTTTATGTATGATATAATGTTGTATAGGGCGTTCTGTTCATGTGTGATAGTATATTGTACACTGTGTTCATTTTATGTGAAAGTATAAGGTCTACTGTGTTCATTTAATGCGACAGTATATCGCATACGGAATGTTCTTAAAATGTGATACTATGTCCTATACTGTGTTCATTTTATGTGACAGTATATCGTATATGGCGTTCTTTTGATCAGTGTCAATAAATGGTTAGTAGTGTTATTTTCATATGCAATAGTATATTGCAAACTGTGTACATTTTACGGGAAAGTATATCGTATGTGGTGTTCTGTTTATGGGGGGGGGGGGGGGGGGAGAAACCACTTCGTGCTTTGAAGCGTATTATGTACATACATGATGTCAACAGCAGCATCTTTCAGCTGTCTGCTTGATTTCTTGGCAAGATTACGCTCAGTAGTTTGCCATTGCTTTCTGAGCGGCCGGCTCAGTATCCCGCAAGTCACCAGCGGGGGTCGAACCGCTCCCAGTTCTCTCCCGCTACGAGACTCTGTGTGATAAACGGGATTACAGAGAAAGTGTTGTAACCCCTCAGCCAGAGAGACCGCCATGTACATGGTAGTAGTTTTAAATGTGTATAGATCAATCGGCATTCGATGGACGATAATGTAAATATCACACTGATAGCCTTTATTTCCGATATCATTCATGCACTAATGTTTGGATGGTCGATCTTGGAAATAAACACTGTTCTTTTATGTGGAATTATATACCGCAAACAGTGTTTTGTGTGTGTGTGTGTGTGCGTGCGTGCGTGTGTGCGTGTGTGTGTGTGTGTGTGTGTGTGTGTGTGTGTGTGATAATCTCATCCTTTCTAAAGCACCGTACGTGGGTCATACCGATGTCATGATGGAAGAATAAGTAATCAGAGTTCTCCGCTCACTGTTCTAGCAATGAGCAAACATTATAGACACTCTTTTGTCCTTGTCTATTGTTTAACCCTTTGAACCCTGACAGTACCCAACTCGATCAGAGGTAACTTTTTGAATCTTCGGCAGGAGAGTGACCTCAAACATGTTAGCCATGTCCAGATATACGCTGGATGCTTATTGGTCGGCTGGTTGCCGATTAACAGTGAGATATAAACAGAGAAACGTTGACACCGGTGTACCGGCTCGTAAGGTCTCTGATACCCAGTACGCTAAGCCGGTATACCGCCTCGTAAATGTCTGCCTCGTAGGGTTCAAAGGGTGAATGTTATCAGTTCAGGATCTACTCTTACTTCCCTGTATCCGTTTGTCTTCAATGATTCCCAGTATAATGTTCTTTGGTATGGTGTAAAGACTTGTTGTAACATATCCAAACCATGTCAGTTTTCGACGACTCACCACTGATACAGGTGGTTCTTGATGGCCTGCATATGTATTTACTTTGTCTCTAAATTGCTTGGCAGTTGTATTCTGATTCCTATACCATAAGCGTAGATTTTCCCTAAAGCATTTGTGTTCTAATGACTACATCCTCCATTCGTGACTGCCGTCAGACTGCAACTCTCACACCCATTTAAGAGTATAGATCATACACATGACTTTTATAGTTTGATCATCAAATAAGTCGATGTTGCTTTTCACACAGAATTCAGTGTTGGCATGGCCGTGCGGCCATATAGTCTTGTTGTGTTCTCTTTACTTGAACTGTCATCGCTACATTGATATTGAGAAGTGTTTACTTCTTCCAGCGTTTCTACTTTCATGTTCATATTGGTTATGTCGAGGTCCTTGCATGTCCTATTCATGTTCTATACAGCATGACATTGTGTGTGTGTGTGTGTGTGTATGTATGTCTGCCTGTCTTCTGTCTGTGTGCGCGCGTGAGTGTGTGTGTGTGTGTGTGTGTGCGTGTGTGTGTTGCTGTTAGGGCACTTGTAACATTCAGTACTCAAGTTGTTTAATTTTTCTTGCAGAGTTAGAGGCGGAGTGGCCGAGGGGTTACATTGTCTGCATCTAGCCAGTGAAGATCCGAGGAAGTGTAAACAGTCAAAGAAATTCAACTGTGGCGTTGTTACAAGTCTCTATCCTGTCTATGTGTAAGTGGGTATTCTCTGTACTGGGTGGGGTGGGTTTTACCTTTTTGTAAATTGTATCCAGGGAACATAGTCAATAATGTTACAAGAGGGATTAGTTAGTTAGTTAGTCGACAGATCATCCTCATTGCACATTGAACCATTCAGTCCATAAGTGCTCGGATCCCCTCCCCAGTAAATCCCGCAGCGTGTAGCGGCTCACGACACCAGTTCTGTGTTGGTTTATTAATCTTCTTTGGCTTCCTGCGTAGTGAAATTGTTTGGCCATGCCTCTTTTAACTTACCGTTATCGCAGCCTGACCATGGTTGTAGATTCCCAGTCATCGCTTGGTTCTCGTAAACGACTTACTTCTCGTAGAGCATTCAGAATGAATGTCTGCCTGGTCCATGTTTCATCTGCCTTCCACAGTAGCCATACCTGCAAGCCTGTCAGCCTGCTCATTCCTTTGTACACCCGAATGACCTGGCACGAAGATGAAACTAATCTTTGCCAGCCAACCAGAGGGATTATAACTGTAATATATAGCGTCAGGTCCTACCACAATAGATGTTTGCCTGTTGACCCTGTGATCATGATCATGGGTTTGAATTTGGAGGGGGAGGATTTTATAAAAATGATCTGGACTCCCATGTCTACGCAGCCTAAAGTGGGTATCAGAAAATGTCTTGGGAAGTTAAGGCGACCGGGATACTATTGCCCACATCAGCCCTAGAGTGCCGATTGGTCTGTGAAGATATGGGTTTATCACTATTGTCCCCAAAACGTCTAAAGGCGTGTCAAATGGTTCTTGACTTCTTTAACTTCATCATCATCGTCATCATCCAGTGCCTTGCTGGTTGGCGTGGGAGATCATGTCTCTATACAAATTACGAGCTCCGACAGCATGGATCAATTCGTGCGTTGACTCCCTTCCGTACTATGACACAAGACTGTCAAGAATCTTCTCGCGCTTTTTCCCTCTATCTCTCTTTCCGCAAATCTATCCGGTTGTCACAATAAGTTCCAGTTTTTGTCTTCTCATAACGTGGCCAAAAAACGATGACTGCCTCTTTCTGATGTTGGTGATAAGTTGTCTTTGCGAATCAGTTTCCATTAAAACTGTCTCCGATTACTCTTTTTGGCTGTCCAATTAATGTTCAGTATTTTCCTATAAAACCCATCTCCAAGGCTTCCAAGGACTTTTTCACCTGTTTACTAATTGTCCAGTATTCACAATTGTGTGTTAACACTGGTTCTATGTAACATGCACGAACTCTTTTTCTACCTTTCAAGGACAGTGCCATATTGCACAAAACGTTCTTAGTGTGATAGAATGTAGTTTTGCTTGTCCTATTCTGCTCTTTGTCTCAGTAATGCATCTTGCATCTGATGTTATCCATGTGCCTAGATATCTGAATTTTTGCACTTGCCCTAAAATAACCTCCTGTACTATTTAGGCTCAATCTGTGTCTTTGATGTCACCAATGACGTCTGTCTTTCTATTATTCAAACTAAGGCCCATTTGTTCACTTTCTACAACCACTCTATCTGTCATTTCCTGTAGGTCGTTCTGACTTGTTGCTGTAAAGACGGTGCCATCAGCATAACGTAAGTTATTTATATTATGTCCACCAACCACAATACCTGACATATTTTCTGCAGATCCCATTATATATTCACTGTACAATGAGAACTTTAATTTACCCATCACAAACATCACATTCATTATTATGCTGTCTTACCTAACAGCAAATCCTATGGGGAAAATTAATATTCTGGCCAGAAAGAGACATATGTAGAAAATATTGGTGCTCGTGTGGCGGACATGGTTATGTAAGATTTTCCAACTTTCTGTATCAGTGAAGGCATTTGGTACTCTCTCTCTCTCTCTCTCTCTCTCTCTCTCTCTCTCTCTCTCTCTCTCTCTCTCTCTCTCTCTCTCTCTCTCTCTCTCTCCCCTCTTTCTCAGTTAACATATTTAAAAGTCTAAGCATTCAAGTACACTATCTACAGTTGACATTTGTAACGTTATAAGTGATTAGAAAACAGCAAGGATAAAGTACACAAGTACGCTATGAAAATATTGGAAAATGTACAATTTATTATAATCTTGATGTTTCGTGAGAGTAATGTTAATATCAAGCTAATGTATACACCATACCCGCAGATTGATATAATCAATGATGATAACTTGATGATAATTTGGCCCTTTTCATCTTGGCAATGAACTATTTTCCATTGTGCCCATGCTGGGCCGATGTCAGCTCCAGTATTCTGCTAATTGCGTCTGCATCTAGCATGCAAAAACCTGATATTTCATGGTTCATTCACCATCCGTAATATATTTTGGTATTTTTTTTTTTGGGTTGTGATGCTACGCTTAAGGTTCACAAGGCACTGGGTTCATTCCAAGTATGAGACTGGACATTTTTCAAAGAACCATTGGTGTATAATGATGTTACACGTCCACTGGTCGTTTGGGTAATGAGATAGGATAACTATTCTTGTCGTATAAGGGCAAAAAACAGGCGGTCCAGTGAGCAAGTTGTGCACATAAAAAGTTTCCACGTTGGAAATCGCCGCTGTCGAAGCAAAAGAGTTAAGACAGAAAATCTACCGACGGGTACACAGAGCTGGTTACCTTGGATGGAATATTCTACAGACAGTCTAGATCAGTGTTTCCCAACCTTTTTCGTGCTATGCCCCACCCAAGCCTTTTTAAAATTCTTATGCGCCCCCAACAACATATACATTATTTTTAATATTCAAAAATTTAAATGTTCACTAAAGAAACTTGAATGATAGGTTTTAGGAAGAAATCACTAGGAAATTATTGAGCAAACACAGTAAGTAAATTTTCAAAACATATAATGGAGAACTACAATATACAAAACACTGATTAGACCAGTTGTGCTGTATGGCTCTGAAACCTGGAGTACAACTAAAGGAGACGAAGCCTTGTTACAAACCTTTGAGAACAAAGTCTTAAGACGCATCTTTGGGCCCATTAGGGATACACAAAGTGGAGAGTGGAAAAGAAGAAGCAACAAAGACATATATGATCTGTTTAAGTCCCCGCTAATCACTGGTATCATGAAGGCTAATAGACTGCAATGGCTGGGGCATATAGAAAGAATGGAAGATAATAGGGAAACAAAACTCGCTTACACTTAAGAGATAAATGACCGTAGACCCCGAGGTAGACCAAGAAGACGGTGAAGAGATATTATATATACAGATCTACAAGCACTTGGAATCAACGACTGGCAAGAGAAGGTCAACCAGAGAGACGAATGGAGACGGCTTGTATCTGCAGCAAAGAACCTCAATGGCTCGGAATGATGAAGAAGAAGAAGATAATGGAAAACTGCAATTCAAGTACACAATAATTTTAATTAAAGATTTTCTATATTATTTCAATTATTAGTAATTATTTATTATTTAAATTTAGTGAGATCCTTGCTGTTGATGCTTGCTGCAAAGATATTTTATTTCAGGTTCCCGTGTAGTTAACTTCTGTCTCATGTCTCCCTGTTTTGTTATATCCACCCGATTTCTTCCATTTTCGTATTGCCCCCCTTAACAATCGAATTGCCCCCCTGTGGGGTGTGGGCGCCACGTTGGGAAACACTGGTCTAGATTGTGCAAACAAACCTTACAAACATACAAGCCGAAGTCGGAAATACAGAAATAGAGGCGCACCACTACTTGTGACGCACTCCCGTCAAAAGAGGAACGAAGAAGCAGCGGAAGAATATTTTGTTTAGATCACGTGGATTACAGGGAGCCGCGTTTGCGTAGCGGCTGGATGCTTGCCTATCGTACGGTGGTCTTCGGTTCGATCCGCATCAATGCGATTTAAAACTTTTACAAACTAAGATGGGCTCTAAGGTGGACCCAGCATAAAATGTGTACCAGAAAATGTTGTGGGAAGTAAAGGTGGCCGGTGTGATATCAACCACATCAAGCACTGAGTGCTGTTTGTTTGGTCTGTACAAATATTGGTCTAGCTCCTTTTCCCAATGCGATTCAAGCGTCATCAATGGACCTTTTCTCTATTTAGCATTTTTTTTAAACATGGACTATTGTGCATTGTACAAAACTCATGAAAGTAGATTTTGAATTTTAAGTGGAAGGAAATTCTATTGCTATGAACGGAGTTGGTCAACAAATCTTAAATTGTCGTTGTTTCATTGCTGAGTATTTCATAGGGCCTATATATGTTCGAAAATATTGGATTTTCCTACGCTGTTCTTTTAGCAGGAGAGACAGACAGAAAGAAAAACATAGAGGCAGATCAGCGCAAAGACAGAGAGGCACACAGATAGATAAACAGACATCCAGTCAATGTTATAGATTGAAGGCAGACATACAGACAATCAACGTTACAGGCAGAAGTCAAACAGCCAGTCAACATGGCAGACAGATAACCAACTAACATGACAGAGGGACAGACGGATAGTCAACCAAACTGACAGATAGAAAGAGAGACAACCAACGAACCAAAATGAAAGACAGAAAGCCAACATGACAGACTGAAAGACAAAAAAGACAAGGACAGACAACAGTCATGCAGGCAGACAGAATTTAATCGAGAGACTGTTTATAGCTGAGGACTATGATAGGGGTTTTTCTGACGGTTGAGAATTTACAGAGTAACGCTAGAATAATGAATAACTATTGACCCGGCGAAGGTATTTGCTGATCTTACTATTCTCTCTCTCTCTCTCTCTCTCTCTCTCTCTCTCTCTCTCTCTCTCTTTCTCTCTCTCTCTCTTTCTCTCTCTCTCTCTCTCTCTCTCTCTCTCTCTCTCTCTCTCTCTCTCTCTCTCTCGATCTCTCTCTTTTTCTTTGCGCTCTTTATTTCTCTCTATCCCATTCTTCTATTTTGCTCTCTCCCTCCCTTTCTTTCTCTCATCACTCCCATCCTTCCCTCCACCTCTTTCTCCCCCTCTCTCTCCCTCTCTCACCACCTTTACCCCCTCTCTCTGTCTCTCTCACATACATTTTCTCTCCCCCTCTCCCTCATCCCTCTCTTAGCCTCTCACTCTCCCCCAATCTCGATCTATCTCTCCCTCACTTCCTCTCTCCCCCTCCCACCTCTCTCAGCTCAAACTTCCTCTACAAACGTTAGCTAGGTAAACAGTGATTCAAAAACAGAAATGATAAACTACACAGTACTTTATGGAAGTATTAAACAACATACAATTTATTATAATCTTGATGTTTCATGATGGTATGAAAATAATATTAATATCAAGCAAACATATACACTATGTTGGCAGACTGGTATAATCAATTACTTAATTTGTTATTATCAACTCTTCCTTTCTTTGAATCTGTTATATATTACGAAAGGTATAATTATAATTTATAACGTTTATCAAAAATTTTGACTAGCATATGTGTTAAATCAGTCAGGAACTTAGATGTTAATATTAAACATATGCATTTAATGAATCATATAGCTCTAAGAATAATGCACGCCAAAAGCAGTCATTCATATTTGAACTCATTCTGCCATAAATAATTTTATTATCAAAATAATGTCTCTCTGGGTCAGAATATATTTATTGTAATAACTACCTACGTCCGAACAAGTTAGAGTAACAGCTAGGATAGGGCAATTAGTTTGGCTAGAGTGCATACAGGTAACAACTACATGCAACTACCTACGACTTAAAGAGTTCAAACGACCGCTAGGATAGGGCAATTAATTTGACTATAGTGCATACAGGTAACAACTACATGCAATTACTGTGTCCCAGGCTGCCACATTTGATGACTGTGAATGCAAGAATCTACACGGCCAGCGTGGCCTTTGGCAGACTGTACAAGAATGCGTGGGACAGAAATGGAATAAGCCTGCAAATAAAGCCGAAAGTCTACAGAGCAGTCGTATTATCCATACTGCTATACGCTTGTGAAACCTGGACTGCTTACCAGCGACACGCCAGGAACTTAAACCACTTCCACACAGTCTGTCTTAGGAAGCTATTGAAGATTAAATGGCAAAACAAGATCTCAGACACACATGCCCACTAATGAAGAATCAGATTCGCTGGGATGGTCATTTGAGATTACAGGCTCCCTAACGAATTTTTTTTACGGTGAGCGCTCGCAACGGGGTCAGTGGAGACGCTTTAAAGACACTCTAACTGATCTCACTAAAAGCTTTTGGAATTCATCACGACACTTGGGAGACTGCTGCCAAAGACCGGAATTCGTGGCGTACATCATTACGCAAGGATGTAGTCACTTGTGAAGCAAATAAGACTGCACGAGTTCTGAAACAAACAAAAAAAAGGCTGGACAGAAAAACCACAGCAGCAGATCCTCCTCCTGGAATGTTAAGCATTCTTTGCCCACATTGTCAAAGAACAATTCGAGCCAAAATAGGCCTTGTCAGCCACGTTAGAACTCATAGCTTCATACTTTCACCCCGACTGGATGAAATGAATGGTCATCATCATTCTTTATGTACAAACACAACATGCAACTACCTACGACTGAAAGAGTTAAAGTAACAACTAGAATAGGAGCATTGACAACAACAAAGCGGATAAAGTAGATACAATTAACAAATACCTGGAACTGAATGCGACTGAAGGATGTAAAGTTACATTTAGAAAAGGAACATTGACAGTAACAGCTTGGATATATCGTTGACATAAGTAACAGCTACCTGGAACTGGCCGGGACTGAAGGAGTCAAAGTAACAACTAGAATAGAAACATTGACTTTAACAACTTGGATAGTGGATACAAATAACTGTCTGGAGCTGAAGAACTAGACAGACCTATGTGAGGCTTGATCAAAATGATCAGGTTATGGCGAGCTTCTGGATGAAGAGTGATTAGACAATAAAACATTATTTTCATGAATAAATGCCTGAGTTCATATTTGGAACGGCGGACACGTCTTCATAATTACTGGTTTGTGATATGGGTGTCTGGCTATAGCAGATTTGCTTAACTTTTCTTTACTGTCCGTGTGTTACCTGGGCCCACCAGAGGAGCGAAGAATAGTTACATCGTAACTTACTAAGCGTGTCGTAAAAGGCGTTTGAGATGGTTTGATGTTTGCAAGCAATCGCTGACCTAAGGCCGTGTATGATGTTTTCGGAAAACTGGCTTTACTAGTGAATGCAAGATAGCTAGGCAGCGCGCCTACCATATGTCCTACTGGATGACAAACAGCGATGGGATGAGGTGATTTCTCCTCACCTACTTGAAGTTCTCGGTGTCCCATGTAATGAAGCCTGCCGAGGGTTACACACCTTGCACATGCATGTGAACAAAATTAGGGATGTTTGCCTTCTGGAAAGAAAAAAAAAAACAAAGTCAAACCCCCCCCCCCCCCTCCCCTACCCATCCCCATATTCTCCATGCCTGATATGAATGAAAAGCTCCAACGATGGGGTCCTTACAAGAACAACAACATATTGTTCTTGACATGATTTGGCTGGAAAGAAATGCCACACCAGTAAGACAGGCTGTAACAACAGCGCAGGCAGCTTAACTATGTGAAGTACAGTTAACATAAATACAAATGAAGTAACTTAAGACTGAAACTGATCTGTGATCAACGACGATGACAGGAATTTTATGGAAACCTTCTAGCGTCATGTTTGTTATAACAAGGCTGTCATTAAATAGATTAGACTTTCCAACAGCTGGTTCATTGAAGCCCATCACAGCCATGGAGCCACGTCCTCAGCAGTTATCACCGTGAATGGAAGCTAACTGGCCCAGTTCTACCGCTGCTTGGACACACATTTATGTCCACTCAATCCATGTGATATTTCCTCTTCACAATCTATAAAGTACCTACACAAACTTACAATGAAAACACCGGGATGTACAAACATACTTATAACTTGAGTTTTCAGCCACCAGCTAAGATTTATATTTTTTTTAAAATGTAATTGTTCGCTGCTGTTATACGTGATGAAGGCAATATACATATCATCGAAGCTTTGTAATATGTATTATCCTATGTATGGTGACATTATGACTGAACAATTGTGGAAATATATAATGTGGTAGGCAATTCAACTTGCTATGTTAATATGTGTATTATATATTTATGCTTTAAGGATTTATCTAGCTACTTTATTTTATGTTGTGTGATTTCTGCAGTATGTACCTGACGAGATGCAGCGAAATATGTCAGGCAATAAATAATGCAGTCTATTGTTTGTGTCTTCGTTATTCAAATATGTAACGATTTGTTATGATCTGGCAGAATGTGTTTGATTGTTCCTGTAATGTCTCGGAGCTCTTCAACCTGCCATGTTAAGACAATGTCCGGCATCAAGTTTCTTCGCCGGCAATGCTCTTCTCAGCTCAACGAACCACCAGGCAGGCCTAACAGTTTCCTCGCTTCCATGACCTGATCAAAGCAGCTCAGTAGTTCACTGGCCGGTGCCTCCACAGCCATGTACTTACACCTGTACCTGAATAAGATAAAGAAGTTAAAGGTATCAATCACCCTTTGTGACTTTATGTTACACGTGTCAGTCTGTTAGGAATCCTTGAGAACATTACAATAACAAAGGAAAACAACTGAGAAGCTTTGATCAGCAGACGTGGAAGATAATAGGAAGAAAACATACAGTTTGTATTTGTAATAACTGTGCAGTGTTTGAAAATATTGCCAGTCCAAGTTTTGTATTTACCTACTTATGTTGCACGAACTTTATAGAGGGTGAATATAAAACTTGAACCGGGAATATTTTCAAAAACTGCACAGTCATTAAAAATACACACTATACTAGACGACACGCATTTAAAAACTCACATTTAAATTTAAATCTAGCCTGGCTACACTAACTGGGAGTGAAGTGTGGTCAAGCACGTCGATGCCGTCTCCACGGTCAAGAGAAGATTTAACCAACTCCTCATGGCAACAGTCAGCTGTCATACTTTCAGATGGCTCCTGCATTGGAGGAGTGAGGCCGCATGGAAATGTACAATATGCAATGATGTCGTTCGACAGCGTAACACAAACGTAAAACTATAGGCACACCGAAATTCGAGTCAATCCCTTCATTAGGAGATTAAGTTCGAATCTGATGGTGTCTATGGCTTTCCATTTTCTTCTGTATAGTGTTTCGAAAGATTCCAACTTCTTGCTCTCTTCTTCTTTGTGTTTCGTTCAATAGACGTTCATATGTATCTCATTTAAGGCTTTTAAAATCGAATGCAGTATCCGTTGTTACACCCGTCTATATCCAGAATCCACCCTTTTGTGTGTGTACATATTTGTTCGTAGTAAACAAAGCGCGGGTCTTAATTGCACCTGAAACTTAACTTAAGAGAATTTTAACATGTGGAGAGAAAAACCACTCAATAATAACAAAACTGATTATATAGCAATTTCCAATATAGCACAAATTCCATTATCCTTATATATGTAAGGATAAATAGGTTTTATATATATATATATATATATATATATATATATATATATATATATATATATATATATATATATATATATATATATATATTCCATTGTCACCTTGCCGTCTTGACAGACGATAGTTTGTGCTTAAAAAAGGCATAATAACTTTACCCAAGGCGGTAGCAAATGTGACTGATAAGGCCAATTCGCGCTGTAAATGTTCGTTCACAGTGGGTGCATATGAACACGTGGTCATTTCCACCATCATGCACCATCTTACGTCTCACACGCTCGGTGTGTGACTTATCTGCAATAATGTTCTCCTTTGTCTTTATTCCATTTCTGATGTTTGCCCTCCATGCAACACGTTCAGCGGCGACTTGCTCCCAATGTGCATTATCAATGCCTGTATCAATCATGTCCCGCTTACACACATCTTTGTATCGTAGTAGAGGTCCGACCCTGAGATCTCTTACCCATCTGTAATTCACCAAAAAAGATGTCCTTTGGTAATCTACCATCCTCCATCCTCCTAAGATGTCCTATCCATCTAAGTCTACGAAGACTGAGCATGGAATAAACTGTCACACAACCTGATCTTTCCAATACTTCAGTATTTGTGATTTTGTCTTGCCACTTAATGCCAAGAATTCTTCGCAGACACTGCATATGAAAGCTGTTTAAACGTTTCTCTTGGTGTGAGTAAGTTGTCCAGGTTTCACTGCCATAACGAAGAGTAATAAGGACACTGGCTTGATAGACAAGGACTTTTGTTTTGGCAGTAAGCTTCCTGTTCTCCCAGACTCTTTGTCTTAACCTGTTCATTGTTGTTGCTGCCTTACCAATCCGGATGTTGATTTCCTGATCTAGGGATAATTTGCTATTTACCACTGATCCTAGATATATAAAATGGTCTACCATCTCTAGTTCGGCGTCGTCAATAGAGATTGATGGTACCCCATGTGCACCTTATGACATAATCTGTTAAAAATCCTATTTTGCTTCCCCCATGGTGGACCCCAGAAGTAGACCAGGCTTGGAAAGCAAAGAGAGCTGCAGTGAAGCAGCTATGGAAAGTGCGACAGACACCCAGAAGCTAACGAGAGGAAGTGGACACGGCGGAAAATGTCAAGAAAGACAAGGTGGAGGTTTTCAAGCGGTTTGCTGCAGAGGCCAAAAAGGCAAAATGGGAATGTTTCATGAATGAGATTGGAGGTGATAAAACACTGCGAAAGTTCTGGAAACTGCACAGACAAATACAAAGAAAAGATCGGCCTATGACAGTGGGAACAATTTACAGAGATGATGGTGTGCGCGTGACAACAGACACAGAGAAAGGGGAGGCGTTTCTCCAGAGATGTTTAGAGCAGACCAATCATGATGATGTGGACACCAGGGATGCAGTTAGAGAGGAGTTATCTGGCAAAATAAAGAATATGCCTTATGAAGACATCATACGGGTTGAAGATGTTAAATATATTTTGAAAAAGGCAAAATACACGGCACCAGGGCCTGATGGGGTCAGGTATGGCCACATGAAGGCTTTGAGCCATGTAGACCTGAAGGAGATGACCGACTGCTTTAACCAGAGCATTAGGACAGCATCAGTACCGCAGGATTGGGTACAGAGTTATCTCATCCCTCTCCCAAAACCGTTCAAGGATCATTCAAAACTTAGCGGCTTTAGGATCATCACCCTTCAAAGTACATTTGGGAAGGTTTTAGAGAAGATAGTCGCTTGTCAAGCTGCAAGAGTTTTTGGAAAAGGGGAAGCTTCCTCCAAGAGGCCGGGGGAGCTACAGTCCAGGAAAAGATACCTGGTCAAATGCAGCTACTTTTGCCTTTGAGGTTCATGAGGAGTTACAGAGTAGACAAGAAACGATGGCGGCGGCGCTTGATCTCGAGGATGCGTACAATAGAGTTCGATATGATATTTTGATGACCGCACTGATGGAGAAGGGGGTCAATCCCTGGTTAGTGAACTGGATAGCGGCCGCCCTACATTCTCGTCGGATTGCTCTCCGTCTGGGTGCATGGACCTCAGAGCCACATATTTTAACCCCGGGACTGCCACAGGGATCCGCAATCTCACCGGTGCTCTTTAACGTGTATACGAGCAAAATTGCAAACCTAGAAGCACCAGGGGTTGGAAGGATACTAACATTTGCAGATGATATTCTTGCATATAGGCAGGGGAGAGATAGGGAGAAAATAGCCCAGGAGCTACAGGCGACAGTAGACAAAGTGATTGACTGGTGCACTGAAATGGGTGCTGTCATCCACCCGGACAAGGCAGCTGTTTTGTGGTGCTCTCTGGACAACAGGCTTGTGAGAGCTGATGTTCCAAGCCTCACGATAGATGGTGGAAGCGTCAACAGAGAGAACAAACTGAAGTATCTGGGAATCACATTTGACAGGAGCCTGTCCTTCAAGGATCATGTGGAGACGGTTGTGACAAGATCTCAAAAGGGACTCAACGCACTTAAAACTATGGCTGCAATGGACATAGAGCAGAGAATGCTTTTCAGACTATACCAGCACTTGATCCTCTCAGCGATTGATTATGGACTAGGACTGCTCACTGTCTCAAAGAGTCAGCTGGTGAGATTGGAGCGCATACAGAACGAGGCTATGCGGGTCATTCTGGGATGCACCAGAGACACCCCAGTGGTGTGTATGCGGTACATCCTTGGTTTGCCGATTGTTGCTGGTAGGCTCAAGGTGATGCAGGCGAAGGCATACCTCAGAGTAGCTGCTGACACAGATCACCCGTTGCATGAGGCGCTGGACGCAGTTAAGGGCCAGCGACTGATAAGAGGGAAATCATGGATGGCTCAGGCGGAGGATACGATCAGACAGGTGTGCCCCTTGGAGAACATTAGGCGAGGAGAGGAGTGGGTCAGAGTGCCAGCGGAGCAGTCAGACTTGTGCAGAGTTATAATCACATTGAGCCGGGAGTGCAGGGAGTGGCCAGCAGGGGCCACGGAAGTGGAAATCCAGCAACTAATTCAGGATAATGCTCGCCCGGGTGATGTGATTATCTACACAGATGGTTCGGTGTTGAGAGGTAGTAGAAGTGCCTGGGGTTTCTTGGCAAAGGCTAATGGTCGACGTTTGGTGCAGGAGAGCCTGGCATATGATACCACAACATCTAGCTTAAGAATGGAGGTGGAGGCAGTCAGTGCAGCTTTCCGCTGGATGGAGAATACGATACACACACACATCGTGATTGTAACTGACTCAGAAAGCATGCTGACAAGGCAAGCTCCGTGCCGAGTGGCGTGCTTCGCTTCGCAAGTCACGGGTGGCAAGCATCGTCTGGATATTTTCTCCGGGGCATGCTGGTGTGTTGGGGAATGAACAGGCAGACAGATTGGCTGGCTCTGCAAAACGTGGTGGAGTATTGATGCATGATAAGGCAGACGTGGGTGCGGCAATGTGGGAGCACGTGTACACCTCGGAGGAGCAAATGGATCACCATGGTCTGGCAAGAATGCGACAGCGTGGAGTGACGAGGGGATCTGGCCGAGGCTCGACGCTTAGAGGAAAGGCGAGACGCACATATAATCATATTGCTACTGGTACTATTGGGGTTGGAACTCTTCGCTGGCTTCTGAGGATGGGGACGGAGCGCTTATGGGAATGCCCCGAATGCTGTGATGTCGGTCCCTAAATCAATCAATCAATCAATCAATCAATCAATCAATCAATCAATCAAATCTGTGTCTTCATTATGCTAATTGTTAAACCAAATTCAGAACAAGCATTGGAGAATGTAGATAGTAGACATTGTAATTCTTCCTCAGAGTGGGTAGTAACTGCAGCATCATCTGCAAAAAAGCAACTCTCTGATCAGTACCCTCCTAATTTTGGCCTTGGCCTTCAATCTTTGAGCATTGTAGAGGCCGCCATCTGAGCGTGAGTGAATGTATATACCACCATCCTGATCACGAAAGGCATATTTCAGTAGAAGTGAAAAGTATATTCCAAAGAGGATGGGAGCTAGTACACAACCTTGCTTAACTCCACTCTTGATTTCAAACTCTTCAGAAGTTGATGATTAAACCCTTCTAGCCTGTGTGGAACGATTCCAAAATGGACAGAAGAGTTGGTGGGCAGCCAATCTTCTTTAGTGCCTTGAACAGACCCTCACGACTGACTAAATCAAATGCCTTTGTGGGGTCGATGAAGGCAATAAACAGTGGTTGATTCTGTTCACGGCATTTTTCTTGCATTTGTCGCAGTGAGAATATCATATCAATGGTAGACCGGTTCTGTCGAAAGCCACACTGTGATTTGGGGTAGACTTGATCTCTTAGGACTTGAAGTCTGCGCAGAACAATTCTGGCAAACACTTTTCCAACAATACACAGAAGTGAGATACCCCTATAGTTGTTGCAGTCACTCCGATTGCCCTTGTTCTTATACAGTGTTATGATGCTTGAATCTTTGAAATCCTGTGGGACTTGTCCTTCTCGCCAGCATAGCTCTATTAGCTGGTGGATCTGTAGAGTGAGTGTGTCTTGCCCACTCCTGATAACATCTATTGGAATCCCATCCTTACCTGGAGCCTTGCCAGATGCAAGTTCATTTATAGCACACTTAACCTCTGTTATGGTGGGAAGTGTGTCCAGGTGGTCAAGAGTTGGTAGATTCTCTATGGCGTTGAGGGCATCATCTGCTAGTTTGGTCTCACTTGAGTAAAGCTCCAAATAGTGCTCTACCCATCTGTCCATCTGCTGTTTCTTATCAGTTATGATTTCTCCAGTCAAGGTTTTCAATGGTGCACTTCTTTTGATCATTGGACCAGAGGCTTTCTTTATTCCTTCATACATGCTTCTGATGTTTCCCTTATCACTTGCAATTTGAATGGACTCACATAACTTGATCCAATAATCATTTGCACACTGCCTGGCAGCCTTTTGCACATCCTTCCTAGCTTGCTTTAGCTCATTCAGAGTGTTACGCGTTGGTCTTTCCTTGTTTCTTAAGAGAGCTATCTTCTTCTTATCAATCAAGGGCCGAAGTGTCTGGCTGTTTGCCGCAAACCAGTCCTGCCTCTTATGTTCCACACTGCCGTAAACCCCTAAGACAGTTTTATAAAGAGTTTCTTTAAGTTGACCCCACATTTCACTTACTGTACAATTTGCTGGTGCATCAATGAAAGCGTCTTCAAGTTGCTGTTGAAACTGAAGCACTTTTCAGGATCGTGATTGTTAATAATATTCATCCTGGGGCTAGATTTGTATTTAGTTGTGTAGATTCTCTTTGGTCTCAGTCTAACCTTTGCAACAACCAAAGAATGATCCGAATCACAGTCAGTACGGTGGTAACTCGGTGGTCAATGATATATGGTCCAGATGTTGTCTCCGTGTGATGATGAAGTCCAGCTGGTGTAAATGGCCGGATCTTGGATGTTTCCATGTGACCTTATGCAGCGTTTTTGTTTTATAAAAGGAGTTTGTAATACATAGGTCATTTCTGGTGCAATGCTCCAGCAGCCTTTGCCCATTTTCATTCATGCGACCGATGTTGCATTTTCCAAGGCACACTAGCCATGAACTCGAGTCTTGCCCACACGAGCATTGAAATCACCGAAAATATAAATGTAGTCAGATTTTGGAACTGCCTTAATCACAGAGTCTAACTCCTCACAGAACGAATCCTTCACATCATCAGAGGAATCGAGTGTCGGTGCACATGCAGTAATAATGGTGGCAAAATCACAAGAGGTTGCCAAGCGCAGGGATAATAGTCTTTCATTTCCCACTGCTGGAATTTCAATCATTCATATATATGCCGGCTCCCTGGCCGAGGAGTTAGCAGCTTTCTCCGTAATCCCGAATACTCTCATGGTTGACGTGAGTGCACGAAAATTGGAAGCGGTTCGAATCGCACCAGTGACTTATGAGAGATGGAGCCGGTCGCTCAGAAAGTCGTGGCGTGCTGATGAGCGTAATCTAGCCTAGGAATCAACATACAGCTGAAAGATGCTGATGTTGACCTCAACATCCTGAAACAGGATGGAAACGCGGGGAAAAAATATATATATATTATATAAATATAATGTTAGGTCTTAGTCGGATAACTGAATTACGGTATCACATTATAGGGTATTAACAGCATTGTCGGGCGGTGCTCACAAATCACGACATCCCACATTGTACCAATATGGCATTGGGCTTATGAGAACAATTGGGAAGGTAGAAGCCTTATCCTAGTGTGTTGAAATGAAACCTAAAGACTGAATGTCATGGCAGGGCTCTAAGCCTAGGTCGGCAACTGGTCTAGTATCAAAGCTCCAACAGGCGGACAGTTAGAGCATAGCATTGCTGATCCAGCAGCTTCTGCAGTTTATCTTGTTCCAGACGTATTTGTGTTATCTTTTCTCAGGAATAAGCTAGGCAGCCCGAGAGAGAATGATCACGCTGCATTGGCAACACATAGTCTTTAAATTCATCCGAGGCTTTGTGCTATGAAGAGGTATAACTCCATTTAAAAATGATTGTCTGTCAAGGCGGCAAGGTGTCAGTCACCATGCATTTATAAATAAAACAGCTGAATTGTTTTAAATATCTAGGCAATACAGTGACAACTGACGGAGATACGCAAAAGAATCGCCACATCCAAGGATTCTTTTACAGGAAAGAGCAACCTCATGAAAAAGATAAAATCACATTCATTGGCACCTTGCCGTCTTGACAGACGATAGTTTGTGCTTTAAAAAGGCATAGTAACTTTTAACTATGACGGTAGCGAGTGTGACTGATAAGGCCAATTTGCGCTGTAAATGTCCGTTCACAGTGGGTGCATCTGAACACGTGGTCATTTCCACCATCATGCACCATCTTACGTCTCAAACGCTTGGTGTGTGACTTTTCTGCAATAATTTTCTCCTTTGACTTTATTCCATTTCTGATATTTGCCCTCCATGCAACACGTTCAGCGGCGACTTGCTCCCAATGTGCATTATCAATGCCCGTATCAATCATGTCCCGCTTACACACATCTTTGTATCGTAGTAGAGGCCGACCCTGAGATCTCTTACCCATCTGTAATTCACCAAAAAAGATATCCTTTGGTATTCTACCATCATCCATCCTCCTAAGATGTCCTATCCATCTAAGTCTACGAAGACTGAGCATGGAATAAACTGTCACACAACCTGATCTTTCCAATACTTCAGTATTTGTGATTTTGTCTTGCCACTTAATACCAAGAATTCTTCGCAGACACCGCATATGAAAGCTGTTTAAATTGTTCTCTTGGTGTGAGTAAGTTGTCCAGGTTTCACTGCCATAGAGAAGAGTACTAAGGACACAGGCTTGATAGACAAGGACTTTTTGTTTTTGCAGTAAGCTTCCTGTTCTCCCAGACTCTTTTTCTTAACCTGTTCATTGTTGTTGCTGCCTTACCAATCCGGATGTTGATTTCCTGATCTAGGGATAATTTGCTATTTACCACTGATCCTAGATATGTAAAATGGTCTACTATCTCTAGTTCGGCGTCGTCAATAAAGATTGATGGTACCCCATGTGCACCTTGTGACATAATCTGTGTCTTCTTTTTGCTAATTGTTAAACCAAATTCAGAACAAGCATTGGAGAATGCAGATAGTAGACATTGCAATTCTTCCTCAGAGTGGGTCGTAACTGCAGCATCATCTGCAAAAAGCAACTCTCTGATCAGTACCCTCCTAATTTTGGTCTTAGCCTTCAATCTCTGAGCATTGTAGAGGCCGCCATCTGAGCGTGAGTGAATGTATATACCACCATCCTGATCACGAAATGCATATTTCAGTAGAAGTGAAAAGTATATTCCAAAGAGGGTGGGAGCTAGTACACAACCTTGCTTAACTCCACTCTTGATTTCAAATTCTTCAGAAGTTGCACCATCAAACTTGATTATACCCTTCATGCCTGTGTGGAACGATTCCACAATGGACAGAAGAGTTGGTGGGCAGCCAATCTTCTTTAGTGCCTTAAACAGACCCTCACGACTGACCAAATCAAATGCCTTTGTGAGGTCGATGAAGGCAATAAACAGTGGTTGATTCTGTTCACGGCATTTTTCTTGCATTTGTCGCAATGAGAATATCATATCAGTGGTAGACCGGTTCTGTCGAAAGCCACACTGTGATTCGGGGTAGACTTGATCTCCTAGGACTTGAAGTCTGCGCAGAACAATTCTGGCAAATACTTTTCCAACAATACACAGAAGTGAGATACCCCTATAGTTGTTGCAGTCGCTCCGATCGCCCTTGTTCTTGTACAGTGTTATGATGCTTGAATCTTTGAAATCCTGTGGGACTTGTCCTTCGCGCCAGCATAGCTCTATTAGCTGGTGGATCTGTTAGAGTGAGTGTGTCTTGCCCACTCCTGATAACCTCTATTGGAATCCCATCCTTACCTGGAGCCTTGCCAGATGCAAGTTCATTTATAGCACACTTAACTTCTGTTATGGTGGGAAGTGTGTCCAGGTGGTCAAGGGTTGGTAGAGCCTCTATGGCGTTGAGGGCATCATCCGCTAGTTTGGTCTCACTTGAGTAAAGCTCCAAATAGTGCTCTACCCACCTGTCCATCTGCCGTTTCTTGTCAGTGATGATTTCTCCAGTCAAGGTTTTCAATGGTGCACTTCTTTTGATCACTGGACCACAGGCTTTCTTTATTCCTTCATACATGCTTCTTATGTCTCCCTTATCACTTGCGATTTGAATGGACTCACATAACTTGATCCAATAATCATTTGCACACTGCCTGGCAGCCTTTTGCACATCCTTCCTAGCTTGCCTTAGCTCACTCAGAGTGTTACGCGTTGGTCTTTCCTTGTTTCTTAAGAGAGCTTTCTTCTTCTTATCAATCAAGGGCTGCAGAGTCTCGCTGTTGGCCGCAAACCAGTCCTGCCTCTTATGATCCACAGTGCCGTAAACCCCTACGGCAGTTTTATAAAGAGTTTCCTTAATTTGACCCCACTTTTCATTTACTGTACAATTTTCTGGTGTATCAGTGAAAGCGTCTTCAAGTTGCTGTTGAAACTGAAAGCACTTTTCAGGATCATGAGTGTTAATAATATTAATCCTGGGGCTAGATTTGTGTTTAGCTGTGTAGATTCTCTTTGGTCTCAGTCTAACCCTTGCAACAACTAAAGAATGATCCGTATCACAGTCAGCACTGTGGTAACTACGAGTCAATGATATATGGTTCAGATGATGTCTCCGTGTGATGATGAAGTCCAGCTGGTGCCAATGGCCGGATCTTGGATGTTTCCATGTGACCTTATGCATCTCTTTTGTTTAAAAAAAGAGTTTGTAATACATAGGTCATTACTGGTGCAATGCTCCAGCAGCCTTTGCCCATTTTCATTCATGCGACCGATGTTGTATTTTCCAAGGCACACTGGCCATGAACTCGAGTCCTTGCCCACACGAGCATTGAAATCACCGAGCATATAAATGTAGTCAGATTTTGGAACTGCCTTGATCACGGAGTCTAACTCTTCATAGAACAAATCCTTCACATCATCAGAGGAATCGAGTGTCGGTGCATATGCAGTAATAATGGTGGCAAACCCACAAGAGGTTGCCAAGCGCAGGGACAATAGTCTTTCATTTCCTCCTGCTGGAATTTCAATCATTCCCAGTAGCGAATTCTTCACTGCAAAGCCCACACCGTGTTGCCTTTTTTCTGCCTGCCCTCTACCCTTCCAGAAAAAGGTGTAGTTGTTTTCCCTGAGTGACCCTTCCTCAGCGAGGCGAGTCTCCTGCAGGCCAGCAATATCAATGTTAAGACGATTGAGTTCGGCATCAATCACAGCCGTTTTTC
Source organism: Cepaea nemoralis (assembly GCA_014155875.1). NCBI lineage: Eukaryota > Metazoa > Mollusca > Gastropoda > Stylommatophora > Helicidae > Cepaea > Cepaea nemoralis. The sequence goes on along the minus strand of JACEFZ010017909.1, from coordinate 510,809 downwards.
TCACATCGTCAATATTGGTCAAGTCAGTGGAAAATCCTGGACACATGGTTCTCACGTTCCAGGTTGCAAGCCGTAGCTTGAGGTTTCTATTTTTATATTTATTTGTACCTGGTGCATTGGTTTTACAGCCTGCGATTCAGATTTTGTCCTAGCCCCAAGCACCCATTGAAGCAGGCAGGCTGTGGCGGATCAGCACCCAATTGGCTGGGGGCTGCCCAGCTTGAGGCGGGCGGTAGCTGATCAGTGACACCTATAGGTGTCTCCAACCGTCAGAGGCAACGCGTGGCGCCCCATGTCTACGCCAACTGACAAGGACTTATAACCCGTAACAGTTGCCTCTCGCTTTGATTCCGAGACCAGTTAAGACCAGGGATGGAGTTATTGCCTCTCCATAGCACAAAGCCTGGGCTAAAATATAGAGATCATGTGTTGCCCATGCAGCATGATCCCTCTCTCGGCCTGCCTAGTTCACTCCAGAGGAAAGGTAACACCCCTACATCTGGAACAAGACAAGCTGCAGAAGCTGCCGGATCAGCAAAGCAATGCTCTAACTGTCCGCCTGTCGGAGCTTCGATCCTAGACCAGTCGCCAACCAAGGCTTAGGGCCTGGTCTGCCCTGCCATGACAATTTTATCTTTAGCTTGCATTTCCTCGCACCAGGGTAAGGCTTGTACCCTCCCAATTGCGCTCTTCCGCCCGAAGCCGTTGGCACAATGTGGGGTGTCGGGTTTGGTAAGCGCCGCCCAACGTTCGGCGCTAACAGAAACCAGGTAGTACCGTCTACTGTTATACGGTAGCTCAGTCATATCTGACTAAGACCTGACTGACAAAATCACAAGGTGTCCACAAATCCACATACTTAAAAGTTGTGAGTAGTCTTTCTTCTGTATGGACGCGAATGTTGGACAAAGAGTAAAGGAATGCTAACTCAACAGCAGGTAGTGGAATATTGGGCAAAGAGTAAAGGAATGCTAACTCAACTGTAGGTAGTGGGATGTTGGGCAAAGAGTAATGGAATGCTAAATCAACTGCAGGTAGTCGAGATGCTGAATTTAAGAAGAATGATTAGACTATCGTGGACTGCGAAGGTAACGAACGTAGAAGTACGGAGAGGTGCAGGTGATACAAGGTAACTCACAACACAGACATACCAATTTACGAGAAAGGGTCGACAGTGGCGTCATGTTCTCACACAAAATCATCCCATTAGAGGCCAGAAGCCAATACCGATAAGCGAGTGCACAAGCCACTTGATTACTATTCTATTGTTGAGGCACTGAACAGTAAATTTAAGGGCCCTTATACAAGCTTTGAGGTGTATCTGTTATATAGTGCTACCCCATATTTTTAGTTAGTGTACTCCAGTTAGTGCAGCAGTACTCCAGTTAGTGTAGCAGTACTACCGTTAGTGTAGCAGCACTACCGTTAGTGTAGCAGTACTCCAGTTAGTGTAGCAGTACTCCAGTTAGTGTAGCAGTACTCCAGTTAGTGTAGCAGTACTCCAGTTAGTGTAGCAGTACTACCGTTAGTGTAGCAGTACTCCAGTTAGTGTAGCAGTACTACCGTTAGTGTAGCAGTACTCCAGTTAGTGTAGCAGTACTACCGTTAGTGTAGCAGTACTCCAGTTAGTGTAGCAGTACTCCAGTTAGTGTAGCAGTACTACCGTTAGTGTAGCAGTACTCCAGTTAGTGTAGCAGTACTCCAGTTAGTGTAGCAGTACTACCGTTAGTGTAGCAGTACTCCAGTTAGTGTAGCAGTTCTCCAGTTAGTGTAGCAGTACTCCAGTTAGTGTAGCAGTACTACCGTTAGTGTAGCAGTACTCCAGTTAGTGTAGCAGTACTACCGTTAGTGTAGCAGTACTCCAGTTAGTGTAGCAGTACTACCGTTAGTGTAGCAGTACTACCGTTAGTGCAGCAGTACTCCAGTTAGTGTAGCAGTACTCCAGTTAGTGTAGCAGTACTACCGTTAGTGTAGCAGTACTCCAGTTAGTGTAGCAGTACTCCAGTTAGTGTAGCAGTACTACCGTTAGTGCAGCAGTACTCCAGTTAGTGTAGCAGTACTCCAGTTAGTGTAGCAGTACTCCAGTTAGTGTAGCAGTACTCCAGTTAGTGTAGCAGTACTACCGTTAGTGTAGCAGTACTACCGTTAGTGCAGCAGTACTCCAGTTAGTGTAGCAGTACTACCGTTAGTGTAGCAGTACTCCAGTTAGTGTAGCAGTACTCCAGTTAGTGTAGCAGTACTCCAGTTAGTGTAGCAGTACTACCGTTAGTGTAGCAGTACTCCAGTTAGTGTAGCAGTACTACCGTTAGTGTAGCAGTACTCCAGTTAGTGTAGCAGTACTACCGTTAGTGTAGCAGTACTCCAGTTAGTGTAGCAGTACTACCGTTAGTGTAGCAGTACTACCGTTAGTGTAGCAGTACTCCAGTTAGTGTAGCAGTACTCCAGTTAGTGTAGCAGTACTACCGTTAGTGTAGCAGTACTCCAGTTAGTGTAGCAGTACTACCGTTAGTGTAGCAGTACTCCAGTTAGTGTAGCAGTACTCCAGTTAGTGTAGCAGTACTACCGTTAGTGTAGCAGTACTCCAGTTAGTGTAGCAGTACTACAAATCAAAATCAAATCAAATCAACTTTATTAGGGTCACAAATTGGGCGCGCAGGCCCGTCTTACATTCGGCCCTTCCAATCACTCGTCTTTCGTTCATCAAGAGCATTATACATTTACATAGGAAGAAAAATAAACATTGTGAAATGAATTTTGTAAACATAAACAAGGCTAATTACCATGTTATGAAGCCCATCTCCCACCTATCCATACATCACCCCACCCACACAACACCCCCACCTACCCACACACATGCGCACCAAGGGACACATACACACCCCACCAACCGACCCATCCCCCTCCCGCACATCCCCCACCCACACACACTGCCCTCACCTGATCCCCCAACCAAAACACACTCGCCACCCACAAACATTCCCCCACCAACCCACACATCCCACACACATCCTACCCCACACATCCTCTCCCCACCCACACCTCAAACCACCCATCCCCCAGCCACATCTCCATCGACAACATATTCCCCACCCACACACACACAATCCCCCACCAACCCACACATCGCACATCCACTCACACATCCCCAAACCATACACACACATCCCCACCAACTGACATGTCCCTACCCCCTCCCCCCCCCCCACACATCTCCCTAACCACCCATACATCCCCAATCCACTCACACACACCCCAACACCCACACATACAACTTCCACCCACCCACACATGCCTTAACCTAATCCCCCACCACACAATCCCCCACCCGCACATCACATACACCCCCTACCACGCACTATTCCCAACCCACGCACCACACACACACATATCCCTCACCAACACATCCCCACTTACACACCACACACATATCCCCCCACCCAGATACCACACAATATTCCCACCCACACCCACACAGATACCCTTACCCATCCACCCCACATACTCACACACCACAAAAATCCCCCACCCACACACACATACCTCACCCACACAATATCACCAACCAACACACCACACACCTCTCCCCACCCACACACGCATTCCCTACCCGTCCACCAACACACACTCACTCACGCATACATCCTCCACTACGCAACCACACCCCCCACCCACCCACTCCCAACCAAACATCTCTCGATCAGAATACCCCTACCCCCACACACATCCTCCACCCACTCACACATCCCACCCAAACACATACAACTCCCTCACCCACCTACACATCCCTAAGCCACCCACACACCCACATCTCCCACCCACACTCCCCCACATACTTCCCCCAACCACCACAATCCCCTGCTCACCCACACATATACCCCACCCATACGCACATTCCCCGCACCCATCACACACACCACACACTATCCTCCACCCATACCACCACAAACATACCCTCCACCCACACATCATTCACACATCCCCCACCAACACACCGCGAAGTGTATCCACGAATTTAGACGTAACATTCTCACTTTCTACCGTTAGTGTAGCAGTACTCCAGTTACTGTAGCAGTACTACCGTTAGTGTAGCAGTACTACCGTTAGTGTAGCAGTACTCCAGTTAGTGTAGCAGTACTCCAGTTAGTGTAGCAGTTCTCCAGTTAGTGTAGCAGTACTCCAGTTAGTGTAGCAGTACTCCAGTTAGTGTAGCAGTACTACCGTTAGTGTAGCAGTACTCCAGTTAGTGCAGCAGTGCTCCAGTTAGTGTAGCAGTACTCCAGTTAGTGTAGCAGTACTCCAGTTAGTGTAGCAGTACTACCGTTAGTGTAGCAGTACTCCAGTTAGTGTAGCAGTACTACCGTTAGTGTAGCAGTACTCCAGTTAGTGTAGAAGTGCTCCAGTTAGCGTAGCAGTACTACCGTTAGTGTAGCAGTTCTCCAGTTAGTGTAGCAGTACTACCGTTAGTGTAGCAGTACTCCAGTTAGTGTAGCAGTACTCCAGTTAGTGTAGCAGTACTACAGTTAGTGTAGCAGTACTCCAGTTAGTGTAGCAGTACTACAGTTAGTGTAGCAGTACTACAGTTAGTGTAGCAGTACTACAGTTAGTGTAGCAGTACTCCAGTTAGTGTAGCAGTACTCCAGTTAGTTTAGCAGTGCTCCTGTTAGTGCAGCAGTGCTCCAGTTAGTGCAGCAGTACTCCAGTTAGTGCAGCAGTGCTCCAGTTAGTGCAGCAGTGCTCCAGTTAGTGTAGCAGTGCTCCAGTTAGTGTAGCAGTGTTCCTGTTAGTGTAGCAGTACTCCAGTTAGTGTAGCAGTGCTCCAGTTAGTGTAGCAGTGCTCCAGTTAGTGTAGTAGTGCTCCTGCTAGTGCAGCAGTACTCCAGTTAGTGCAGCAGTGCTCCAGTTAGTGTAGCAGTGCTCCTGTTAGTGCAGCAGTACTCCAGTTAGTGTAGCAGTGCTCCAGATAGTGTAGCAGTACTCTAGTTAGTGTAGCAGTGCTCCAATTATTGTAGCAATGCTCCTGTTAGTGTAGCAGTACTCCAGTTAGTGTAGCAGTGCTCCAGTTAGTGTAGCAGTACTCCACTTAGCGTAGCAGTGCTCCAGTTAGTGTAGCAGTGCTCCTGTTAGTGCAGCAGTACTCCAGTTAGTGCAGCAGTGCTCCAGGTAGCGTAAATGGGTGCTCCATAGGAGCAGCCTTGCCAGGTAGGGATAGTCATGTGAACAAAGTTCTACAAGAAGCAACCAAATCCTACAAGAAACAGATGAAAATCGTGAACTGATTAGAGAATTTAGACGTAACATTCTCACTTTTTTAATCACATTATGAGAAGAAATAACTTGGAGAACTTGGTGACAACTGGCAAAATAGAGGGGAAGAGAACAAGGGGAGGACAGAGAAGAAACTACAATGGTGTCGTGGCTACGTGGCATGGTGGAGATAAAAACACTGAGCTCATCCACGACTCTGGCGATCGAGTGAGATGGCGAAACATGACCGCCTATGCTTATCGCATGCCACATGATGGCGACGACTCCATTAAGTGTAGCAGTACGCTAATATAGGCATACACAATGATCAAAAACGTTATATATCCTATATATAAGTGTTAGTTGCATATCCTTTACAGGACGTTGCGTGGGCGATCTCCGACGGCATGGATCAGTTCGTGTGTTGACTCCATTCCTTGCTATGACACGAGACTGTCAACAATATTCTCACGCTGTCTTCCTCTATCTCTCTTTCCGCAAATCTTTCCGGTTGCTATAACATGTTCCAGTGTTTGTCTTCTCATAACGGGGCAAAAAAAAAAAAAAACCGATGACTGCCTCTTACTGATGTTTGTGATGTTGCCTTTGCGACTCAGCTTCCCTTACAACGTCCTGATTGCTCATTTTGGCTGTTCAATTAATTTTCAGCATTCTTCTATAAAACCACATTTCCAAGGATTCCGGGGATTTTCCCCCTGTTTACTAATTTTCAAGGATTCGCAGCCGTATCATTATACGCAATAATAAGCAAGAAACGGGGGTCTTTGGTCATATAGTGAGAAGAGAGGCAATGTGGAACATGGTGATGGCTAGACACATCATCGGTAGAACAAGCAGAGGCAGCCAGAGAACAATTATGCTGGATGTTTTAAGAAGAGAGCATGGTGGAGTTTCATCCACAAAATTGATCCCGAACCCCACGTGTTTAGATCTGGGGAGAGACATGAACGCCTACGCCGTTTGGCAAGGACGTATTAGAATTATGACCTACATAATCAAGACATCAAATGAATACTGAATAGGGTAATTCCAAGAGTTAAATCATCCCCGCACCATTAAAAATTTTTGAGTATTATGGAATGCATCTCTACTATAAATATTTACACAAACTCAAACACAATTTTAGAGCAAATATTTGAACGCAAACTCGGAAGCATAGCTTTCAGCTTAGAAGCGGCAATTACCTATGGCATACACGTATGAATGTATTTCTGCACCAGATAAAGTCCTATTTTAGCATGCATGTTCGTAGGTTGCGTTAGTACACTGTCTATGTATATTCAATACACACACATCGGCTTACATTGTCCATCTGGTTACACAATTAAGTTGAACTGCGTTGTACGGGTTTAATGTATACCTTTCTGAAGCAATTTGTTAACAATATTTGTAAACCATAAGATACAATTTCGAGGGCTGACTTGAACGCAACCAGAATGATATCTGCATAATTAGCATACGACTTTCGCTATCTGTGAGAGAGGGGAAAGTCTAGATGTGCGACACCCATCTCTACACAGAAAGAGATGGGGTACGAAACACGCTCTGGATTCTTACACAAACATATCCGAAGATATATCCCCACCATCCTAAATCTGCTCAGTGGAGTTCTAGTGTTTTCGAAAAAAAAAGATTGATTATGCACGTTAAAAATCACGGATAGATAGACATTTTAGAAAATGTTGGCCTAATTGGCTGCCGCCCAAGCAACAATTTCAAAATTATAACGCCTAATATATTAAACAAGTGGTTCTCAACCTATCTTGGCCCATGCACCCCTTCATCATATGTTCATAATGTCATTCCCCCCCCCCCCTTTCGTATGTCCTCCCTATAATCCCCCCCCCCCCTTTCCCCAGTCAAACACAGTATTCGTAAAAAATGGAAGCTAAATTTAATAACACATACTAGAACAAGTCTAGACGTCCATATAAAACGTGATATTCCGGTCTACTTAGGTTAAAAAACGGATTTCAGAATAGCGAGAAGTACAGAACCGTAAAGTATGGAGCGAAAAACAATATCAAGTTCTTGTATTAACACGATCTTGAAATAATCTTAATTCGCCCCCCCCCCTTCCGGGAAATCAAAACATCCCCCCCCCCCCCCCTCCTGGTGGAAAATTCTCCACCGGTTTAGAACCACTGTTTTAGAAGCAGGAGAAGTTTCAGGATAATAGAAAGTTTATAAGTAGAATAAAAGTTAGTTGCATATCCTTTACAGGCCACTGCAGTCAAGCCCATCATTTATTTACTGTTTAGAAGTAGTGGACGTATTTAAAATATAGGAAACATTAGACGAGTGCGCTAGCGAAGTTGACAGGAACTCCATTGGTACTGTCATGAAAATGGTCGGAAGCGGGTTCGACGCCTCGGCTCGACATTTCTTCCTTGCTCAAGGCCTACAAATTGTGATGGCGCCATCACATCGCAGTCCCCTAGCAGGAAACTGCTACGAAACAATGTTTTTTTTTTCTTTGACGAAGTATTTGACATATTAAAAATATTAGAAGTTTTAGGATCAGTAGAAGTATTAGAAATATTAGAAGTTTTATAAGTATTAGAAATATCAGAAGTTTTAGAATCAGTAGAGGTAATAGAAATATCAGAAGATTTAGAATCAGTAGAAGTATTAGAAATATTATGAGTTTTGTAAGTATTAGAAATATTAGAAGTTTTTAGAATTAGCTGAAGTATAAGAAATATTAGAAGTTTTAGGATCAGTAGAAGTATTAGAAATATTAGAAGTTTTTAGAATTAGCTGAAGTATAAGAAATATTAGAAGCCTTAGAAAGTGTAGAAGCTTTAGAAGTTGTAGAAATATTAGAAATACCAGAAGCGTTAGAAAAAGTAGACGTTTTAAAATTACCAGAAACTTTAGAAGAAGTAGGAATAATTCAAAATATTGGAAGTTTTAGAAGTAATAGAAGTTTTAGAAATATTAGACGTGGTAAACCAGATAGGCAAACTAATGAGCGTAATCATGCCTAGTACACTAACAGAAGCTGGAAAAATGCTGATGTTGAATGCAACGTTCTGTAAGGGATCCATCCATCATGTACTATGCCGATAAGCGTGGGCGGTCATGTTTTGCCATATCACTCGATCACCAGAGTCGTGGATCAGCTCCGTGTTTCTGTCTCGACTATGCCACGTGGCCAAGCCATCCAGGTATTTACTTCTCGGTCTTCCCCGTGGTCTCCTCCCCTCGACCTTGTCAGTCACCAAGTTCTCCAATTCATTTCTTCTCATAACATACCCAAAAAATGTCGACTGTCTACGTCTAATGTCTCTAATGAGTTTACGATCTTCATTTGTTTCTTGTAGAACTTGTTCATTGGTGTTTCTGTCTGTAAATGGTATTCTTTACATTTTGCTCAGAAACCACATTTCCACAGCCATCAGATGTTTTTTCAGCTTGTCTGTTCATTGTCCACGCTTCACATCCATATAAAAGTACAGGTTCTATGCAGCATTTCAACACTCTTTTTCTCGTTTCAATTGATATCTTTTTATTGGTCAGTATGGTTATCATCTTGCAAAAAGCTACCTTCGCCATGGCAATTCTTGTTCTAATCTCTTCAAGGCATCTCCCATCAGATGTTATGACTATTCCGAGATAGCTGTAACGATTCACTTGTTTAAGAATATGCCTATTTACTTGTAAATTACACTGTGGTAAGGGATACGCAACAACAACAAAAAACCCAGATATAAGAGTCCTAGACGTATTTAATGCGTGAGAAGTATTAGAAATAGAAGAAAGAAAAACAAGCGCCTGGCAGTTGTGCACGCCACATGAGAGCTACCTACCTGTAGTCATGCACACAATCTCTGTACACATGCCATTCATAAGTGATTACATCCAGGTGCACTAACTGCACGTCTACCATCCTCTCTCTGATCAGACCATAAGTAAACACATCCTCCAGCCGGAAGAACCTGAAGTAGAGACAACACCCAAAAATTCAACGGTATGTTTCCCGTATAATCACCATGTCAACTGAAACGCAACTACAGCCCAAAACTAATATAGTTGGCAAAAAGAAGCCATTTGTGTGCCCTTTTTTTAAAACGTGGGATTCACAAAGATAGAATAAATGTTTGCGCTCTCCCGTCCAATATCTAATGCTTTCTATGAATGCAATTGTTACTATTTCCAGACATGAATTCTTATTTGTCGTAACTACATTTTTGCTGTTGCACTTTATAGAATCAAACTATATACGTATTAGCAAATTTCAGCGGAGCATAAGGTTATAAGATTATATAGTTTAAAACAAATTAAAGGACCCATGGGGCTTATTTGGGTATATGGTGCCAGACCTATACTTTTATAGACCTCTCGGCACTGGATGGATGACTGGTCAATGTCAACCCGATCACCTTTACTTCCTGATACATTTCCCGGTCTCCATTTTATGTTTGGTCCACCTGAAATCCTAGGTCTATTAGAAACAAAAATTCCGCCTCGAGGAGGATTCGAACTCTTGGGCACCTGTTCGACAGGCAAGCGTGCTATCCACTGCGCTACCACTGCTCAATTTTACGATTATAGTTTATGTTGGGGGTCTCGTCGGTAAAGGGGTTGAACCGTCCGCCTCGCGGTCAGGGATCAGCAGGCGCTTGCCGCTCTGCGGGGAGAGAACGTGTGCAGTTCGTAATCCCATATACCCGCTTTCGAAACACCACTGCGGGCGATTTGGTAGCAGATCGCCCTGCGTTGGTTTTTTAGGAAATGGTATGGGCGCCGGTCGTTCAGAAAGCAATGACAAACTATTGAACGTAAACTTGCCAAAAGATCACAAACTGCCAACAAATGCTGGGGTTGACTACTACGTCCTGCAAATGATATTCACCTAATCTTAACAAGCCTTTAACGCCTTTAGTTAATGCCGAAATTCGCCAGAGTGTTAATTTGCACAAATCCCACATATTCGACATGTCTTTCGTCTTCTGCCTTTTAACCTCCCATAGGGTGCTGACTTTCAACCCTGTGATGCCGAGACCGGCCATGTTTTACTGTGTAACTTCGTCCAAGTTTGTCTCATATTAGTCATCTCTGTACATCTAGTTCTCTTGTCTTTGGGTGTCTGTGTAATTTTATTGCTGTTGTTGTTTTCCTATATTTCTTTACATTGTTTACTTAGTAAGGACGTTCCGGCCATACTGTTTACTGGTTTTGTCATTTGTTCTTTCACACATTTACTTCTGTTCATCGTATTACGTAGACCCCTGCTAGTCAATGCGTGTAATATATTAGTAATTACATGTGTCGTTATCCGTGTTTCTGATACGTTCTGTAAAAATATTTTGAGGATCATTCAGAAAAAACTGATTTGAAGTTAAAACTGAATATTCTCTTTGGAAAAGTTTCATATCCAAAGACAATTGGGTATATGGTGCAAGCCCGTGTAAACAAATCGGCACGCAATGTGGTCACAATAGTAGAAAATGTCCTGATACCTATTATAGACTGCGTCTAACTGGACGTGCAGGTGAATGAACACAAAATTCTCCCTTCGAAAGGGAATCGAACAAATAACCATGGCTAGCCAATGCGCCATCGTGGCTCCTCAATATTTCCCATACAGGCAAATAATTCATGAATTTCACAAATTGATAAACAATTTATGGATCTCACATAATGGCAAATAATTCATGAATGTCACATAATGAAAAATAATTCATCAATCTCACACAACGGCAAATAATTAATGGATCTCACACAATAGCTAGTACCATATTACAAACCCAATCGACAGTGGGAGTGATGTGATGGATATCATGCCAGCCGCTTTTACTTTCCAAGAAATTTATTTGTGGCTATGTTATTCTGGGTCGACCTGTGAGCCCAGGCATATTTCACAAATCAGCTTCAATGCGGATTCGAACTCATGACTACCGGCCTTGAAGGAAAGCGTGCAAGCCACTGCTTTACTGCGACTCCCACATTTCAGATGTACTGGCTACATATTTGCGACTCCCACATTTCAGACGCATTGGCTACATATTTGCGACTCCCACATTTCAGACGCATTGGGTACATATTTGCGACTTCCATATTTCAGAAGTACTGGCTGCATATATGCGGCTCTCACCTTGCGAGCGCTAACAAGTCAAGTCGCATTATTCTGTCAAGAAGCCTGATCCGCGGGAAAAATGCCACGAGGAAAATCCAACAAGAAACACGCTGTTGCCAAGATGTGCAGCGTGGGAGCCGACACCAAGAAGAAGAACGTCGAGAGCCCACCTGCTAGCTGCATCAAAGAGCCTGATATTACAGCCATCACTGAAGCTACTACGAGGGAGAAGATTGACAGCCCAACACAGTCAACCAAGACAGCAGAGAAGGAGGAGAAAGACACCAGAGTCGGAAACACCGACGCGAAAACAATCCGATGGGTTGTCAAGCGGATTCCTGTGGAGCTGACAGATGAAGAAATCCTGAAGCAGCTACGTGAAGAGAATCTTCACATCCGATTCTTGAAGGCGGAGCGGCTTCTCACCTACTCCAAGGTACCTACAACCTTGGCAGTAGTGACGTCGGAGGGCAGCGAGATGCCGACCACAGCATCATTCAAAAAGAGAATACAGCAACCAGAGAGATTCATACCAAGAATCACGCAATGTTCCAGATGTCAGAAGGCCGGCCACAGTAGAGCTAAGTGTCGCAGCAAGACGGAAATATGCCGATACTGCGCCGATCACCACGCCTTCAAGGAGTGTCCGCTGGCCAAGCTGGACACGGACTTCCGAGCACCCAACAACAAAAGAAAGTGTGCCAACTGCCTGGGCAAACATGGAGCAAGATACCTGGGCTGTCCGTACCTACAGAGACAGAGAGACGTCTTAAAGATCGCCAGCATCACAAAGACACCATTCAAGGAAGCAATGCAGAGGGGCGAGACAGCCACAGCCACAGGTATAGCACAAGCTGAAAGAGATCAACTTCAAAAGCAGATCGACGAGTTAAAGAAACAAGTCAAGCTACTGCAAACATCGGCGCCAACCAGCGACAACGAGAAACTTCTTACCGAAATAAAGGAGATCCAGCGGGACATCAAACAAGAGGTGGAGAATATGAGGCAGATGGTAAAGATAAATGAAGAGATTCTGCGAGACATCAAAGCGGTCAGAGAAATTTTAACAATCAAAAGGGGGCAAACCCAAAACAAACCAGCACAAGAAACAGAAAAGCACACAGAGGAACCGCAAGATGACATCCAACAAGAGGACGAGCCAGAACCGCTAGACAAAGCTAGCAACCCAGCCACGACACTAGCCCCCCTGACATCCGAAGTAAACCAAGACGAGCACTCTGAGGACGACACGGATAGGCCCACTGCGCCTACCTTGGAGGAGCTACGAGAGTCGGCAAGGATGGAGAAACTCAGATACCAGGAATTCAAAAGGTGCTGGATTGAGAGAGAAAAGAAGAAGCCAAAAAGACTCAGGAGACCGGTAGATTACCCAACTGTAATCCTGGAACAGGATACCGACTACTCGTACTACATAGAAGACGGAGAGAGAAAACCATGGCTGACCGCGGAGGAAAAAAGCCAATGGCCGAAACTAAAACTCGAAGATGAAAAAAAGTACAAGAAGGAAAATAGAAACGTCGAAAAGCTCCTACACAAATTACACAACGAAGGAGACTAAATGACCTAATAAAAAGTCCTTATAAGGACTGCAGCCAGACGAGCCAGGAGCCTACACCAACAAAGAAAACCATAACAACAGAAGAGCACAAAGGATAGCCGCCGACCACTGCTGACGTCACAGACACAAACGCTACATAACCAGTCCGAGATAGGACCCACAAGACAAGAATTAGGGTGAATAAACCCACAAAAACCACGATCCTCAATTATAACCACAGCTGATGAAGCAGGTTAGACGAGGACGAAGTTGGAATTTTTGTTTTTGAAAACTGGAACTGGAACTGGAACAGACGTACTGGCTGCATATTTGCGGCTCTCACCTTTCAGACGTACTGGCTGCATATTTGCGACTCCCACATTTCAGACGTACTGGCTGCATATTTGCGACTCCCACATTTCAGACGTTCTAGCTCAGTGGTTCTCAACCGATGGGGAATTCCCCCCTAGGGGGGAATTTTAGGATTTCCAGGGGGGAATTAAGATTATTTCAAGATCGCGTTAATACAAGAACCGATTACTTGATATTGTTTTTCTCTTCATTCTGTACAGTTCTGTACTTCTCACCCTTCTAAAATTCATTTTATAAAGTAAGTAGACCCACAAATCACGTTTTATGTGGACGTCTAGGCTTGTTTTAGTATCTGCTATTAAATTTAGCTTCCATTATTACGTACACTGTGTAGGGGCGGGGCGGGATTTTTAGGCAGGAAATACGAAAGGGGGAATGACGTTCTGAAAATATGGTGAAGGGGGGCACGGACCAAAAAAGGTTGAGAACCACTGTTCTAGCTAGATACTTGCGACTCCCACATTTCAGAAGTACTGGCTACATATTTGCGGCTTCCACATTTCAGACGTACTGGCTGCATATCTGCGGTTCCCACATTTCAGACGTACAATAAATCGTGCAATCGTTTGTGTTTTCGTCATTCAAATGTTTTTGTGTCTCGAAATATTGACAAATAATGTATGCACCTTCATTAATTCAGTAGCATGGCCTTTGCAGAACCTCGCTCCCATAACAACCTTCCGGAAAATTTCTCGATCATTAGCAAGATGTCCCGCGTCCTATACACCCATCAGGAGATCATCCGCCACATCTTGCACCCATCTTCTCGTTGGCTTTCCTCTTCGTCTCTTCCCAGGCACATACCCCCCCCCCCCCCCCCCTTTTTTTTTCTATCTTCATTATTGTTCTCTCCAAACTTTCGTGACGTTTCAAGTTACCAAAATATTTCAATTTTCTTTGTTTCATGGTCTTTAATAGCCAACCTTCTTCAATATTAAGCTCTTGAAGTATGAATGCATTTGTTCCTTTCTTTATCCAAGATATTCTTAGAACTCGTCTATAACATTTATATTCAAAGGCATTTATGCGCTGTTCAGCTTGTTTAGTAAGTGTCCATGTCTCACAGGCGTATGTTGCAATGGGAAAGATGCATGCTCTTAAAAATCAATGTTGTGTAGTTCTATCTGTCCCACTCAAATATTTATTCAACTGTTTTAGTCTTTGAAGAGCAATAGCTATTCGCCTTTTAACTTCTTTCATTGTGTCACCATTGTTGGTAATCAATAACCCAGGATATTCGAAATTTCCCACCACTTCCAATTTTTCCTCATTAACTTATATTTCTTTCTCCATAGTAGTTTTATCTGTATGCATTATCTTTGTTTTTGCTATGTTAAGCTATAAGTTGTGATTTTCACTATGTAATTGGGTTGAGGTTATTAGGTTTTCTATACCATCTTACGTGCTACATATCTGCGGATGCTACAAAACGGTAGAGTCAAAACGTAAGGACTACATTGAGAGGACAGTCTCTACACCAGCATGACTAACAGATGCAAGCCCTTACTGGGGTTAAAGAGATCTGGACCTCAATGCTTCGGACTTAACTGGTAAAGCTGAGGCTTCTAAAGGATTGTTATCATCATCATCGTTCTCAAGCGCCTTGCCGACTGGCGTGGGCGATCACCCTTCTCCGCAAATTGCGATCTCCGACGACATGGATCAATTTGTGTGTTGACTCTCTTTCGTCACATGAGATTAGACCGTCAATAATTTTTTGTCCGCATTTTTGTCCGCATTTTAGGTCCGCATGGCCAAATGGGTAAGAACGCGTGTTCTTAAACATCCGGTGTGCTGATGCCGAGGTAAGTGGTTCAAACCCAACACCGGACAGCTGGGCTAAAATGTTGACCTGTCGTCCTTGATTTGGGGTCGTAAATTACAAGTACCTCTGAAGTCGGAGTGGGTTCGCCTGGTTGCGAGGGACACTGTTAATAGGAAAAGCTAGCCAACACGCAAAATTCAGTCCAGCACTACTATGAATAGTGTGTATGGACTACGCTTGAGTTCAAAGCGAGCGAGCGCAAAAAAAAAAATAATCTGACTGTCTTCATTTATCTCTCTTTCCACAAATTGTTCCGGTTTAACAACATGGTTCAGTTTTGGTCTTCTCATGACGTGTCACAAACGAGGACTACATCTTTCTGATGTTTGTGATTAGTTATCTTTGCGTCGTATCCTCCATCAAAATGCCCAGGTAACTCATTTTGGCTGCCCATTAATTTTCAGCATCTATATATATATAAAAGGCGATGTATGTATGTAGGGATGTATTTGATGCGTTCGATAACGGTCCATCCGATTGAGATGAAATTTTCTACATGTTTTCTTTTCATTCCCGTGCAGCCAACTGTCATAGTTTGTTAGTGTAAAATCAGCTATTTACTTACTAAGATTTAATATTTAAATTTACATTATCATTTATATATAGCAAGGGGACTTAACTTAAGAAAAGTTATTTCAAGGGGCATAACTTTTAATAGCATTGCTATATATTTTATATATAGATTGTTGCATTGTTTTCAAAGATTTAAACACTCTTTGTCTACAGATATTTACAGGCATATGAGTTATAATAAATAATGATATAATCTTTAAGGCATTTTCAAAGTTTTCATAAAAATAATGCATCTATTTAAATAGTGAAAATTTTCTAACTCATCTTTTTATGTTTAAAGAAGTTATCTACAGTCATGTAGGTGATTAAAAACAGTTTTCATTAAAAATAATGGATGGTGTGTGGAAGGACATTCTTAAGTTACTTTTTTTTGTTATATGAATTTAATGAGACGCTCCCCGGCAGGAGCTGGGCGAAGCCACGCCGGGTCAGATAGATAGACAGACAGTCGGGAACGGGAGCTTATATGACTACTTATATGAATTAAATGAGATGCTCCCCACCAGAGGCTGGGCGAAGCCGAGCCGGGTCAGACAGACAGACAGACAGACAGAAAGACAGATAGTCGGGAACAGAAGCTTATATGACTACGTATACGAATTAAATTAGATGCTCCCCACCAGGGCCTAGGCGAAGTCGGGCCAGGTCGGACAGACCGATAGAGAGACAGACAGACAGACAGATAGACAGACAGACAGACAGACAGATAGTCGGGAACGGGAACGGGAGCTTATATGACTACTTATATGAATTAAGTGAGATGATCCCCACCAGGAGCTGGGCGAAGCCGGGCCGGGTCAGACAGACAGACAGACAGACAGACAGACAGACAGACAGACAGACAGACAGACAGACAGACAGACAGACAGATAGATAGATAGATAGATAGATAGATAGATAGATAGATAGATAGATAGATAGATAGATAGATAGATAGATAGATAGATAGATAGATAGATAGATAGATAGATAGATAGATAGATAGATAGATCCTCGCCAGGAGCTGGGCGAAGCCGGGCCGGGTCAGCTAGTTCTTCTATAAAACCATATCTCCAAGGCTTCCAGGAAGGTTTATTCGCATGTGTACTAATTATCCTTGATTCTTAGCCATTTGTTAAAACTAGTTATATGTAAAATGCAAAAGTTCTTTTTCTAACTTCCATTTGTTTGGTGTTTTTCGCTCGCTTTAAAAATAAATTCAAACGTTGCCCATACACATGCTACAACTTCTAGTGAATTGTGCGCGTGGATTAGCTTTGCTTATTACCAGTGAACCTCGCCATCAGGCGAACCCACTCAGACTTCTGAGGTACTTGTAATTTACGTCCCCAAGTTATGGGTGAGAAGTCAACATTTTAGTCCAACTGACCGGTGTAAGGGTTGAACCCGCTAACCCGACGTCAACACCGGATGATTAGGAACGAGCACTCTTACCCATTCGGCCATGCTGTCCTCCTCTAACTTGCAATGTCAAGGACGTAGTGTCAAGGATTTAGGTATAACTGTCTTCTACAGCGAGTTTCGCTACCAAGGGCCTATACATCGCCACAATTGACCGACTCTGGTGGCAATTGGTTATTCTATCGACACAGAATGATCTGTGATGTATTTGATACATTTCTGCTCCATTCCGGAATTTTAAGTTACAGTAAACTGAAAATTTACATGGCCGGAACATATCTTTATCATCATTGTGTGGTAAAACATTGGCATTTTATAACATTATTGTGATACACCTACTTCCAGTTTTCTGCCATTATTTTTTTTTCATTTTTTGTGAAGAAGACATGGTTCAGAATATGCAGCAAAACTTCCTTTTGGGTAATTTTAATGAGCAATACTGTTTATATTCTTGAAGACAAGTGGTGTTTGTTTGATTATTCAGTAAATTAAACATGATTAGCAGTAGAGGAGTATAGAAAACACCTTCTAAGTGCAATTTTTAAAATAATTTTTACCTCTTTAATTTCAGTTGTTATTATTAAACCTCTCATTATTGTCATAATATTTGTAACCTATCAATTAATTATTAACACTGTCATGTTCCTTGTGCAATCCTCTTTAATTTAATATATAATACAATATATCTGCTACCATTTTAACCATTTTAAAAGCATTATTGTAACACACCCCTACTTCCAATTTTCTGCCATGAATTTCTGTTTGGTCAGGACCCAATTTTTGTTTGGTAGCGAAAGAGTTAACCGGCCATATATCCAGTTTTGTTGGGAGTGTGGGTGTACCGAGAGACAAGAACAGACCAGAGATGGTACACGGTGGAGACAATTAATGTGACATAATTAAAACATACTTTATAGCTGGGGCAGCGCAGTGGTTGCCAGTCACCTTGGAGAAGGGTTTTAACGACGCTGTTCGTAATCCCGTATACTCTCGTGGGAAACACAGCTGCGCGAGATTCGGTGGCGAATCGCGTCCCGTTGGTTACTTACGGAGGGTATGTGAGCCGGTCGTTCAGAAATCAATGGCAAACTACTGAACGTAAAACTGCCCAGACATCAACAGCAGCTGAAAAGTGCTGGTGTTGACTGCAATGTCCTGTAAAGGATATGCGAACAAAAAAGCGCACTGGTTACCGTACTTGCCAGCCGGCTTGGTGGTCGTGTATTCGAACCCGAATCGAGGTGAGGATTTGTAAAAAGCGACCTGAGCTTCTAGTTCGACCCAGCCTGAAATGGGTACCAGGACCCAGAAATATCCCGGGAAATAAAGGAGCCTGCTATTAACCACGTCACCTACCTCAGAAGTCAGAGTGGGCTCGCTTGATGGCGAGAGACACTGGTAATAGGTAAAGCTAATCCACACGCAAACAATCAGTTCGGTGCACTAGAAGTAGTAGCAAGTGTAATTACTAGGCTTGAGTTCAGAGCGAGTGATCACAAAATACAATAATAGCACATCACTGATGGAGTTCCGATTGGTCTATACAAATATAGGGCTAGCACCATATACTCTATATGGCTCAAGGCGTGGACAAGGTGTCCTTTACATTCTGTTTAATGATCACAGACCTGGGAGGAGAATGCATACACCCTGTACTGATATATGTTGTGAGTTGGCTTCTACCAATTACTGGTGTTTTGTTATGGAGTACAGTAATGCGGAATACCTACAAGTAGGAAGAGACTGGTCAGGCAATTAACACTTCTTCTATGTGTTTACTGAAAACTAGTTTCTCGGCGTCGGCAACTATGGGGTTTCAGTGGCAAATGTCTTTCCCCAATTTGTACGTATATCGTGCGTCCTTGTGAATGATCTTGTTTATATTTAGATAGTACACTGACGTACTTAAATGATAAAGTGCCCTGGGATGATTAATCGTCTTAAGCGACTTCCCGTATCTGTCATGTGCTTATATAATCGTCGGAATGTTGTCATTGCCTTATAATACAACATGTCTGCTACCATATTAACAACTTCTAAGTCATAGCTGTGACACACCCCTGTGTCCCATTTTGCCTCATTCAATTTTGGGGGGTCCAAACCTACTTTTGGCTTTGTACTAAAACTGTTAATGTACAAGCACACGCACGCACGCACGCACACACGCACGCACGCACGCACACACTAACCGTCTTATTATGGAAACATTAATATGATAACATTTATTACAATTTTCCATTTGGTGACAAATTAATAATATACAATGGCAAATCCACACCTAATCTGGGACATACAGTGGTCAATTCACATCTAATAATTGACACACAACAGTAAATGTATACCTAATCACTGACATACAACAGTAAATGTTTACCTAATAACTGACATACAACAGTAAATACTTATCTAATCTATGACATACAGCGGCATATTCATAACTAATCAACACATAACAGTACAATCATACCTAATCAGTTACATAAACCAGAAATGTCATACTAAATCAATGATGTATACCAGCAAATTCATACCTAATAAATAACAGCAACAGAAAAGGTATACATAATCAATAACATACTATAGTATATGTGTACCTGATTAACATACAGCAAATCCATACATAATCAATGACATAGGCGAGCAAATTCATACCTAATTAATAACATACAACAGTAAATATATACATAATCAGTGACATACAACAGTAAATTCATATCTAATCAATGACATAGAACAGTAAATTCACATCTAATCAGTGACATACAACAGTAAATATATACATAATCAGTGACATACAACAGTAAATTCATATCTAATCAGTGACATACAACAGTAAATTCATACCGAATCTGTGATATACAGCAGCATATTTATTCCTAATCTAAAGTCGTACCTTATCGAAATCAGACAAAAGAAAAATTCATACCTAATCAAAGTCATACAACAACAAATTCATTCAAAATTAATGACACACACCAGCATATACATACCTAATCAATAACATATAACAGTAAATTTATACCTAATCAATGACGTACGACAGCACATTTACAAAAAAATCAGTGAAGGACACCAGCGAATGTATACCTATCATTACTTTTTAACTGCATGTTTTTGGAAAACTGGGGCAGATAATTGGAAACAACAACCAACTAGTAAGGGAGTTCTAGAACAATACAATGTAAAAGGACGCCTACGAAGAAAATAATTGTCTTTACTGGGTCTATGTTTGACCGATAAAGATAATGACAGACAAATAATTATCGAAGGGTTTGCTTTCTCACATCCTGAAATATCTAAATAAATGTTCGAAATTCACAGAAACAAAACTAAAGAAACATGGAAGCCACAAAGAAGCTGGAAAGGAATAGCGAAATAGAAGTAGAATGTAAAAAGAACAAAAAAACATGTCAAATACTTGTCCACATTAACATATAAGATACTCTTATAGGAATAATAACAGACGTCAAGTAATCGGCCCTTTAACACGCACTGATATCTTGATAGACCAACCAACATTCGAAGGGCCACATCGTCAATACATAACCCCACACGCACGCACGTACGCACGCACACACGCACACTCACACACACACATGAGCCTTTTCGGCTCAGGCCGGAGATAGAATTGTGAAGGAGGACTCTGGTGCTTTTGTTGAGACCACAAGTAGCCTGACTATGGAAATAATGGCAGCAAGTAAAGCAATAACATGGCTCGAGACACAGACATTCACTAGGGCGTGTTTCCTTAGTGACTCAATGAGCATGCTCAAGAGGATAGAGATGGGATGTATCCGAAGAGAGAGGTTGATGTCTCTGGGGCGGTCTCGGCTGGCAAAGATAAGTTTCATCTTCGTGCCAGGGCATGCGAGAGTACAAGGAAATGAGCGGGCTGACAGGCTCGCAGGTAAGGCTACTGTTGAAGGCGGACGAGCCATGGACCAGGCTGACATCTGAATGCGCTACCAGAAGTAAAACTTTTGCAAGAACCAAGTGATGACTGTGAATCTACAACCATGGTCAGACTGTGAGAACAGCAAATTAAAAGAGGTGTGGCCAAACAAGAACACTACACAGGAAGCCAAAGAAGATTGATAAACTAACACAGAACTGGTGTCGTTAGCCGCTACACGCTGCGGGATTTGCTGACGAGGAGATCCGAGCACTTATCAACTGAATGGTTTGATGTGCAATGAGGATGATCTGTTGACTAACACACACACACACACGCGCGCGCGCACATACACACACGCGCGCACACACAACCAGCCCCCCCCCCACACACACACACACATCTGCCCACCCACCCACACACATACGCACATGCACATGCAATCATGCATGCATCCATCCATCCATCCATCAATCCATCCATCCATCCATCCATCCATCCATCAATGCATCGTTTCATCCATCCATGCAGGCAGAGAGGCATGCACTAAGACAGACATCTAAACACATAGCCAACCATACATCCACCCAAGCATCATGCATGCATGCATCCACCCGCCCAACAATTCATGCATAAACGCGTATCTAAACCGTTATTGACAACTAACACATCCCTACCTTACAGTCTTAGACATTTCGTACAGATCAGCGACAACATCCATGGTTGGCACCACAAAGAAGCCACTACAGAAGTTCGGGTATTCCTTCTCCTTGTACTCCTCCACAGCAACCCTGTACTTGCCCTCCCTGAAAACCTGCGGGTGGTGATTCAGGAAACCGTACACTGCCCTGGAAGAGACCAAAGCTCCATCAGGGGAAGCAGAAACAAACACAAATCGTACACCACCCTGGAAGAAATCAATGTTTCATCATAAGAAACTGAGGCAAATATATAGCTGTTTACTCCTTTATATGTGGCTGTTTACCCCTCCTCCATCATCTGATTGGACATCTAGCCTTTTTGAATAATATTGAACAAAAGGAATGAACGAATGAACGTTATTTTGAAAAAACGTTGAGACCGGGACATACAGTCTGTTCTTAAATTCAGCTCATTGTTTCAAAACTCATAATAACATGCCAAATTAAATATACCAACATGATTGCTGCATTATATATTAACTCACATTATATTAGTCATAGACACGTTTGAGGATGTACGTCTTTTAAGGTTTATGTGGAGAATTTGGCGGTGAAGGCTGAAAAGGGACTTAATACATTTTGGACGATGGCAGCAACCTGCGTGGAGCAGAGGATACTTTATATGCTCCGTCAGCAGTTAATAATTTCAGTCATTGAGTATGGTTTGGGGCTGCTGACAATAGTAATTTCATGTCGTTATTAGTCATTTTTCCCGGTTCCAACTTCAACACAACAGGTCGTCCCCATTATGCTCCGTTCCTGTGCCAGTGAACATCACATAAAATGCTCCTCACTGCCCCATGTGAACAATGGAACAGACAGGAGTCTCGACAACCCAACAGCCGGCACAGGTACAATGTGCACAATGCCGCCTCCAGAATACCAATACAAAAGTCCTTCCCGAAAAATACAGTTCATCGTCGATGGAAGCGGCAGTCACTAGAAAACCAGCACCCACACATTACTGCATAAGGTAATCCAGTTAGTTCAGCGACAAGCTGGCCGCCATCATCCCGAACATGCAGTTCACGCTACAAACAACCGCGGATAAATGTGAAAACATTCCACACAAAATTCCCAGCTGACAGTGTCGTGCCACGGACTCAACTTAGTAGCAGGGCGAAGGAAACCAAGAACTACCAATCCAACATGAAGAAAATGTGAATGCAAACCATAGCCACAAGCATAAACACGCCAGAGGCCTTAATCATTCAAATGCCTATCTGCCATATTCCAGTGACAGTATCGAAGAGCCAGCTTGAAAGGTTGGAGCGCATGTAGAATGCGGCCATGCGGGTGATCCTGGGGTCACGAAGGGCACACCAATTGTATGTATGAGGCATATCCTGGCGCTACCAGCAATCTAGGACAGGCACAGGGTACTTCTAGCCAAATAATACATTAGAGTCCCTGCAAACAGGGATCACACCCTGCATGAAGTCATGGGGGGGGGGGGGGTCAAGGGTCATAGACTGAGAAGAGGCAGGTCCTGGATGGCACAGGAAGAAATATATATTAGATGGACACCGGGAGGCAGGCCACCCACCGAAGACACATTGTGCACGAGGGTGTATGAGACGAGAAGCATGGCGAGGGATCGATATACTTCTTCTTTCTTCTTTTTGTTCGCTCGCTTAAACTCGAGCGTAGTCCTTACACACTGTTTAAAGTAGTAAAGGACTGAGTTTTGCGTGCGGGCTTTCTTTCCCTTTTACCGGTGTCCCTCACCATTCAGGCGAGCCTACTCCGACTTCAGAGGTACTTGTAATTAACGTCCCCAAGTAAAGGACGGAGAACGGCTAAGATCGCACAGCTGAGGGACACGGGCCTAGAGGCGTTCGGCCTTATCCCTCAGTTGATAGTCGTAGGATGCATATCTGAACCAGTCATATAGTAGTAGGCTTAATGTCTCACTGCATCGGCCAGGCCCTCATATCCGAGGATAATGGCTTAGACGAGTTCAGTCATATTCCTCGGCTGGGAGCCCTATCGTTTTAGGTTTCTAGATCAAAAACGCCTTAAGAATTGCCATAATAAAAGAGCTCTTTCTGCGAGGGTCGGAGCTTGGTAAGCATGTATTAGCTCTAGAATTGCCACCGTTATCCAAGTAGGATCGTGTCATCTAAGGAAACTCGACTGATTTAATGAGCCATTCGCGGTTTCACCGTGAGAGAGTGTGAACTTAGACATGCATGGCTTAATCTTTGAGACAAGCATATGACTACTGGCAGGATCAACCAGATATCTATCGGACAGACGGTCTATTCATGCACACGCAGGCCAAGAGTAGCAACGCTAAAGCGCGCCCTCCCGGTACCCGATCATACACGCAAAACCACTGGACGCCTACCGACGAGCTTACCGACGAGCTTAAAAGCTACGCCGGCAGGACTGACCGAAAAGCTATACCAGCTTACTGACTGCCCACTACTCATCGAGAGAGAGAGAGAGAGAGAGAGAGAGAGAGAGAGAGAGAGAGAGAGAGAGAGAGAGAGAGAGAGAGAGAGAGAGAGAGAGAGAGAGAGAGAGAGAGAGAGAGAGAGAGAGAGAGAGAGAGTGAGCGCTTATCGAGACCCGGTCGAACGGTCGTACAAATTTTCTCTTTTGCCCGCTCAAACCACGACTCTAGCTGCACGCTGCGGTTACATTCTCGCAACGCCTGCCTCGCTAACTTGCGTTGGCTGGGAAGATCCCAATTTAGTGCACCTCACGCAGCCATCCGAGACAACGAACGCCAGACGCGTAACTGATCTGGCGAACCAGACCAGACCTCACAGGGATCGATATAATTTTCCGCTGTAAAAGTGCGACGTTCTAAAAGGACTTGCTGATGGTCACAAACAAATTAATAATTGGAGCATGTGCGATTCTGGTATATATATATATATATATATATATATATATATATATATATATATATATATATATATATATATATATATATATATATATATATATATATATATATATATACACACACACATATGGGTCTTCACCGGTGCTACGATGTTCGTGCAATGTTATTATACTCTCCTTGTGTGATTCTCCTTGTGAGATTCTCCTTGTGCGATTCTGCTTGTGAGATTCCTCTTGTGTGATCCTCCTTGTGAGATTCTCCTTTTGAGATTATTCTTGTCAGATTCCTCTTGCATGATCCTCCTTGTGAAATTCTCCTCGTGTGATCCTCCTTGTGAGATTCTTCTTGTGTGATCCTTCTTGTGAGATTCTCCTTGTGAGATTCTCCTTGTGAGATGCTCCTTGTAAGATTCTTCTTGTGAGATTCTTCTTGTGAGATTCTCCTTGTGAGATTCTTCTTGTGAGATTCTTAATGTGAGATTCTCCTTGTGAGATTCTTCTTTGAGATTTTCCTTATGAGATTCTGCTTGTGAGATTCTGCTTGTGAGATTCTTCTTGTGAGATTCTTCTTGTGAGATTCTTCTTTGAGGTTCTATTTGTGAGATTCTCCTGGTAAGATTCTCCTTGTGAGATTCGTCTTTGAGATTCTCCTTGTGAGATTCTGCTTGTGAGATTCTTCTTGTGAGATTCTCCTGGTGAGATTCTTCTTGTGAGATTCTTCTTGTGAGATTCGATGACACATGAATATCCGTCAGCGTAGTACTTATGGGTAGTCAGTCGTTCTATTTAGATAAACAGGTCAAAGCTTTCAAATGTTTAGGAAGTTTGAAAACAAGAAGCAAAGTTCTAAATGTAAACAATTATACAAAGGACACTCATCTTGAGATTCGACAAGTGAGAGACGTATGTCTGTGTGTGTGTGTGTGTGTGTGTGTGTGTGTGTGTGTGTGTGTGTGTGTGTGTGTGTGTGCAAGTGGTTTCACGTGTTGTATATTTCAACATCAACAGACAAAAGAAGAGAAATAAAACAAATGTGCCATTGTGATTAGTAACGACTGTTTGATAAAATATATTAATGTTACGAATATCGCATTTGTGATGTTTTTGCTTGGTATTCCATCTCTTCTGGAGACTGCAGCAACTTTGTTCGACCATTTCATCTCATATGTGATGAGTTTTACTAAGTGGGATGTTCATAGGGATACAATTGACATTGAAACCAATGTGTTGGAAGAAAAACAGGTTATCAATTTCCAATTGACTTCCATCTTAATAATCGGATGTTTAAGTAAAGGTGACAACTTATAAGTTACTGCGTATGCCTTACCGTCTTGTTTCTACCTCTGTGTCGAATAATCCGTCTACTGTAAAAACTGTATTTTACAAGCGAGTGAATCTGTGTACAGGATTTAGCCACTGAAAACCATTCAGCTTACCGTTTCCGCTTAGACATGATGGGTAGAAAGTAATCAAAGAATTTGAAGACATCCAGGAAAACATCGTCGTCCATCTTTAGAATAACTTTGACGTTCTTGCAGTATAAATAGGCCCAGCGATAACCCATTATAGTTTTGTATGTTAGGTTGTGGTAGTGGTCTGTAAACGTTCCCTGCAGGTAGAAATGTATGTTACATGTACGTCAGAAGTTTACATATCAGACAGACATAGAGAGAACTAAACAATATATGTTACATGTACATCAGAAGTTTAAATATCAGACAGACATAGAGAGAACTAAAAAATATATGTTACCTTACATCAGAAGGTTAGATGATAGACAGACATAGAGATAACGAGACAAGTGTATATTACACGTGCATCAGAATGTTAGATGACAGACAGACAGACATAGAGACAACTAGAAAATGTATGTTACATGTACGTCAGAAGTTTAGATGATAGACAGACATAGAGACAACGAGACAAATGTATGTTACGTGTACATCAGAAGTTTAGGTGACAGACAGACATAGAGACAACTAAAAATGTATGTTACCTGTAAATCAGAAGATTAAATGATAGACAGACATAGAGACAACTAAAAATATATATATTACATGTACATCAGACGTTTATAGATAGACAGACATAGAGACAACTAGAACATGTATGTTACATGTACATTAAATGTTTAGATGAAAGACAGACATGAAGACATTAAAGACAGAGAAAAAGACTGGCAGATCGACAATCATACAGAAAAATAATTCTCTCTCTCTCTCTCTCTCTCTCCTCTCTCTCTCTCTCTCTCTCTCTCTCTCTCTCTCTCTCTCTCTCTCTCTCTCTCTCTCTCTCTCTCTCTCTCTCTGTATATATATATATATATATATATATATATATATATATATATATATATATATATATATATACAAGTTGGTAAGTTGAGAGGCAGGCATATAGATAAGTATCACAAACGAACAAAGGATTTTTATTTTAAACGAGTCATGAACTGGAATAGAGACTCTTCAAACCATTCAAATTTTCGCACAATAATTATGTATGCAGCATTATGCATGCTAAATTACTGTGACAGTATATACGAGGGTAAGTTAATAAGTAAGTCACAAATTACTGTAGAAAAATAACTAACTATGATAACAACTTGAAACCAATTTATTTTTATACATACATTGTCCCTTTATTTCTCAACATAATTTCCACTAACATTGATGCATTTATCTCATCGTTTTATCAGTCCTCCCAAACCGGCCGCAAAGAATTGCGTGCTTTGTTTTCATTTGCTTGCTTGCTTGCTTGGTTTAAAAACAAAAATTCCAAATTCGGCCTCGTTCAACCTGCTTCTTCTTTCAGCTTTGGTTATTGTTGATGTCCGTGGTTTTTGTGGGTTTATTCACCCTGATTCTTGTCTTATGCGTTTTTACGAGTTGGTCCTGATCCGGACTGGTTTTATCTGCTTTTGTGCCTTCGACGTCAGCTGGGGGGTTGGTGGCGGCTGTCTGTTGTGCCCGTCTCCTCCGGTGGTGTCTGTTGTTAGTGAAAGCTGCTGGTTCGTCTGGCTTGACTGGTTGCAGAATTTAAAAGGACTTTTCATTTGGTATTTTTGCCGCCTTTTCTGTGTAATTTCTGCAGGAGCTTATTGACGTTTTCCTTTTCTTGTTTGCGTAATATCACTTCCCTCTCCCTTTTGATTCTCTTGCGCCTGTTTGCCGTATAGTCTCTTTTGCTTTCTTTTTGCATATTGTATTCTGCTTCCTCGAGTTCATTCATTCTAGCCATTCCTAGGAGCTCCTCCAGGGTCATTGGAAGAGGGTAATCTGTGCCGCCGTCACTCTCCTCCCCTACGATTTCTCCAGTGGTGTGGTGGTATATCGGTTTCCTCTTGGAGTACGGTAACGTCTCGGCCTTTTGTTGGGTTTCATCTTGCGGCTTTTCTGTGATCGTTTCCTTGGCTTCAGCTGGTTTGCTTTGGGTTAGATCAATTTTTAGCATTTCTCTCTCCGCTTTGATGTCCCGTAGAATCTCTTCATTCTTCTTTGTTGTCTGTGCCATATGTTCCACTTCTTGCTTGATGTTTCGCTGTATCTCCCGTATTTCAGCCAGCAGTTTTTCATTGTCGCTGGTCGGTGCCGGTGTTTGAAGTAGCTTGATTTGCTTCTTTAGCTCATCTATCTGGTCTTGCAGTTGAGCTTTTTCCGCTTGTGAGATGCTTGTGGCTGTCTCGCACCTCCGCCTTGCTTCGTTGTATGGTGTCTTTGTGTTGATGGCAAACTTTAACACGTCTCTGTGTCGTTGCAGGTACGGACATCCCAAGTATCTTGCTCCA